>MU204278.1:2917459-2934546 GCA_017309775.1 Paedocypris sp. Pulau Singkep | reverse complement strand
GTAAATAAAACGAAAACTTTCGAAAAAACGAAAAAATAAAACGAAAAAACGAAAAATCATTTTTTACCTTGAAATTTTGAGAAATGTATACCCACATAGTGTGTAATAACGTAACGACAGTGTAATAATAATTCACTCTTCCAGAATCACTAATCTACACATTCAGTGATTGATTTACTTTATGATCACCATTCTTAATTGCCTTTTCTTGTGGCATATAATTTAATTGTTTTTCTTTGCGTGTACACATATAAGTTATAATATTAGGGTGTGTTTTATGTTCAAATATGAAATATTTTTATATATAGATGAATAGATGAACACACAGACAGACAGACAAATTTGTCACAACATTTTCCTATGTGTGCAAATATACAGTACGTACATATGTGTCTACATCTCCACACGCACAATATCTTATATACAGTATACACACATTTGCATAAAGCTCATGTTATATATAATTCATGTGCTGTATAAATAAAACGAAACGATGCTTGATGATTTCTCACGTTTTGTCTATTTCTGTCGAAAATAAAAGCGTGTGTAGTGTGTATTATGGGAGTCGCTATCACGGTGATGCAGATGTTCCTCTCCTCCAGGTGCCTGAGGTCATCAGCAGCATCCGGCAGGTCTCCAAAGCCGCGCTGAAGGAGAAGAAGAGCAGGCCGGAGAGCGACGAGTCCTTCTACGACTCCCAGAAGTTCGAGGTTCTGTACTGCGGGAAGGTGACGGTCAGCCAGAAGAAAGCTCCGGCCGGCCTGATCGACGACTGCGTCCAGAAGTTCCGCCAGCACGAGGTGGATCGCAAGCTCCTGCGCTCCCTCGCCGCCCCGCCGGTGGACTTCCTGCTGGGGGGGGAGGAGCCTGTGAGCTCCGTGAGCGAGGAGGATCTGCTGGACGTGGAGCTGAGGACGGAGAGCTTCCCTGAGGAGCAGCAGGAGGTGCGCAGCCGCTGCAGTAGCCTGGCGGGAGGCCTGAGGAACCCAGGAACCACACGCAGGAGACACGCCAGCGCGCCCAATCACGTGCAGCCCTCCGACGCACAGAAGAACCGCACCATGCTGTTCCAGGTGCAGATCCTGATGGAGGTGAAGATGATGGTCTGGTGACGCTTTCTCTCTCTCTCTCGCAGGTCGGGCGCTTTGAAGTCAATCTCATCAGCCCGGACACCAAATCTGTGGTTCTGGAGAAGAACTTCAAGGACATCTCCTCCTGCTCACAGGTGTGTGTGTGTGTGTGTGTGTGTGTGTGTGTGTGTGTGAGTGAGAGAGTGTGTGTGTGTCCTGCTCTGTGATTGGTTGGTCACCAATCCACCAGTGTTTCTCACCTTCAGACTCAGAGTTGCTGGGATTGGCTGGTGAATGTTCTAGCCAATTCTGGCCAATCAGATGAAGCCTTGTTTCGGGTGTATAATTGAGAAAATGTTTTTAAAAATTAAAAATTAAATTCTTCAATTCTTTATCTATCTATCCATATATCCAAATATCTATCTATCCATCCATCCGACTGACTATCTATCTATCTATCTATCTATCTATCTATCTATCTATCTATCTATCTATCTATCTATCTATCTATCTGTCTGTCTGTCTGTCTGTCTGTCTGTCTGTCTATCTATCTATCTATCTATCTATCTATCTATCTATCCATCTATCCATCTATCCATCCATCCATCCATCCATCCATCCATCCATCCATCTCTCACTCCATATACATAGCTATATATATATACATATCTATATATATCTATATGTGTGTGTATAAATAGATAGATAGATATATATCTATATGCACTCTATATCCTCCCCCTCCACCAGTATATAGTACAATATTAGCATGTAGGTGTGTATTATTGTGTATATTTATATCCATACCGCACACACATATAGCGTGTAACCCATACTAACACACCTTATATATGTTTGTGTGTGACTGTGTTTATTACCACAGGGAGTGAAACACACGGATCACTTTGGTTTGTTGTGTCGAGACGCGGAGGAGTCGCAGTACGTGTGTTACGTCTTCCAGTGCGCCAGCGAGTCTCTGGTGAGCGTCCGTCTGCTGTCACCACCACATCGCCTATTGATCTGCCACCTTAGATCGCACGGGTCCGTCCAGGCGCTCCATAAATCACACTTTGGCACCGTTATTTACTGTATTTGAAGAGATAAGCACCTGTCTGACTTATCAACCACAAAAAAAAAATTCCCCCAAAAAACTTTTTTAAATAAATTGTTAATATTCTCTTAAAAGTGCTATTTTTGCCTATCACTTCTATTCTACTCAATTCTTGTTTTAAAAACTCCATCTCCCATAATTCTCCACAGAGGCTTTAGGTTCCCATGAGCCTCTCGTGCAGCCAGACTAAAGCTGAGCTCAGTTTTTGTTGGACGTAAAGACTAGAGCAGTATTGTTTTTCTCTGTGCAGCAGACAGAGCGATTTGACTCCGTTCTTTGTTTTCAACCGTTTTCTTTCTGCTCCAAAGCTTTTGCATTCTTACATACTCGTGTTCAGCCGTTAGCGCGGATCTACCAGATGCACTGTGGTCTGCCTGTTGAGATTTAGTTTAATCTTCCAGTGTTGTTTAGTCTCTATTAAGTGTGGCGGCGTGTCTAATGTTTCTGTATTTCTGTTATTGAGCGAATAAAACAAACGTCGGTTAGTCGTCCCTCTGCTACGCGGCTTGAAATCTCTCGCATAAAAAGAAAGTCTGCAACCTTCTCAACATTTAATAAAGCACTAAAAACTGAGCTCTTCCACCAGAAGACGCACACACACACACACCGCTGCGTTTCGTTTATTCGTTTATTGCTTTTGACTTGAAATAATGTAGGCTTATATCTAGGCACATATTTGAAATTGCCGATTATAAGCACCCCCTTGTTTTTGAGCGTCTAAAATTTAAGAAAAGGCTTCAGGAGTCTGATGTCTCCTCAGGTGGATGAGGTGATGCTGACCATGAAGCAGGCCTTCAGCACGGCCGCCGTCCTCCAGAGCTCCAAGAACCAGATCAAGCTGTGTGAAGCCTGTCCCATGCACGACCTGCACAAGCTCTGCGAGCGCATCGAAGGTACCACTCACATCTGCTCAGCATCTGCTCAGCTTCCACATCCGCTCCACATCTGCTCAGCATCCACATTCACTCCACATCTGCTCAGCATCCACATCCACTCCACATCTGCTCAGCATCCACATCCACTCCACATCTGCTCAGCATCCACATCCACTCAGCATCTGCTCAGCATCCACATCTGCTCAGCATCCACTTCACATCCACTCTTCATCTGCTCCACATCCACTCAGAATCCACATCCGCTCTTCATCCACTCCACATCTGCTCAGCATCTGCTCAGCATCCACATCCACTCCACATCCACTCAGCATCCACATCCACTCCACATCTGCTCAGCATCTGCTCAGCATCCACATCCACTCAGCATCCACATCCACTCCACATCTGCTCAGCATCCAAACCCACTCCACATCTGCTCAGCATCCACATCCACTCCACATCTGCTCAGCATCCACATCCGCGCCACATCCGCTCCTGATCCGCTCTTCGTCTGTTCTCCGTGTGACAGGCTTGTATCCTCCGCGGGCGAAGCTAGTGATTCAGAAGCATCTGTCTCAGCTGAGCGACGGCGAGCAGGCCTCCATCTTTGAGCGTGTGCAGGTGAGCAGGTCAGACACAGAGAGACCAACAACAGCTTCTTCACCGCGTGTCACGTGTGTTTGTAGAAGTCCAAGCCGACATGTGACCAGGAGGAAAACGAGCTTGTGATTCTTCACCTCCGTCAGTTGTGTGAGACCAAACAGAAGAGTCACGTGCACATCGGAGAAACCTCGCAGGTCATAGAAAACCCTCACGTACATTACTAACGCCAATAATGATCGGCATTATCTCCTTTTCTCACAAAAGCCTTTAACAATTTGACTGAAAATGTTTTGTAATCATTTTTATAATAAATACAATTATTTACTAGGAAAAATGGTTTATCCAGAACATCTCTGATTACAGTACTGTTATGTCACAACACATGCATTTTGTTTTTGCACATTTTCATCAGACTTTTTTACATTACTATATTTGCACAAATTAATTACGTTTATTTTGAATCAAAATTGTTGTATCGGGCTACAGTTCATTACTTTAACCTGAGATTTAAAGTTATTTTTATATTGTGTCTTGTTCCCCTTCATTTTCTTAAAAAACGTTTGCTTCTTTTGTTTTGTGATGCTTTTGTAACGTCTTTTGCTTCAATGTAACAAAAATAGCGATTGTGAAGTTACTTTTAAGTTACTTTTAAGTTTTACATGTAGTGCAACCGGAGTCAAACTAAAGTCTAGATTACCAACTAAAATTACACCTTATCACTAATTATAAGACTCACAGTAGAGTTGTGTTTGACTGTGTGTTAATGTCATTTCCTGGTGTGTAACAGGCGAGTGTCTCCGACAGCACCAGCCTCAAGACGCTAGACGTGGTGAAGAACAAGGCCAAAGGTTCTCTGACCAGCTCTCTGGAGAACATCTTCTCACGGGTTCGTCTCTGTGTTCTTCACTCAAACTCGACTGTAGTTACAGAACGTTCAAAAGACTCATTCTGCTGTTTTCTTTCATCTGAAAGATTTAGTTTATAGTTTTGAACTCACCGACATGATAATGTGCAGATTCTGGTGAATCTGATCTCGTGTTGGTTTCAAAACTCTGCTGGTCCGATAATAAGACTAGTCGTACTGTACATAACATACAAGAAGTTATGCACATGATGCTCACCGTTTCAAAAAGCATACAAATGTCTTTTTTTAACATAGAAGAGCATATTTTGTACAATAAAATGTTCCTAAATATTTAATTGACTGGAAACTGAAATTAATTGCATTTTTAGTTTTACCTCTTTTAGTTTAATAAACTATTTTTTTAAAATCTACTATTTTCGTAGTCATCTTTATGGTGTCGTTTTTTTCTATTTATAGTTGCCAAAATCATCCTTTTAACTGAAAAATAACTGTGCAGCAAGTTTACAAATGGTAAAATTGTTACATTTCAATATTAATACTAACAGAATTAAACAAATGTATTTTTAGTTTTAGACATTTATTAGAGTCCATATTCAAGAGACTTTATTCTTAGCAATTGTTTAATAGTGTTCTTTAAGTCATTGGGGTTTGTGAAGGACATGAGATGTGAGACAGTACTATTAGGTGTAAAGTGTGTGTGTGTTGTGTGTGTGTGTGTGTGTGTGTGTGTCTCTGTGCAGGGAGCCAGTCGGATGCGGATGCGTCTGGGGAGCATGGGAAGCTTCGAGCGAGTGAGTGTCTCGTGTCTGAAACGCCGCTGATCTCAGACCTCACGGCTTCTCACCGCTTTTACTGACTCAACTCGGGGCTTTAAACCAGAGCCTGACTTTAGGACAGAGTCTGACTTTAGGAAGTCTTTAGGACAGAGTCTGACTTTAGGAAGTCTTTAGGACAGAGTCTGACAATAGGAAGTCTTTAGGACAGAGTCTGACTTTAGGAAGTCTTTAGGACAGAGTCTGACTTTAGGAAGTCTTTAGGACAGAGTCTGACTTTAGGAAGTCTTTAGGACAGAGTCTGACTTTAGGAAGTCTTTAGGACAGAGTCTGACATTAGGAAGTATTTAGGACAGAGTTTGACTTTAGGAAGTATTTAGGACAGAGTCTGACTTTAGGAAGTATTTAGGACAGAGTCTGACTTTAGGAAGTCTATAGGACAGAGTCTGACATTAGGAAGTCTTTAGGACAGAGTCTGACTTTAGGAAGTCTTTAGGACAGAGTCTGACTTTAGGAAGTATTTAGGACAGAACAACCAGTACAGAGTGTTGGTTTCCAGACACTGACATAAGCAATCAATCCAATTTATAACGATTTTTTTTTATCAAAATGATACAATTATTTTCAGTAATAATAACAACAACAACAACAATAATAAAACATTTGTAAGTTGCCTATCGGGACCTCATACACAATTTCATAATACAGTATTTCAATGTGAAGGAACAAAAATGTCTACGATTATTCTGAAGTGTCTGCCACCACAATAATTTAGCAATGTTGTGCAAAAACAACACTTTAATCAGCTTATTGTCTACTAATAATTAAAAAGCAGTGAATGACACAATGTTCGTTTGATAAACTCCTCCCCACTTACTGCTCAAGCAGCTGCCAATCACTCTTTCACCAGCCAATCTGAGTAAGCTCCGCCCCCACGTGAAGCTAGGGCCAGAAGTCCAAACACAAAATGAAAACGAAAATGAAACGAGTGAAAATATCTAAAGTGAAAAAAAAAGTTTCAAACGAAAAGGTGAAGATTGCAAGCGAAAAATAAAAAAAGTATTTTTGTCCGTCTCTTAGAAATGTATGTTCGATGTTTTTGGCGCTAATCTGATTCCACACATCTTGATCCTCAAACAAACCTTTTTTTGGGTCCCAGCTCAAGGTCCCCACAAGTGACAAAGGTCCCCACTATACAACTGAAGCCTGATGGTGATAGAAATGTTCTACACACACACACACTCGTTTATATTAGTGTAGATGACTTTTCTTCAATCTTCTCCAGCTTCTCCTCACTCTTCTGATCAGCTGTGTGTTGTAAGTTTAGCCGTGGTCAGCTAAAGGAAGTGAGCGGCAGGTTTCCTGGCCTTGTTCTGCTCCGACTAACTGACGTTTTAGGAATTTAGAAAGAGGAAACGGAGTGAGGAAGAGAGAGAGAGAGAGGGAGAGGGAGAGAGAGAGTCATTCTTCTGAAACCATTGTCGCGCTGTAAACTGCGTCTGAGGTGTCTCGGGACTCAAACCCAGCGCTGGTCCTGCTCCTCACGGGTGAGTTCACCACCGCTTGTCTGGAACTAGAAGGCTGTTCAGCTTTACTCCTGCTTTATATCTGAACAGGCGTCATTTCTGTGTCCCGGTTCATCTGAGGTTTAGCCGTCTCCTAAACATGTACATTATTTACGGAGTAGAAATACACAAGCGTTCAACAGTTTGGGCTCACTTTGCACCGTTTCTTGACTTCTGCATTTTGGACCATATTTTTAAATATTGTAGTCATTTATAATGGTTATTCAGTGTGTATACTTTACCATTATTTTGTCGTAACCTCGTAAAGGCACTCTACTCTACACTACTCTACTCTACTCTACTCTACACTACTCTACTCTACACTACTCTACTCTACTCTACTCTACTCTACTCTACTCTACTCTACTCTACTCTACTCTACTCTACTCTACTCTACTCTACTCTACTCTACTCTACTCTACTCTACTCTACTCTACTCTACTCTACTCTACTCTACTCTACTCTACTCTACTCTACTCTACTCTACACTACTCTACTCTACACTACTCTACACTACTCTACTCTACACTACTCTACTCTACTCTACTCTACTCTACTCCACTCCACTCCACTCCACTCCACTCCACTCCACTCCACTCTACTCCACTCCACTCCACTCTACTCTACTCTGCTCTATTCTACTCTATTCTACTCTATAAGTGTATCGAGGCCCAGTAACTGTCACTCCAGTCTTTTAATGCTACAATGTGTTTGCTAATGGTGTCAGAAGGATAATGGATGATAGTAAAAGGCTTGTTTGATCATGTTAGCGCTGCTGGAAACTGTTTAGCTGGTTAAAGAAGCTGTAAAACTGACCTTCCTCTCAGCAGCTTGAGAATCTGGAGCGTCACATTTGTGGCTCAATCAATCGCTCAAAATGGCCAGAAACAGAAAAATGTTCAGGTGAAACTAGAAATTTCTTGCGAGAAATTGTCAAGAGACTGAAGACTTGCTGCCAGACTTCAGAGCGGTGGTGTAGGTTCCTGCTCGCTGTGAAGGCCTCTGCTCATGCTTCTGTCCTTGCTCAGCAGGGCGACTCCCCCGGCCACTCCCCTCCCGGGACTCCGCCCAGTTACCTGGAGGAGGACCCCGAGGCGCCTCAGTTCCGCCGGCGTGCGCACACCTTCAGTCACCCGCCCATCAGGAAGAGGATTTCCTTCAGTGACGTCACGGCTCCACTCAGACGCCAGCAGTCTCTGGGCCCGGAGCTGCTGCAGAACAGGTAGCGCATCACTTCCTGTTTGCCTCATGTGACTGATGGCTTCCTCTGCTCTTCCTCTGTCATGTGACGCTGCTGGTGTGAGGAAAGAAATGGTTTTAACAGTCACAAACCAGCTGTTGCTTTCAATACCGTTCGCTTTATTCGTTTAGATTGTTTTGGTGGCAGAAAAAAAATGTTTTCTTCATTCTAATTTTTTTTGTAAATTTCATGTTTATGAATTCATGTCTCTATGATTTCACCCCTGTTCTGGTATGAATGAAAATGAAATCATGTGATTTGTTTTGAGTTTATTTTCCAGATAAATGCGTAAAATGTAGATATATTCTTTTCAGTTACAGTTTTTAAAATGACACTACCGTTTTATACGTGACTATTTTACACATATTCTATGCGTTATATTTTTAAATGCTACAGTTTTATACACTAGGTTTTTTCCGACACATTTTATGCACTACATTTTTTTAAAAGCTACAGTTTTATACACTTTTTATATGCTACAGTTTTACATGCTACACACATTTTTCATGCTACAATTTTACACATTTTACACACTATAGTTTTATACGCTGCAGTTTTACACGGTACCGTTCTACACACAGATTACACGCTACAGTTTTTTACGCTGCAGTTTTATACACGTTTTATGCGCTAGTTTGACACGCCACAGTTTTACGCACTACAGTTTTATACCCTACAATTTTACACTACATGCATTTTTCACGCATACGCCACAGTTTTACACATTTTACACGCTACAGTTTTACATGCAAGAGTTTTCCACGCTACAGTTTTACACACATTTTACACGCTACAGTTTTACATGCAAGAGTTTTCCACGCTACAGTTTTACACACATTTTACACGCTACAGTTTTACACGCTACAGTTTTACACGCTACAGTTTTACACACATTTAACACACTACAGTTTTACACACATTTTACACGCTACAGTTTTACACACATTTTACACACTACAGTTTTACACACATTTTACACGCTACAGTTTTACACACATTTCACACTCTACAGTTTTACACTCTACAGTTTTACAAACATTTTACACACTACAGTTTTACACACATTTTACACGCTACAGTTTTACACACATTTTACACGCTACAGCTTTACACGCTACAGTTTTACACACTGCAGTTTTACACACATTTTACACGCTACAGTTTTACATGCTACAGTTTTACACACATTTTACACGCTACAGCTTTACACGCTACAGTTTTACACACTGCAGTTTTACACACATTTTACACGCTACAGTTTTACACTCTACAGTTTTACACACATTTTACACGCTACAGTTTTACATGCTACAGTTTTACACACATTTTACACGCTACAGCTTTACACGCTACAGTTTTACACACTGCAGTTTTACACACATTTTACACGCTACAGTTTTACATGCTACAGTTTTACACACATTTTACACGCTACAGCTTTACACGCTACAGTTTTACACACTGCAGTTTT
Source organism: Paedocypris sp. Pulau Singkep (assembly GCA_017309775.1). Classification (NCBI taxonomy): domain Eukaryota; kingdom Metazoa; phylum Chordata; class Actinopteri; order Cypriniformes; genus Paedocypris; species Paedocypris sp. Pulau Singkep. The sequence continues at coordinate 2,924,973 of MU204278.1, read as the reverse complement.
ACACACATTTTACACGCTACAGTTTTACACACATTTTACACGCTACAGTTTTACATGCTACAGTTCCACACACATTTTCCACGCTACAGTTTTCCACACTACAGTTTTCCACGCTACGTCTCCAGCGCTGAATGTGTGTTTGGGCTCCGCAGCATCTCAAGAGTGCGCAGCGTCTCGGAGAGCGACTCGTCCTTCAGTCTCTCCTCCTTCCACACTCCAGCCTTTCTGAAAGGCTTTTACTCGGCCTCACTGGCCTCGGTGCCGGACAGCGGCGCTCTGAAGAGGTGAGGCGTGATCACTGATGCCCGCGTCCTCATCTGTCTGGACAGGAAATGCTTCACTCCAGCGCATGTCTCTCTTCAGACTCTGCTGCATGACCTTTAATTATTCATAAGGTTGAATTTATTTATCACGGTTGGTGATTTCCAGAAATGTCTGTTGGGTTGACAGAGACGTTGCTCCTCCAGAACTTTATGACACAGGCTACAACACAGTTCCTCCGCTCGATGGCTTGCGAAATGGGTTTTTTTGAGACCCCTTTCTTGGTCCCTTCTGTTCTTTTTTTATTTTTATTTTTTAAATGACTCTTATTTCCTCATTTTTAAACACGGATGAATAATGGATATTTTTCTTCTTTCTTCTCAACCAAGAAAAGCGCTATATAAATAAAGTTCCTGTGATGCAGTGAAACCAATAGCCAATACTAAATCAATAGAGAATGGACCGGGACATGACATTATCTTGGATCTTTGATGGTTGGATCTTTGTGGAAAAGTTTCTCAGGTTGGACAAGGGTGACGTGATTATTCAGGAAACCCAGAATCTTTTGACTGTCTCCGTTGAGAGAACGTTTTAAGAAAAGAATTGGAGGAAAGGTCGTGTATGTAAACGGACAAAGTGTAGGTGCAGATCTTCATCATCATCATCGCTGACGGCGGCTTTCTTGCGCGTGTGAATCGTTCTTGTGTGTGGCGCGGCTGTTAGCGGCTAATGCTAAAGCTTCAGGGTATTTTGGGTCCAGACATGTGATCCAGACGCTGTATTGTTTATAGATGAGACGGTGAAAGCTGACACGTTACGATTCGTCCTACAGATGAAGGACCTGCAGTTTCTCATTTAACCTGAAAGTCTGGAGCGGCTTGTACCTTCCACAGGTTCCACCGCAGAAACCATTCAAAACGTTTGAAATATGTGACCGCCACGTTTCCAGCAAAATGTGCCATATTTATGAATCAAAATAGAAGTAAAGAAATGATTATTCAATGTTATTGACTGATTGGCTAAACTACAGTGTAAAGACACATAATGTTCTGTTACAAATAAAATGTTTTTTTTTTCTTTTAATATACATACTGTATACAGTAATTTTTAATTATTAAATAATTAAAATGTAATTATTTTAATAAACGCATGTTTTTTCTTCCCCAAACTTTGTTAATAACAGAGGAAGATGTATTTTTTTTCATGTGGCGGTGTTGAAGAAAGAAATAGATTATTTGATAAGAAACAGATTTAGGAAATAAATTCAAGCTAAAAATATTTCATTTATACAGTTGATTGGGCCGTTGGTTAAAATAAATCGTAAATCTAAATAAATAAAATAAATCGTATTTAATAAATTGAAATAAATCGTATCTCATAACGCAAATTTGCGGCACTTTATTGGGTCGAAAAGCTGCTTTATTTTAGGCAAATTTGAAGGAGAATGAGAAACAGTTGCCATAAAGCGACAGCGCTACACAAAGTGAAACGTGAGAAGGAAGTAAATGGCGAGTGTTTAGAGAGGGTGAAGACACGCTGTTTTACTCAAACTCTGTTTATCAGCATCAGCAATGATCTTCACTGTTGTTCTGAGTGAATGAGACTCAATCGCTGTTATAAAAGCAAATCTTTACTGAAGTCCATCAGGCTGTTAAATCAGGGATCAATACAGACGAAAACCAGCACCAAGAATATAATCTTGTCTGATAGTTAAATTATATACGAACTAATGAGGAAAATGAATATGATCAAATGATTCACGACCGAACATTCGCACGCTTGTTTTGTCTGGAAACAATTTGGAGTGCACTCACATTTTTTTTGCCTTTCATTTTTTTTTTTACAGATATTGCACTTCTATAATTAAAAGATCATAATACGGCAATTATTAATAAATCTGATTTATTTTTTCATAACATTAATAAATATGAATACAAAATGAATTATACTGATCAGATACCGGAAGTTACCTCACAGTGGTATCATTACATAAATAAGTTATTTAATAAAACTTTTGGATTTTTGTGCCATTTTTTTCCCACCCTTGTACATCTTTTTGTGGTTGTTTTTGTTCCAGACGTTTCGAGACAGTGTGTCCTCTGTTAATTTAATCACCAGGCGTCTAAGAGTGAAACGTTAGAATTGTTCCCGCGTCTCGCGTGTAGTAATGTGTGTAGATGAAGATGAAGATGAAGAGTCCTCACTCGGCTGGTTCCTGACTCTGTAACCTGAGGAACCTGCTGATTTAACCCCATGTTGAGCTTCTCCTGCTCTGCTTCTGATACGTGTCCATCCCTGGTTTATTCAGAGTGTGTGTGCGCGCAACTCTTTATTCATCTATTACTTTGCTGCTCTACAATCCATCAGGGTTTCTCTGTTTCTCGCTCCTTGCTACTTCCTCCAGGTCTTTCCTGCCGTTAATGCTTTAAAGCTTCCTAACATCTCACCGCCGGCTGCTTAAGTGTGTGTGTCGTGATGTGTGTGTGTGTGTGTGTTTTGTCTGTAGTGGTAATGGAGAAGGTCGCAGAAGGTCTGTGTCGGCCTGCAGCACTGATTCGCTGAGCTTGGCCACGCCCCCCCGGGTCTCCTGGCGTCAGAAGATCTTCCTCAGGGTGGCATCACCCATGAACAAACCCTCCGCAGCTGTGCAAAACATGGGTGGGCACACACTCACTCACACACACACGCACACACACACACACACACACACACACACACACACACACACACACACTGTCCTCTCTGTCTGTTTACAGGCAACACATCAGTTCTGAGAGTTTAGACTCAAGTACTTTACTCAAATGTCACAGGCAACACAAAATAATAATGTTCTTTTCTTATTTTTATTTTATGTTATTGCGTAGCAGCTTGCTGTATATGTATATATTATAATTATTTAGCCAGAAATTGTATTTTTTTTTTTGCATTGTTTTGTGCCTGAAGAATCAGAGGGTGTTTATACTGGTGTAAATACAGTATTTCCCTTAAAAGTCTGGGATCTTTCCCAAATCTGTTCTGAAGTTTCTAGGTGTTTCCTCGTGACACTCACTGAGACCTTGAGGGTTTTTTTTTTGGCCAGTGGGCGTGGCCAGACTTAAGTACCACCCCCAGTGAAGTGCGCACACACCCTTTTGGTTCACTTTGTGCACCACTGATTAAATATAACGTATAGTTTCCTCATCATTTTCTCACCAATAAGGCTCATATCTTTTTTGGATTATAAAACTTGTGAAAATGTATAATTTTTTTTTTAATTATACTTTTTCTATTTTAAAACTTGTAAATGCACGTAGTAGTCCAAAAGCATCTTTGCACAACCCACTATTTTCATCATTTTACCAATTTGAGGCCGATTTACCAATTTTACCAATTCTTCATCACACACCAGCGTTGACTAGTATCATCACTATCAGAGGTCACTTCACTCTTCTGGCTGGTTTTGTAGACCACAGTGATGGCCGAGAGCTTCTGCCTCTGTCTCCTGGAGCTCTGGGCCGTGATCAGGAGCTCCGCAGCAGCTCGGCTGGAGAGAAGGACTACAGGCTCCTGTGGAGGAAGGCCATCCACCAGCAGATCCTGCTCATCCGCATGGAGAAGGAGAACCAGCGACTGGAGGGTTGGTGACGTATATCTTCTCCTTTTACTCCGACGGGCTTGTTCCTGGTGAACGCAATAATCATAGATACCGTCTTTACGCGAATATAAGCACTTTTTTTTATCAGATTGATCAGCGCTAAAGGCTAACGGCTAGAGAGTTTGTTGTAAAAAAATGAACGAAATGAAAGAGTGACTCGAAATGAATCATTCACTTTCATCCGTGTCAGTTAAAAGAATTGAACTTCTGTTCTGTTCGTCTGTATCGAAGAACTCTGGGAGTTGGAGTTTTTATGACTAGATTAGGTTTTTTGTTAACTAGTATTATTAAGTAAAAGTTAGGCTTGTTAAATAAAGAAAATAATAGTATTTTAAGAGAAAATGTGTGCAATATAGAATAGAATAGAGTTGTATCACAGAGTTTGGTGCAAAAAGATAGAGGTGATAATGGTAAAATATACACCCTGGATGACCAATATAAATAACTACAATATATTAAAATATGGTCCAAAATATAGAAGTGGTGTTCTAAACAAAATATTTGCCTTTTTTTTTCTTTTAAAGGACAAAAAAAAAAGAAAAATAACACACCAAACTGGAAAGCTAAGAGCCATCTTGAATATACAGAAATATAAAAAATTAAATAAACATTTTTTTTGGAATTTTCATTTTGTGCCTGAAAAACCAGGGTGTGCTTATATTCACTTATATGAGGTGCTTATATCTTTAGGTGTTTAAACACTGTAAAGGCTGATAAACCTACATGGAGCAGTTACAGAAGTCGTTTCCACGGACGTATTTTAAGAACAGCGTCTATTTTACATTCTAGGGCGACGTTAAATATAGACGGGAATGCCTGGATGGCTTTCATTTCGTAAGAGAAGACGATTTAACCCCGTGATCTCTGAGCGCAGGCCTGGTGGAGAGGTTTTTAGATTTTAGAATCAACACACACACACACACACACACAACATAGATTATTTTACTGATTCCTGTTGTAATGTGAAGAGTGAGCACATCGTTTAGACAAGGGCGCCCTCTGGTGGACAGAAGGAGAATAGCCATTCAGAAGCAGCGCTCGCTTTTGTCCACACGTTATCTTTTGTTTTATTCCTTGTTGGTTTCTGTTTGCTGTGGACTGGACGCTCTTGACACGACTGTGATGTGAGTAGAAGGTAAGAGAGCGCCACCTAGTGACTGCAGCTCGACACACGGCATGATGGATGAAGACATGAAGTGTTTTTCACTTGACTCCAGCAGATTATTATGGGCTGTACAGTAAAATGAAACGATCTCTAGTTAGACAAACCTTCACTGTTCTGCGCTTTACAAACACTAAACCGCATGTTGAAGAATCTAGTTACTTGTTTGTCCAACTAAAGTCTGTGAGTTCCGGCTCTACTACATAACAAAGTGTGTGTGTGTGTGTGTGTGTGTGTGTGTGTGTGTGCCTTTATTGTGAATTTCTTTTTATTAGAAAGCCGTTTTCATCTGCAAATATTCAGTTCTACTCAGAGGTGTAAAGAGTAGCTGAAGACCGTACTTGAGTAAAAATACGGACACCTTACTGTAAAAATTGCTCTGTTACAAGTCGCCAATTCCAAGAATACTTGAGTAAAAGTTGTAAAGTGTGCCATTTTAAAAGAACATAAGTATTTTACTTGTACTGAATTGAACCTCAAAAACACCAAGGAATGTGAAAAACAAGAAACTATTTATTTATGAGGTTTTATTACGGATAATAGAAATGGAATATACAATAGATACAGACACTCAATCTCTAATGTAGCCAAGTAGACAGTTGCTCATATTATTGATACAAGTGCAAAGCTAAAAAAATGTACATAACAAAGTCTATTACTCGAGTAGTTTCCAGCGCTGGTTGTGGCGCATGTTAGAGGATGAAGGCCTTGTGACAGGTCAAGAGGAGAGTGTGTGTTCTCACGGTGTGTGTGTGTGTGTGTGTGTTCCTCCGCAGCCAGTCGTGATGAGCTGCACATTCGTAAGATGAAGCTGGACTATCAGGAAGTGTGTGAGAGCGGCCGAGCCGTGCAGGAGCTGTGGGACAGGAAGCTGAGCAGCCCGTGTCGAGCCATGATGGTGCAGTGGAACCAGGAGGAGATACAGAGCGCCGTGTGCCAGGGTGAAGCTATACACACACACACACACACACACACGTCCTGTAGTGTGACACTGTGTGTGTGTGTGTGTGTGTGTGTGTGCGCAGGCGTGCCCAAACAGCGGCGTGGTGACGTGTGGCTCCTGCTTTCCCAGCAGCACCGGCTCCGTCAGCTTCACTCGCCACGCCCGGCTCCGCCCGACACGCCCTACCAGGAGCTTCTGAAGCAGCTGACCTCACAGCAGCACGCCATCCTGGTGGACCTGGGTCAGTCACGTCCAGACGCTGCTAAAACACACGAGAAGCCACTCGCCTGCAGGTGGCGCTGTTTAAACCGTGTTGGTGACCCCTGCTGGATATCAGAGAGTTTACTGTATTACACCTATTGTACCATATTTGTCTTATATTTTGAGAGCTTTACTAGCCCGTTATTTACATTTGGAAGTCTACATGTTTTTAATCATATTATATATATATGTAACATGTATATATATATAAAAACACAATATCTTTAAAATAATTTTACATTCATAGAGGGACAGTCAGGTTTAATTGTTTTTTTTTTTTTTTTTTTTTTTTTTTTTTTTTTTTTTTTTCGCATTTTGTCTACTATCTTTGTTTTATGTATTCGTTTTTATTCACTTGTTTTTTTTTTATTTGAAGTCTACCTAATTTTTTTGTTATCGTTTTATATGGTATATTTATTTATATATTTATGTTTTTTCGCATTTTAGATTTTCGCATCTACAATCTTTGGTTTATTTATCTGTTGTTTTTTTTGAGAATCTATTTATCCCATTATTTTTAAAATTGGATGTCTACCTAATTCTTTTAGTATCGCATTCAAATATATTCATCTTACATATTCTTAAAACAATCATACATTTAGAGAGAGACATTCATGCCTATATTGTTTCACATTTTGTGTCAACAATCTTTGATTTATTTTCATTTAGTTTGTTTTTTGAATAGAATATTAACCACATTAGTCTAATACGACTTTACTAACCATATCAGGCTATTTGTTTAATAAAAGCTTCCCTCTCTCTCTACCCAAACGTTAGCACAAAAACACACATTTTCTAGGGGGTTTTTAGTTTTAAAAAGAATGAAACTCAAAGTGTGGCGTGGAGAGCCGCACTCGGCCCGCGGGCCACAGCTTGGAGACCCGGGACTAACAGTGTGTGGGTGTGTCTGCAGGCCGGACCTTCCCGACACACCCGTACTTCAGCGCTCAGCTGGGGGCGGGGCAGCTGTCCCTGTATAACCTGCTGAAGGCGTACTCGCTGCTGGACGCGGAGGTGGGCTACTGTCAGGGCATCAGCTTCGTGGCTGGTCTGCTGCTGCTGCACATGAGTGAAGAACAAGCCTTCGACACGCTCAAGTTCCTCATGTACGACCTGGGCATCCGCCAGCAGTACCGGCCCGACATGCTCTCACTGCAGGTGTGTGTGTGTGTGCGTGTGTGTGAGTGTGTGTGTGTGAGAGTGTGTGTGTGTGTGTGTGTGTGTGTGTGTGAGTGAGAGTGTGTGTGTGTGTG
>MU204278.1:2890210-2917359 GCA_017309775.1 Paedocypris sp. Pulau Singkep | reverse complement strand
CTCTCACTGCAGGTGTGTGTGTGTGTGTGAGTGTGTGTGTGTGTGTGAGTGCGTGTGTGAGTGCGTGTGTGTGTGTGTGTGAGTGTGTGTGTGAGTGAGTAAGTGTGTGTGTGTGTGTGTGTGTGTGTGAGTGTGAGTGAGTGAGTGTGTGTGTGTGTGTGTGTGTGTGTGTGAGTGAGTGAGTGTATGTGTGTGTTCACTTTAACTGCTTGTTGAATTGTTATCTTCACTGATTGCGCATGTACATAATTTTTTCTACATTTTGTCTTTATTTTTTTTATTGGCAAGTGGCAACCTTTTACTATCAAGTGAGTTTTTTTATTCACTAAAAATTATTTTTAACAAGACGAGTAAATAACTAAATACATAAATAAGTCCAACTTGCGTCTTTTGGAGTAAACTTAGACTTTAAAGTCACATTTTTAAAGTTGTTTTCAGATTTACCACAATTCTCAGACTTTAAGGCTGGATTATAAGATTATTACATTATAAATTACAATACTTTTACATATAAGATGCACATTTGTTATATGAGACAAAGAGTAGAGTCCATTTTTAATCTTTTTGTGATTTTAAAATCGGTATTGCCAAACATCATAGGATTTTGTAAAAGTTGTAACTGTGAAAAGCGCTTTACAAATGCACTAAAATCATCCAAATTTTAAATGGATTGACACATTTGTGTGATCAATTAATCAAATTGATTTATAATGTTAGAAACGTTGGCTCTTCTGTTCTTTTCGTTTCGACCGTGTTCGCCGTGTTCACACCATTCTGGAGTTGAACGAGTGAATGAACGAAAAAGCCTTTATTTGTCCCACAGCGTTGAAATTACATCTCACAATAGCAGAACGAATATAAAGAAGAGTAGTGAGTGTGTACATAAAAAGCAAGAATATATACATAAAAGTAAAAAACAAGTGAATAAACATGCACAAGCAAAGAAATGAATAACACTGCACACGTCATAATAAAATTTCAACATCACTTAATTGCAGTCATGCAAAGCCACTTCCTTACACAAGATGGCGCTGATATAAAAAAGTTTATATAAATTATAATACAAAAATTTTAATAAAAAATATGAATAAAAAAAAGTTAAACAACTAAAAGATAAATTTATGTTGTGTAAAACAAGACACTAAAAATAAGAAATATGCTTGTGCAATGTAACTCACTTTCCCTTGTTATTATAACGTCAATATTATGTTTGTTTATTTATTTATTTATAGTGTGTGTGCAGTGTTTTTATATTAATGTTATTAATATACTTGTTCCTCTATCTATTCCGTCTGCTGTGGGAGGAATCAAGGCGTTTTCATTGGTTTCCTTCCTTCACTGGCACATTCCCACCAGCAGGTGTCAGCAGAGCGTCTCTCCAGTTTCAGCTTGTCCAGTAACACAGACACAGCGTGACGCGACGGCTAGAACACGCGGAATCTTCCGGAAGCCACGCCCTCTCACCTCAGCTGCCGTGTGACTTACTGTGCAGATCCAGATGTACCAGCTGTCTCGCCTCCTGCACGACTACCAGCGCGGGCTGTTCGCACACCTGGAGGAGGCGGAGATCTGCCCCAGCCTGTGGGCCGCGCCCTGGTTCCTCACGCTCTTCGCCTCGCAGTTCCCCCTCGGCTTCGTCGCCAGAGTGTTTGGTGCGTCTGGTGGGCCGGTTCCTTCACGTCAGGTCAGGTGACGCGCGGCCTCACGTGTGTGTGTGTGTGTGTGTGTGTGCGCGCAGACCTGCTGTTTGTCCAAGGCACGGAGGTGATCTTCAAGGTGGCTCTGTGTTTGCTGAGCAGCCACGAGGGCGAGATCCTGGAGTGCGACGGCTTCGAGAGCATCGTGGAGCACCTGAAGACCAGTGTCCCCACCCTCACCCACAGCCAGATGGAGGAGATCATCGCCAAGGTGAGGCGGGTGGAGCGCGGGTAGATGACCAGGTGGATCACCGGGTGGATGAGCGCGGGTGGAGTGCGGGTAGAGCGCGAGTGGATGACCGGGTGGATGAGCGTGTGTGGATGACTGAGTGGATGACTGGGTGGAGCCCGGGTGGATGAGCGCGGGTGGATGACCGGGTGGAGCGCGGGTGGATGAGCGCGGGTGGATGACTGGGTTGAGCCCGGGTGGATGAGAGCGGGTGGATGACCGGGTGGATGAGCGTGGGTGGATGACTAGGTGGAGCGCAGGTGGATGACCGGGTGGAGCGTGGGTGGATGACCGGGGGGATGAGCGCAGGTGGATGACCGGGTGGAGTGCGGGTGGAGTGAGGGTGGATGACCGGGTGGAGTGAGGGTGGATGACCGGGTGGATGAGCGCGAGTGGATGACCGGGTTCTGCTCCGTCAGGCCGTGGACATGGACGTGTCCCAGCAGCTCCAGGCATACGAGGTGGAGTACCACGTGCTGCAGGACGAGCTGACGGAGGCTCCTGCCCCGGGCCTGGACTCACAGCGGCTGGACAAGCTGGAGAAGGCCAATTCCCAACTGAAGAAGCAGAACATGGAGCTGCTGGAGAAGCTGCAGGTGTGTGATGGTGACGGATCTGAACCCCCGACACCACGTGTGTGTGTGTGCGTGTGTGACGCTACTGACCCCTAGTGGTGGTTCTGACTCACTCACTCACTCGCTCGTTTTCTCTCAGTCTCTTATCAAAATGTTTTTTCTGAGAAGCAAACGTATAAAAGTAAAAAAAAGTAATAAAAAAGTTTTATAAAAGTAAAAAAAAAAAAAACAGACGTGTATGGAAATGTATTATTTTCGAACTATAAACTTTGAATTGTGGCTTTACCTCAGAATGTTGACACTTTATGCCAGAATATTGAGTTGAAATCTCAGAATATAGAGTTATAAATGTGGAATTGTAGCTTTATCCTTAAATATTGAGTTATAAAATCAGAATCTCACTATCACTATCTCAGAATATAGAGTTATAAAATCAGAATGTTGATTATAATTGTAGTATTATGGCTTTTCTCAGAATATTGAGTAATAAAATCAGAATTTCGAATTAGAAACAAACAATTGTGGCATTACCTCAGAATTTTGAGTTGTAGACTTACAGCTGTGACACTTTATATCGGAATATTGATTTTGAGTTATAAATGTAGGATTGTGGCCTTTTTCTCAGAATTGTTAATACGAGTTAATTACGAGAGCTGGTATTTGAACGATGTTGTTGGTGATTTCATTGATTTATTGGGGTATTTTTACTGGAGGATCTTTTAATCAGAAGCTGCTGAGATCAGGAGGTCTGCTTTGTTAAAAAGGAAGAAAGACATAATTCTGACTTTAAACTCACAATGCTGAGGAAAAATACCAGATGTTATACGATGTAAAAGATTTGGTTTCGCTCCTCACTACTCGGGTGTTTTGCGTCTCCGTGGCCAGCAGGTGGCAGCAGCAGCGCAGTGTCGCTCTCTTCTCTCTTCTCTCGGTTTCACATCACATGACACAGAACGCGCTGTGGCATTTAGAGCAAACATATTAACTGATATCATGAATTCAGCATCTACTGTGTGGACCACTAAGTGCTTTTAATGCTATCCAGCTAGTCAGAGGAGCTTTACAAAGAACCGCTCAAGTAGAAACATTCAGATAAACTCATTCTAAACGTATCGCCAGTATCGTTCACAAAAGTATGGTGGCACTTAGTAGTTCCACGCTTCACGTTCCCTTCCACAGCTTCTCCAGCTCGGAGGCGTAACTGTCCCGCTGCTTTTCTTTCTCTGCGTGCAGGCGGCCCGGCTGAAGATCCAGACCCTGGAGAGCAGCGTGGAGGGCTTCCTGTCCCGCGAGAGCAAGATGAAGCAGCAGATGCGCTGTCTGGAGCAGGAGAAGACCTCCTGTCTGAAGGCCATCCAGCGCATGCGTTCCTCTCTGCCCTCGGAGGCGGTGGAGATGATCCGACTCAAGCCAGACGCCAACGGAAGAGATGACCAGCCCTGAGGAGACGCTCCCAGCAGCTCTTCACCTCATCCATGTCAGCTGACTCCGCCTCTGCTGTGACTCCGCCTCCTCTCTCAGGGGTCAAGGGTGGGTTCAGGAGAGCCCGAGACTACACGTGCACGGGATTATAAGCCATGACATGAATACACTTCTGTTTCTGAGACGTCACGGGAAAAGAATCCACAAGAAACTTTTTCAATTCTTCAACAATTTTTGGGTATTTTCCATTAGATGTGATGTCACCATCCTCTCGTTGTTGTCTTTCGTCTCGTCGCTGTGCAGCTGCGATCCGTTTTCTCTGGAATCGTGCGTCGCCTTGTGTCGTCCAATCAGCAGGCAGCAGGACTTGACCATCCAGCGGTTGCAGTTGTTTCAGGTTAATGTTAGTTTGGCCTGCCACGTCTCGCTCTTCTTCCTCTTCTATTTTTCAAACAGAACTTAACCAAAGTTTACCAGGATATATGGTGCAGAAATGACAATTTTTAGTGTGTCTTATAGTCTGGAGAATATGGTAACTCTGTCACTTTGTACTTGATTTTGATAAGACGACTTTTTTTCCCGTCACGACCACATGATTGTAAATACGATGAGAAACCGATGAAACTGGTGATGGAGTTTTTATTGAACGCTTGTTGTTTTTTGTAAGTTGGGCGTTGGCTCGCGGACTTTATCAGTCGGAACCTGCTTCTTCACGGACTGAATCGCTGTCAGTACAGCTCTTTTATTTCAGGGATGAAGTGTAGAAGACAAACAATCCGGCGGAGAGATGAATGTGTTCACCATTACGGTCACATTTTGATATTATTACTGTATTTTCCAAATTTTTTTCCCTGCATCCAATGAATCATGATTGTATTCCTGAAGTCCAAACTGTGCCGTGTTCCAATCACTTTTCTTCTTCGGATTGACATGCCAGTTCTGCAAACTTCATTAAATCTTATTTTTATACTTCTGTTTAATGTGCGAATAGTAGTATTTCTTAATCCAAGTCTGAGCGGCAGAATAACCACTGGACGGTGAGTTTTATTATAGGCGACTGTGATCCAGGCGCTGGGAGTTTCACTACTCAAGTGTGGCAGGTTTGAATCCCGATCCCCCAACACTACAGCTTAAAGCTGCCCACTGCTCCGGGTGTGTGTGTGTGTGTATGTGTGTGTGTGTGTGTGTTACTTCACTGGATGGTTAGTGAATGCAGAGAACAATTTTGGTACTGCCCCTAGTGGCCAAATAATATTCATTAAATAAATAATCAAAATAAGTGAAACAATTATTATACAGTGTTGATAAACTCTCTCACTTTACTACTAGGAAAGTAATGAATTGTTGATGTAATGAAGTAAATTGTTGCATTTGTCAGATTAATGTGAATTTAGTTTTAATCAACTTAAGGTGATTATTATCTTAAAGTGCAAAACTTCAGTTTCTAAGATTTTCCAAAGATATTATTTTGTGACCAACAGCTTAGCAATCACATAGCAAAACACTCAGATCTCACAAATGCCAATTAAATCCATGAAATAAAATAGCATGTTGTTTTTGGTTGATCCACTTTCTGAGCAACGACTCTATTTCTGAGTCACGGGGATCTGGAGCCAATCCCTGAAGGCTGGACACACCCTGGATCAGTGGCCGACCAATCACAGAGTGGAACTGAAATGTTATAAACGGAAGACTTTCTTTGATTGAAAAAATAGATAATAAATGTCTTGCACCTCCATTGCAGCGAGCAGCTATATCGCTGGTATCCTCCGTTTAGTAAATGAGAGAAGTTCAGCAATTTCCTCAAAAAGCAAAAAAAAGAAGCCGCAAAAACATTTAGTTCATTTAATATGGAACGTTTAGTACTTCTACTAGTCCAGGTTGTCGCTGGGGCCCTCGGTGTCCTAACCTTCTGCCCCTGGTTCCTCATCTCATCTCATCTCTTAAGATGCTTCCAGGGTTCCACCTGCAGATATAATGGGGATGGTGATACATATACCGAAGAAGAATTGGACATCTGATGATCGTGATCACGGTTTCGCTGGCAGGATATATGACGAGAGTGCGTTCGTGGCAACACCAGACCTTCCCGTGGTTGGGTCGGTTTGTGGAATTCGAGGAGGATTTGAGATCGTTCGTTTCAGCTCTCAGATTCACTTGATGAATCCACACGCTGATGCTTAAATGCCAGGCCTTACGCAACCGTCCTGGCGAGGAGCGAGGTGATAGAGAGAGAGATGGAAGGTTGAGCCCGGGAGTGGAGACCGAGTCACTGGTCCAGACGTAAGACCAGAAGGAGACCTTCACTTCCATAAAGCACCTATTGATGGCGAATGAAGGCGAAAACATCACGTCTGTGTTGTTATCTCCCGCTCGGAACAAAAGGCAGCATTCCACATGTGTTCCCTGCCGAGGGTGTTTCCTGTGGAGGGGAAATGCCGGGACGGATCACGGAGGTCCGCTGGGAATTGTCGCGCAGAGAACTTCCTCTACACAAGCTTATCGCCGCTTGTTGTTTAATGGCGACTCTGTCCTCCCACCCGAAGGAGATCCACCACGTCCACGAGGCCCAAGTCATCTCAATGATCCTCATTCGGTTTCATACTTGCTTGGTGGATCACAAGAGCTTGTAAACTGCAAATTCTTGGTGGATGATCAAAACGGGGGAAGGTCAAGGAGCAAGAGAAGTCGTATTTTAGGACTGTGAGTGCAGTGTCGTAAATTTAAAGTTGCAGAGACTTGCCGCAAAAGTTTTTCCACCTCGGTACCCAGTAGTTTTTAAAGCTTCAGGCAACTTGAAAAAGGCAGAGTGTGTTGAGTCTAGGTAGCGCTCAGGTCTAGGTAGCGCTCAGGACCTTCGGAAAGCTATTATGCGTCAAGGAAATCGATGGGGACGAAAATGAAGAATAATAATAGGATGCCAGTTGCCAGAATAACTGTGTGTAGCATGGGAAATGAAAGTAAATAAATGCCGTGGTGAAGAAAATAAATTGTTTTTTTTTCCTTAACACAAATGAAAAGAAAAGAAATAAATACTCAAAAACCCCGGACAAAATTCCTACAATAGAACATCATGAATTATTTGTTGCTACAAATCTAAATGAGACCCGAATCATTGCCTCCACAACAGCTGTTCACAAACTCCACTGGCAGCCATTTAATCATCATCATCATCATCATCCTGGTCACGCCCTAGAATCAACCATCCTGGAAGGGTGGGCCGGTGGGCGGGGTCTCTGACTTTGTAAGCTTGCCAGGAATGTTTGTTTTTACATGCGTAACAGAATAGCACACTAATGGGAACAACATCATTTACCCAAACACTTTACGAATAAATATAAAAGATACAAAACAAAAGCACATCATAAGTAATACAAGTAAAACTTTGCTTTATTTTACAGTCATTTGGCAGATGACTAAAAATGAAGCAATGTTGCAGTGTCTCACGGTTATTTCTGCACTTTGTTGTGTCCATGTCATTGTTTTTTTTTTTGTAAATTACATTTGAAATATTTTTGATCATTTTTTTTTCCTGTTGAGTTCTTGACTTTAATGAGTTGACACTTTCCTTAGGTAAAAGTTTAATGAACTTAAAAACGCAACTGAGCTCAAGAAACGTACAAATTCCAAATGTACGTATCATACATTAAAATTATATATTTAATATAAAATATATTAAATATATATTTTAATATATATTTTTAAGATGAATCATCACGATTCATTGAATGTTTCCAGGACTACAATGCCCAGGATTCCTTGCGTTTGTACCTTTCTGCATGATTCATTGTTTTCACCTGTTCTCCTCGTTCAATCATGTATTTAAGTTGCCACCTGTGTTAGTTTTCTGGTCTGTTAAAACCGTTGCACCCGCCTGTGTCCGGCTGTGTTTCATTGTAAGTCTCGGTTTTTATTTAAACACTTTATTTAAAGTGCGTTTTTTTTTGCACTACGAGCGCGAGCTTCTCTGATCTCTGCTGGAATCACAGCAATAGATCATTTATTTAATTTATATCGAGTCTCTTGAGGTCATCTTACACACACACACACACACACACACACACACACACACACAAGGTTCTTGTAAGTAAAAGCTTAGTGGACTAAACGTTCTGAGCTCATCATCTGTTGCTCATGACCATTAGCGCTGGAAGAGCAGGAGAAACCCTCCGTGATGTGTGTGTTTCCTGAATGCCATCAGTGTTCATCCCAGTGTGGTGTACCTGTCGAGGCTCTTCTTCCTGCCACACTTCCACCTTCATCCCCCATCTGAAAGTGCAGCTAATCCCGAAAGACCCTGAGAAGTTCACTGGCTTTTCTCCCTGATCCAGCGCTGAATTAATCTCTGTCCCTCTGGGCGGGAAACAAAGCGGCGTTTGGTCCAGGAGGAAGGCTCCATCCTCCTCCTCAGCATCCGCTAGCCCCCTGTGGTCCTGTGCCATCACGCGTCACGTCATTCCCTCTCTTGCTTTCTCAAGCCGCTCTGTATCGGCTTCAGGACGGAAGGTTGGAAGATGGTGATATAATTAAACGACTGGTGAGAACGGAGAGATTATAAATGATTAGTAATCTCCATAAAGTTAATCCGCCAAAGGGCAAAGATTTAATGAAATTCACACACGGGAGATATTAAACGGAACCATAATGCTTCACAAAAAAGTCAAAATAATAAAACCCATGGACAATGTATTTCGTTGGACTTCAAGACTGAACTAAAGTCAACTTCTTTGATTTGAACAGTGATTTGTCACATGGATCTTGATGTGCAGAGCGATGCCCCCCCGCCCCGGACGATGATGTCGCCGCCCTACTGACATCAACAGGTATGACCTCACACTAATGGAAACCAATTCCTCGGGACCAAAATAAAACATGTTCTGATGACGAACGTGACTGGTTGTAGAAAGATCCCTGACGCCGCGGTCCACCTACTCCCTTTTTAATCAGATTAGTCCCCGACCAAAGCGAATCACAGAATCCAGTGTTTGGACAGAACGGACACGAGACGGGGGAGGAGGTCAGCTATCAGTCAGACTCGCTCGTGAAGCTGGAGTGACATCATAGGAAGATCCAGAGTCTCCTGGCGTAGGAGAGTCAGGGTGGGACGCTGGAGTCGTGACCATTGCCAAATATTTGTCGTTCTGCCTCGAGCCTTTGGATACAGGACCGTCCACTGCTCCACCCAAGCGGGTTTTGAAAGAGCCAAGGAGACGAGATACCTGAGGTGTAAACTACTTGAGTAAATGGACTTATTTTTTAAAGTATTTTTGGACTTAAAGTATTTTTTTTCTGCTTGGTAAATGTATTAACAAAAATATAAGCACTTTTTAGTCTCTACTTGACATTTGTGATTGAGTATCTGTATCTTTGCTCTGCTACATTTAAATGGACACTTACTGTTACAATGTGCAAGTCGGCATATATCGACATCGCCATCTGCAGGATGCTGAAGGTACTGGGTGCTATTTAGTTTTAGATTAGTTTGTTAGTTTAGTTTGGATTAGTTTGATTTGGATTAGTCTTAGTTAGATATTTTGAGTGAGACTGACTTTTTGTTCTTATCTGTTTAGTTCTGAAATTTTTAAACATTAAGGTGTTAAATTTCATTTCCTTATTAGGAAATAAAACCTCATAAACGAGTTTCTTGTTTTTCCACATTTTTGTTGTTTTTTGAGCCTAAATTCAAGAGTAAAATACTTAAGTTGTTTTAAAATTGGAGACGCTCCAACTTTTACTCAAGTATTCTTGGAATTGGTGACTTGTAAAAGAGGAATGTTTACAGTATCCGTACGTTTATTCGATGGTTTTCAGCTACTCCTCTGCGAGATACTGTGTTAATGTGAATCTAAGCACTCGTCTTTTCCCATTTTAGTGGATTAAAGTCTCGGGGCTGTTTATAATCACCAATTTCAAAAGTGTAAATAAGCGCTAATTCTCCCACATTTCAAGAGAGGATCAATCACAAATACATGGAAATACTTTAGTTGGAGTTCGGATCACTAGAATCGACTTTTTTTATTTCACTATTCAAGTAAAACGAATGAATGAATCATAAACGTCTTTTGTTGGTGCACGTGACCAAACAGACGCGGACGAAACACACTGAGCTGAAGTTGCGTTACATGGCCAAAAAAGGAGTGGCGATGGAAATAACAATCTGGATTTTTCATGATAAAGTTGTATTTTGATTGTAGAACCGCTGTATGTGGCAATCATTACCTTTGATATTACTTTGTAGCTAATGGGGTGTGAGAGGGTTAACGTGTTTGTTAGATTAGTTTAGGGTTTAGATTAGGGTTAGGGGGTTTGGTTTAGGGGTTCTACTCCTTTATTGGAAATGGGATTTCTTTAATTTGAAGTTTAAGATTATTTTCTAAACTTCTATTTTTCTTCAAAGCATATCTTCACCAGTGTGTCATGCTCTGTGATTGGTTGCTAACCTAACCAGGGGGTGTGTCTCCCTTTCAGGTGCAGAGTTGCTGTGATTGGCTCCCTGTGGCCTTGAAATGATCAAAGTGGTTTAGCTGTGGAATAAATGTTTCACAGGAAAATGCACTTTTAATTGGTAAAAATGTACAGTATAGTATTAACACTAGACTCACTGTAACAAAGTCTTTGATCAACCAAGCAAAAAAAAACATTTTTAAAAATATTAAGAAATCAACTACAAAGGTTTAAGAAAGTGGTTTTAAAAAGAGAAAAACATATGATGCATAATATATCTTCTGTCTTACACGGTTCCTAAACAATATCAATATTCATGCCAGTAAATGTTGGATCATTCATCTCACTTACAGTATCATTATTTCTCACAGCAATGTTGAGTAATTGATAGGGATTTTTGCAAGTGTCTTGAAGTCTCCAGTCCCCAGGTTGAGTAATAATGGAAGGCTTGCGGGCGGGGCCGGGCCGGGCGGGGCGTGTGGGCACTGATGGCGCTGCTTCAGCCTCTTCACGCCGCTAGTGGAGGACGACTGATTTCCCATTGTGCTTCATTAACCTTCCTGAAGCTCATCAGCGCAGATTCATCGCGGCACGGGGGAGTGAACACGCTCTGCGAAAGAAGAGAGTAGACAGACACACGGCCTAAAGCAGCAGTGGAAAGTACTTGAGTAAATGGACTTTGTTACTTCACGGAAATATTTTAGCTACTTTGTACTTGTATCAAAAATATAAGCAACTTTTACTCTCTCCTTGGCTACATTAGTGATTGAGTGTCTTTACTCCACTACATTTGAAAAAACACATATTGTTACTCGTTACATTTTGATTGTGAGCTACAAGACGCCATCTTTTTCTACCGCAGTTAATTTTAGGTACGAACAAGGTACTTAAGGTACAAGTTGAACTTGTTTGCACGTTTGAATTTGACCGAGACTGACTTATTGTTCTGCCATTTTGAATCATTGAGGCATTAAGTTCCATTTCGATATTAGGAAATAATAACCTCAGAAAGTTTCTTGTTTTTCACATTCCTTTGTTCTTTGTTCTCAAATCTTGTGTTTCTTTGAGCCTAAATTCACTACGAGTAAAATACTCTGGTTTGTTTTTTTATTGGAAACTGTGTGACTTTTACTCAAGTCTTCTTGGAATTGCTGACTTGTAATGGAGTAATTTTTACAGCAAGGTGTCCGTCCTTTCACTGAAGTCTCAGCTACTCACCAGTAACGCTTCTCCATCCTCTTCCCGGAGCGACAGAGGAACTGTGACTGTGCTGAGAAACCCTCGGACACACGTCTGAATCATTGAGAGGCGACTGAAGATGCCAACGCGCCTATCGATCCGGGAGCAAATATTATTGGTCCACACGGAGCGAAGCGTGTAAAGCTGGCTAGTAAAGCGCATCATATCACGCCAGGCTAAGTGGGCAGAGTCGATTGGAGCGCTCGGATGTCGCCAAAGTCTGTTGAGAAAGGAAGGTGAGGATGATGTGAAGTGTGTGTGTGTGTGTGTGTGTGTGGGCTGTTTTAATGAGCACGTACCCCTGCCCACTGCAGCACCAGCGATGAGAGGCTGTCAGCCCTAGTGGACCGCGGATGTGGAAATTGAATGGAGTCTTTCAGTTGTGTTGCTCATCTCCCCCGGGGTGAGAGACTTGTTACCATGGTTATGTTGGATTCCTGCAGCTAATGGGTGGGAGTAGCGTAGCTCTGGCAACCCGGCTCCTGTCTGGGGTGGAACGGAGGAGCCGAGAGGACCGGAGGACACGGTGGGTCACACTCCATCACACAGCCTGAGGAGGAGAGGAGAGATGCCACACAGAGCCGGAGTCTTCCTCTTCCTCCTCCTCTTCCTCTGCACGTGTTGGGTGTGATTATAGATGAGCCTTACCAGTAAATATGTGCTCATCATCTGCCACTCGGACTACACACGCCACTAGACTGTTCTGTGTTATTCTATATGTACATGTTGTGTTACAAAGAAGCGTTGTTAAAATTGCAATTCTCCAGTCAAGTATCTTTTTTTTTTTTTTTTTTTTTTTTGGGGGTCTTCTCATTTTGTACAATGACAGTAAAGTAACAAGTAACACAAGAACACCGTAGATACACAGGCGTTCACCCTTTCATGTCTATATGCATATACCCATTCAGATTAACACACAAAGAAAAGAGGAGAGAAAGATCCATAATAAGAATAAAAAAAATAATAAAAAAAAGAAAATGGCAAAATATAACCAAAAAAAAATGCATTACACAAATGGACAATTTAGTATGGCAAAAAATTTTCACAGTATTTCCCATTTCAAGTTTGCACTGCTGTTTACATAATATTCATATATGGATCCCAAAGCCAAAGTTTTTTTTATCAATTATCTTATTAATATTAATACCAGTTCAGCTTAGGGTTAAGGTTATGGTTAGGGTTTATGTGACGACGTGTTTCCGTCTATTTAGTAAGTATTTGTGATTGTTCCTGACTTGAAATACGAAAAAAATGGGGGCTAATATTTACGCGCTTATTTGAAATTGGCGATTATAAGCACATCCTAAGTTTTTGAGTGCTGAAAATTTGAAAAAAAATGGGTGCTTTTATTTGCGTAAATACAGTACTTAGTTAAGTTACGTATTAAGAAAGTGACTTTTCAGACACAGTAATTGGAAAAGTAATTTAATTACAAAATAATTTTTTAATAAAATAATTGATTAAAATCTTTTTATTAAATTTAATAATACAAAGTCTCGGTGCCCTCCTCTCCCGCCATGCAGTTGTGTTTCTCCAGTGTCATGGCTGATTCCTGCTCCCCTATTGACTCTGAGATTCATGAAACCCATCCCATTCCCTGCAAGGAGTCGGGAAAAGTTTGAAAATATGAGCAGCCTTTGTTTAGAATAAAGTCTGCGGTGGTGAAACGACTTTCAGTCCGGCTTCTCTACATGAGGTGAGGTTAGCCGTGAAAAATGGAAGACACTCAGTCAAGAGGAAGAAAAGCCGAGCAGCGGAGGGCAGAGAGAAATAGCGTCTGCTGTATGGATGGGGAGTGTGCGGCCATATTGATGTTGGAATATACGTGCGCTTTAATTAGCCAGAAAAAACACAACGCTCTTACCGTGAGCAGCCACTGTGGAATGTGGGCGGGGATCAAGAGCGACGGACCAATCAGACGAATAGAGGGATAAAATTCCTCTTCTGCTCACCAACTGTGCCAAAAGCCTTATGTAATTGGGAAAAAAAAAAAGATATTAAGAAATTATGGCCGTCGTCAACAATTCTCAGAGATCTGAGAATTAAAGAGAGTGTGAAGTTTTCAATTTGTCTAGAAACACGTTAAAAATGATCAGGATTAGACTTCCACTAGTAAAAGTTCTGGCACTTTCCCTCCACGTGATTTTCTAGGAGGTGAGTGTTTTTCTGCTGATCTCCTTCCGTGAGTCCAGCAGAGCTCCATCATTCCCTCAGACTCTCTCTCTCTCTCTCTCTCTCTCTCTCACGCTGCTCCACCCAAACACTCGGACCCTCGGGTCACGTCAGGGGCTCCGGGCACAGCTTCATTACTCACATTACACTGACCTCACTCCACTTTAATTCATGGATTTTTTCGTGTTTCAGCAAAGAAAATGTGTCGGAAAGAATCGGGGCCCGAAATGGATTCTAGTTAAACACTGAATCAGTCCCTGGAGAGTTTGCAATGCTTCGCGGTTAAAGTCGACTACACGGTTAAACACACTCATGTGTCATGTTATGTAAGTGAAAAAAATGTATTTATAAAATTGATTAAAATTATTAATACTGTTTACTTGAAGAGACTATTTACTTGAGTAGAGGCACATCTTAAATTCTACCCTGTTTAAAAAATTTACCCCGTTTAAAAAGCGCTTTATAATAACTACACCTTATTTTGCATTAACTAAGCATGAATAAGAACTTTATTAATTGTTAACAAAGTTTGAATAAGGAATGATAAGTAAAAGATATCTTTATTTTACATCCTGGATTGGGAATTAGATTGGTGTGAAAGGAATTAATATATTAGATATATATAAGAATTAATAAATATATACAATATATTTTAAGAAGAAAGACCGACACTTCGCAGTGGGAACCTCACACGAGGTAACAAATATTGGTTTTAAGGTTAATAGGTTATTAACCTTATTTAATTATTATATATAATAATATAAACTTAATTATTATTATTATTATTAGATTAATTTCAAATGTAACGTTCCTAATTCTGCCTAATTAGGGCGTGCACAAAATCCCCATAAATTGCAAGTCTTGAACAAAAAGAGTCTTTAGAATGTAAAATAAAAACGAGAAATTCACATACTATTTTTCACATTTACTTTTATGTAATTTCCTAACAGGTACTACTTTACCTGAAACTTGAACATTCTTACAACTATGTTATTGTGTGTGTGAGCACCAATATATACATAGAATGTAAATGTTATACATATATATATATATATATATATATATATATATATAACATTTATATATATATATATATATATATATATATATACATAAATAAATATCAACTGAATATTGATGAATACTGTACATTCCAAATATTTTCACCCAAAACCGTGAAGATGAGTGAAGAGTGACGTTTATTCTGTAGTGTCGATTTCCCCCCTTTATTTCATAGAAACGGGCAAAAACGGTTATTCCGGACCAGGGGAAAGAATACCGTAAGTCTGAAGAATTTACAATGTGTAGGAGCTATTAATCCTGCGCTGTGAATTACAGAAGAAGGGACGTGGCGTGTCAGCGGGGGAACGAGGGGCCGCTGGTGTGCTGACTCGTTAGGTGCGTCTGACACGAGCGAGAGCGAGCGGAGGAATATTTATCGTCCAGCAGAAGTGTGAGGGAGGGAGGGAGGGAGGGAGCGGCTCAAGGGTCTTGTTATCCTCCTCTTTGCCTGCGTGTAGTTTTTGGGGTTTAATGAACACTGGGCTCCAATCAGACAAGACTCGCTCGGCTCTCCTGTCCTCCACATCAAGTGAGAGGGACATGATGGCGGCGCTGAAAGACTCGCTCTCTGAATAATTGATGCCTCCACGAGTACCGAGTCAATTTATCCACTGGCACACTTTGAGGGAAATTGTGGGCATGATCAGCGGCAGCCAGGGAAACAAGTCTTCTCCTCAGTTTAGTTATTTCCTTCTCTATTTGGGAGAAAAAGCCGGAATGCTGGAACTTTCCCATAGGTGAGGTTTGTACGGATGTGGTGAGCTGCTGAGAATCCAGATATCGTGATAAACGTCTGATTAATGGATCATCTACTAAAGATAAGAAAGAAAACAGAATTGCCATTGTTCCGTTGGTCAAGCTGGAGATGGAGAGGATCTCATGCGCAAGAGACAATTAACATTAGCAGAATTGGAAGTCAGAAAAAGGGCAGTTGATTTTTCTTCATGTGTTTTCAGTTTCATTAACAGCAGAGTAGTTACGAGGACTGGAAGAACACACTAGGTTGACCAGTGAAAGCAGCTGTAGAGTCGACAGGCTTCACTCAACTAATAAAAGAGAGAGATGTATTCGTTTATTATAGACGTATTAGTTTAGTTTTCCCACCCGTGTCGCCCTTTAAAGCCCGCCATCTGATCTTGCTTTAACCCTCCTGTTATGTCCGTTTTATTTTATTTTATTATAGATACAGTAAGTGTCAGAAACCAAAAAGTTCCCCAAACCCGTGTGTGTGTGTGTGTGTGTGTGACAGTGGTGTATTATGTCTCGTTGCAAAGAAACAAATAGTATTTGATCTTTCTGACTCTTTTTAGCTTCCTGTTTTTCTGACTGGTCAATTTGACCGGAACATTCTCTTTGTAACATTAAAATGTAGCGGACGTTACAAATATGTCAACTGAATCATTATATTCTTTATTTGTAGATCACACCAAACAAGCCAAGCAGGAGAAGTTTCAAAGTGAAAAAAAAAAAGACTTTTAAGTATATTAAAAACATTTTTTTACTTTAAAAGGAAGTGAATTCGACAGGAACAATATAATAGGAGGGTTAATGATGATCAGAAAGAAAGCAGATTGACCGTGTGTGAGTATTCAGAAGACGTTCAAAGTTTACAGGGAAAAATGTATATTAAATTCATACAGACACAGGAAACCAGAAATTATAGAGCAACACAGTAATGTGATCGCTCTTCCTGGCCTGAGAAATGACTATACAAGCAGAATTTTGTAAATACTGCAATTCAGTAACTGCTTTGGCAGGACTTTAAAAAAACGATTAGAAGTGAATTACAGTCGTCAGTCTCGAAGCCATAAAAGTATGAACTATTGCGTTGCTATCTACATGTCGAAGAGCAGAATGCTCTTCATTTAAAATGAGATGGAAAATCAGAACACGCAAGGAAGGAAACTGGCGAAATGTCAAAATGAAGGTGCTTTTATTAGAGAAATTTGGCAGGAGGAAGTCGAGCTTGTGCCAAAATGAAAATTTATGATATTAAAAAAAATGCTATTTATGTTACTACTGGGAGTTTCCTGATTCAAAAACATTCCACTGTGGAGTGGATCTCAAGTTTGTGTTCATGTTTTCTTTCCAAATTTCGTTTAATCCCAAAAACAGTTTCATAATTTCAGTTTAATCCCAGTGATCAGTGCATCATTTATGACATTTATGGCTTAAACTGCTCTTGAAATATTTCTACATTACAGAAAACTTTACAATTTCTTGACCTCATGACCTTTAAAAGCTCTACAGAATTAGCCCAAACTGTCGTTTTTTGTCAAACTTTGGTCCATTTTTATTAAAACCCTGATATAAAAACCCCACCATCATCCACCATTGTTAATCTCTCAAATAAATCCAAAGGTACATTTTAAACACTAAACTAATGATTTCTGCAAAGCATCGATTCAGTTACACAAAACTCAAGTTTCACTTCATACACAAAATTCAAAAATTCCCAACTTGATTTGAGAATGAGAACTTTCCTGAGAATCATGACAGAAAAAGTACAAATCACAACAAAGTGAACGTTCCAATGTATCTCACACAACTACATTTTTTTCATTATTTTTTTAAACACATTTTTAATGACCAAGTTTAAACAAATGACCCTTTCTTAAAACAATTATACTTTTTTTTTTTTTGAGAGAGAGATGTAAGTGTATAACTACCAAACATCACATTGATTTCTCATGATACTCTTACAATAAGTAGCTTTACATTCATCCCCCTCGGAGACGTAGATAAAACCTCATCAACGAATGCGAGCACATTTGAACAAAGCAAAGCGCACGTCGTGTAGACACAGTCCGTAATGGCCGTCTTCGCTGTTGTGGACGAGATGGTGAATGTGGAAGGTGAAGAGTAAAGACAGGCCAAAGAGAATGATTCACTCCGCTTCCCTTCCATCCATCGTGACGGCAGCAGTGTTTGAATGTGAAGTGTTGCTGCTTCTCCCCGGGCGATGGACTATGGCAGATGCCACGCACCTTCGCCCACTCTCCGCCCACACCGGAGCAGATTCTACGCGCAAGCTGCATTCTGACAGATAAAGAAAATCACATTGATGCGGAGAAGCAGGAACCATCACTGACTCGGCTCTAAATATTAGTCTCCAGTCAAATGAGTCTGAACGCGTTATTCGCCCGGCCTGACGAACATCCATCATTCCACATCCATGACAAATCTGATGTGTGTGTGTTTCTGCTTCCACGCGTGTGTTTCAGAGCTATTCTGTGTCAGCAAGGGATTTTTTTTTTTATTCGTGTGACAGCCGGGTCTGAAATCCCGGTGTGAAAGGTTCTGGAAAACCCGTAAACAGGAATCCGTGTTTGTCGCCGATTTACCGTCCGTCCCTGCGGTTCCTTTCACATCAGTGGTGCTATTCCAGAAAACCTTGTTTCACGCGTACGGTGGCTTTACCACATTGTGTAAAGCAAAACTACATTGACATATACCGTATTTTTCGCCGTATAAGACGCACCTTTTTTTACCCAAAACTGAGGGTGAAAAGTTGGTGCGTCTTATATGACAAATGCAGAGATCCGCAGAGCGCGCTCACCGCCATCTTAGTAGGCAATACCGCGGTGTTACATACGTTGTCTCGCTTTCTTTCTCGCGCAAAATCTTGTGAAAGAATGAAAGAAAAAGAAATGAATGACTTCCAAACGAAAACGAACTATGATCAAAATAAAACAAGCAGATTTTCTCGCGCGCGTCTTTAAAACTAAAACAGCCGCTCTTCTCTTAAAGGCACAGCGCAGAAAACGGAGCGGCAGGTGTGTGCGCGTGAAGTACAAACTGTGTTCGATTAGTAATGTCTGTGCCGTCATTGGTAGTTGTAAGTTACAACTTGTAACGAAACGAATGTGTAATACTGTACTTTAACAATTATACAATACAAACAGCCTGACATGTACATCTACACAAATTCACTTTTTTAGACTGTGGAACCAGGATGAAAGTCCAGATCGGGCTTTGAACTTGTCCACTATGTAACAAACAGCACTGCTAAAATGTATCAGTGATGTACTGTGTGGCATTGTGGGTAGTGCCCGCCCCTCACACCCAAGCTCGATCCCGTCCGGACCATCATGGGGCTGTTGTGCTGTGAGGTATTTCCTTTGTTGGCTCCTTCTGTGAAAGGTTTTGCGTGGGTTTCTTCCGAGCCTCCATTGTCGCTCACATGTGTTCAGAAGCCAGCGTGAGTGGGTGTGTCCTGCTCTGTGATTGGTCAGCAAGAAATGACAAAGCGGTTTCTAGAAGGGATTGATGGGTCCAAAAAAGTGTTGTTTGCAACTGTGTCTTGCAAAAGATTTGTCATCAAAATTGTGGCCGGAGTCTCTCGGCATCAGAACCGTCCTCACCTGCCCATCCACCGCAGCAAACACCCTCTGCATTATTAATGCTCAGGTGAAGAGAGAGATAGAGTTTGGGGAAGAGAGAAAGTGAGAGAAAGTGAGACGGGCCAGACTTACAATTGCCCAGAACCACCCCTGCCCAGCTCACCGAGGACCAGAACCACCCCTGCCCAGCTCACCGAGGACCAGAACCACCCCTGCCCCGCTCGCCCAGGCCCAGAACCACCACTGCCCCGCCCGCCCAGGCCCAGAACCACCACTGCCCCGCTCGCCCAGGCCCAGAACCACCACTGCCCCACTCGCCCAGGCCCAGAACCACTACTGCCCCGCAGACGCAACCCACCCAGCCAAAAAACACCCCAAAAGTAGACGACTTCTAATTCTGTCTGCAGCGAAACGTGAGAGCAACAGAGTTCAACAGTCCCAGCCAATCCAGCCTGCCAAAAGCAGCGAGAGATCAATACCAAACATCTGGGAACGGAGCGGACATGAATCCAGAGAGAGACAGGCTCGTATCTGCCCAGCTAGACTTCCAGTTGCCAGAGAGACAGAAGGAAAAGGTGTTTGTTTTTACTGGGGGATGTGATGGAGGAGGAATCAAGAGACGGATTGTTCTGGAGCGCTTTCAGGCCACTGGATTTCTGCTCCAAAGCATCCGACATGGAGGGGAAAAGAAGCTCTTCCACACAGTCAGGGATGTCCTGTGTGATTCAGACGGAGCTTGAGCTGTTATTCATTCTACTGTTTTTCACGTGAGCTAGTTTAATAAAGTTCTATGGAAGGCGGGACACACAGTGGATTGGTGGCCAATCACAGAGCAGGACACACATAATTGCTCACACTCTCTCACACCTGAAACTCGTAAGCGTAAAAAAAACAATCATGTATATTAATTCAATATTATAAATACATATTGCTTGAAATAATTTTAAATGACTTTAAAAACCAAGACTAAACCAAGACTTGAGCACAACCGAAGCTGAATAACAACGACTCCATGAAAAGAAAAGAAAAAAATCAATAACATTAATCAATAAATTCTTTCACTCTGCAACAATTATGGATAATCTTCCCTCTAAACAGTTATTATTATTTATTATTATTCCACCGTTTCATAATGGGAAAAAAAATTATCACATACACCCACACACATACTATTAGAGACATAAAACTAAGCAAACAACAAATCAATAATTAAAAAAATAATAATAAAAAAAAAAGATAAAATATGTTTTGTGAGAAACAACTACATTTAGGGTTTACCGAAAGGGATGCAACATTTTTAGTGAATATTTTGGAACGACTATCACATTTTTTTTTCATGCTAATTGCAACTACTCGTCTCTTTGTGGGGTCTTCAACACAATTCAGTTCCGGGCCCGTACAGAGAACACGCTGGAGTGTACATTAATACACGTAGCCTCTCATTAGCATTAGCATGTAAATGGATTTATTATCTGCTCTCATAGTTTGTGAGGCAGTTTTCAAACCAAGACCTCGGCATCAGTGTTTGTAATGGTTTGAGAGAGCCAATGGACTTTTCAAGCAAAAGAACATGTATGACAAGCAGAAAGTTTGATGAGTGAAGCAGCACTTGAGAGAAAAAATATATAATTGATAAATCATGGAGAAACGGCACATTATAGCGTAGAAGACCATTAGTAGACACAATGGAGCTGGCCTGTGAGTGCAGCGTGACCCAACCTCCGTCCGTGCCCTTGTCCCCTTCACAGCGCTAATCTAACGCGCACTCTGCAATCACGCTATCAAAGAAAGTTCATTACTCCAGATCCATTCGGCTCATTTTCAGTCTCCCCCAGGACAGAGCTGGTGGGCTACAGGCACTGGGTCTCTGTGTAAGTAATGAACCTTTGACTGCGTCCACACTATAGTCACTGCAGAACTAATTGGCAGGAAGCTGTAGGGCATTTATTTGAAAAAAGAAAAGCACTGCTGGGGAAATGTAATCCATTGAGGCGGGTAGAGTAAAGACTCTTCTCGGTCTTGCCGAACTTGGACATATTCTAACAAGGATTTTGCTGATAATTAGCCTTGAGGTGACTTTACAGGAGGCAGGTAGAACTGTTCTGGCCTGGTTAATAGCTGCACTGTTAGAAAAGCTCAAGCTTTTACTGGTCAGGCTGGTTTACAGTACATAACTAAAATGACCTGTGCTGTTTCCTCACAACCAAAAGGCCTCGTTTGAGATTCAAATCGGAGACTTTCTGTGTGGAGCATCTTCTTCCTGTACTTGCGTGGGTTTCTTCCGGGTCTCTAGGTCTCCTCCCACAGACCAATAACAAGCAGGAGAATTGAACATTGATCATAGGTGTGAAAGTGTGAACGCTTGTGTCCCGCTCTGTGATTGGTCGTCCACCAGTACAGGGTTGGTTCTGCAGTGGTGGGCCATCAGGTTTAAAAAAATGTCTGAATTAGACACAGCAATGCTTATTACATTTTTCTACACTTTCTTCTCTTTCATTCATTTCAAAGGTTGTGCCACTTTCAAACTTTTACTTTTGGATTTAAACATCTAACTAATATATTTTCATCCATCAGTGGTTGACAGGCAGGTCACAGTCTGTACCTCAACCAATCAGATTTTGAGACTAGTCTTGTAACAGGCGTCGACAACGTCACCAATTGGACTGAGCACCCCTTGATTGGTGAGGCCTCAGAACCTGCCAATCAGTGTCAGAGGGCGGGTCTACTACGTATTGGCTGAGACTGATTGGCCAGCAAATTTTATATCAGCTGGAATTACACTAGAATTTGATTGTAATTTGATTGCAATCATTTGCAAACTCTTTTGAATCAGTATTGGATTTTCAGTCACTCGAGCAGTACAGCATCATGTAAAAGTCTTATGGAGAATTTGTTTTAAATAGATAATACTAAAAGTAGCAAATTATTTAACAATTTAGCATTGTAATGCTAGAATAATGTTGAATGGGATGACACCGGGTAAACGACTCCTGATGAGAAGCCATTAATCATCATTAACACAGATCTTCTGATGAAAGGCAACAGACTTTGATTCTGTAAAATGATTAACATTTTTTTGGTTTTTACTTAATTCCCAGCGTTGGTGTGGATGAATTGGCTGCGGATTCGATCTGCCAATTTCCAACTGCACTTTCCCTGGCTCATTATTCATATTTTTAGATCATCCTCTTGATTCCAGCAGGATCAGCTCTTGTTCAGCAGGAATGGACACTTGCACACTCCTTGGCTTCAACCTCTCCGTTCGTACTCGTCTCGGTGGAAAAAGCGTGGTAAATACCTTATTCAATTAGAGCTTCGTTATTGAGTCGACCGCATCAGAGTGCTGAGCTGATGAGGTTATGATTACCTCGCTCTACATTTCTGTGGCCCTCCGTGGTTTAGTCAGCTGTGTGTTAGTAAGAGGATTGAAGGCTCGGGGTGGAAGGGGGGTTAGAGTGGGACATAGATGGAGTGCAATGGGGCTCTATCAGAAATGCCTGACTGGTTTCAAATGAACCTCCTAACCACCTCGGTCCCTGGTCACATTCATCCACTCGGCCTGACAGAAGAGCCGGCAGCTCCACTGCCCCTTGTAACGCTCATGCTTTTCCTCACTCGCCCTCCATTTACGTTGAAGCGCTTTCAGGTCTATTTTGTTTCATTGAACGTGGACAACATTTCATCTGCATATTTTCTCACCTGCTCTTTGGCACGGCCAGAAGCGGCACAGTGTGAGCTTCTGGAGCAGGAATGCCGCTGGAACCACTGGAGGATGCAAACACAGGTGACACTGGGAACCGAGGCTGGACTTTGTGGGTAGGAGCGTGTGGAAAGCTTCAGAGGCTTATGGCGAGCTCCTGCCAGAGACGGCTGGCACTGTTTCCCACAGTCAGTTCCCAGATGCCCGTAGCGAGGAGGGCAGGGTGCCTCATCTGCTGTGCCCAGAATACAAATGGGTCAGTGTTGTAGAGGAGGGGCAGCCCTGGTCAGGAAGCCCTGCCAGATGAATTCCTCCATCAGACTTGATGGTGAGGGCCATCTGCTGCAAATGTGGGGGAAGTCAAGCACGAGTCTGGGTGATGTCTCCTGCTAGCTTACCTCGGTGGAAGGGTGGGGATGGAAAGAAGTTACGACGAGTGGCTGGGGAGAAGGTGGACACACTTCTGTCTAACAGTTGTCGCTTTCAACCAGGCTTTCGTACAGACAGTAAAGGCAATTTAGAGTCCCAGTTAAACGGGAGTCTTTAAACTATACAGTACATGTAATAAACCAGGCTAAAAGAAACTTGATGAGGAAGTTGAGAAGAGTTATGTCACAATGTGTAGGTGATCGGTGTTTTTTGCCTTGCGTAATTATGACGTATGGAAGATCATTAATAATAATAATAATAATAATAATAATAATAATAATAATAATATAATAATTCACAGTTTTAACTGTCTCAAAGCGCACAACAGCATTAACTGTGCTGTTGTATTTTGTCATTTATTTGCCAAATGACTGTAAAGTATTTTTCATATCACACGTCGAGAATGTGCTTTAGAAAGCAAAACGTCTAGAAAAAAAAAACATTTAATGGAACACTGGAAGTCTTGAAGACTGTCTTCTAAGTTTCAATTACTAGAAGATGCAACAGTGTCTTTCATTTGAAATGACTGGATTTTGATAGTGGACATAGCTGGCCAGTTATAGCTCTTCAGAAAACCAATACACATTTTACACTTTTATACTTGTGTTAAAATGTGAAGCATGAGAATCTCACCACTGGAATTAACAAACCTACATACCTGTCCACCTACCCACCTACATACCTACCTTTCTGCTTACACACACACACACACACACACACACACACACACACACACACACACACACACACACCTAACAACCTTCCTAACTACCCACTTACCTACCTACCTACCTTTCTTTCTACCTACACACCTACCAACCTGCCTATCAATACAGTATATACCACTACCCACCCACCTACCTACACCTTGAATAGTTGTGTGAAGAACAAAGTGCAAGTTGTATAATTTACAATCTTTTAGTTCACATAGAACCTTCATCTGTAAATTTCCTGGTTTAAAAAAATAGTCATTCAGCGTCCAAAAAAGAGAAATGATTTGGCCGTGATGTAATCGAATTGTAATATTCCTGACAAATGTAAGTTCCAGTGTTGACGGTGTGTGTTATTTATAGTTGGGTTACATAAAGTCCCACTCCTGATTAACTTCAGAAAAATGCATCTGAAAGTTTGCAGATGAGTGAATCGCCCTGGTCTGTATCATAAAGTCAAATCAGCTTCCACCAAATATGAGACATTCCAGTGTTTTACAGGGATATCGGTTTTCCTGTTTTACACCCGTGCTGAGTTAAAGACACAAAAAGCTGATGAAAACACCGGAAATAGACCCAGTCAGACTCTCGGTCTTGGTGGATTGTGGAATTCTCCCCCTTGCCAAAATGTAAATATACAAGATCTGGATTATAGGGTTTGGCTCATTTTCAATGCAAGAAATGTCATAAAACGCTGATCGCTGCGAGCGTGCAAACATCCCCCGTGATGGAGTCGGAGTACACACACTATTGATTCGCTGTCGGTGAAGCCTAGTGTCTCGTTCTATCTGTGCAGCAGCGAAAATGTAGTCTTATCGAAGTCGCCATTCCACCAGTCGCCAAATTCCAGTGTCCGCATGATCAACACACATCTCCTGGTTCCCGCTCACGACGCAAACCAATCACGTCACAATCGAGCGAGCGTCTACTCAACGTGCTCCGCTTCGCCGTTGCTTTGCGACACGTCCGTCGCGATGATTATTTCAACTGGTGCCAGCGAATGACTGTGACCTCTTTAATTTGGCCTGTGATGAGGGCCCCTCCGATTCGCCACACTCCCCCTTTTAAAGCACAAAAAGTAGAGAGTGAAAGCCATGTTGTTGCCATGACTACCTGCTGGCAGCCTCCTCCGTGTACCACAATGAACAGCACTGGCTGTTCCCAACCCGGAGCCTGGGTGGGAGGGGCGGAGCTGCTAGGAAACAAGGGGAGGTCTCTGGAGCTGCTGGCTAGGGAAAGAGCAACAAAAGGTTCAACAAGCCCTTGTGCTCCTGGAGCTGGGTGATGGGCATGCTTTGTGTTTGTGGCATTCACATGATGCCAGTTGTTATTATCCGTCCTAATGACAGGTTGATGGGGATTAGCTATTTGATGCGGATTTGAACTTTCCAAAAGAACGAAGGGGAACACAACAATGGCGCTGCTTGTCTTTTAAGCCGCGCCAGCGACAGGTAGCGGCGTCGCTGACTTCTTGTCCAAGCTCGTTTACCAACCTGGTGGTTCCACAGTCGCCGCAACGAGAACCGCAACGCCGAGCTACGTGCGTGTAGTCGTTTCTCCACTCCCTACAATCCCAACGGAGATTCTTTGGAGAAAGTTCTGTAAGAGGCTTACGGGCGTTAGCATGTTTGCTAAGCTAAATCTCCGGGACTGTGCTTTAGGGAACAAATTAGAGCCTCATTGTTGTAGAGGAAGGCGTGAAATAATATATCTCAAATGAAGACAATAGCCAATGCCGTTTCCTGTGTATGAAGGTATACAGTACGGCACTTTTGCAACCCACACATCCATTTTCCATCGTCCCCTCTGTTTCTAGGTCAATCTATTGGCCTGAAGATGGGACACACCCCCTGGATTGACGGCCAACCAATCACAGAGCGGGACACACAGACACACTCTCAATCATTAACACGTATTTCTAGACTATACGAGGAAATTGAAGACGCTGAACAAGTTCTTCCTCACTTGACATCACGACTCAACAATTGCCGCACAATTTCAAAAGATTTCTGTTCTCAATTTTGCTTTAAGTACAGTATTAATGTGAGTTTGGCCAAATTGAGATGCATCAGTATGCAGTTTCTTGCAGTTTGGTCCCGTGTGAGTGGAAGCATGGGTGAATTGGTTAAGATTCTTTATGAAGCTCATTAAACTTCACGAGAAGTTAAAGTGCTCACAATGGTGTCTGAAAGCCCGCAAAACTGGACCGAAGTGTGTTATTTATTCATGGAGTTTGGACGCCCTTTCTTCTTCTATACGAGCTCTCCGCTCTCATTGGCTGCCGGCTGCCGTCGGGGTCAAATGTCAGCTCCGCCTTTTCAAAGTCAAAACCTGTTCGGAAAACCGATCCAGGTAATGGATCTGAGCAGAGATCACATAATACCCAGCCTGGAACACGCCGGCCATACTTTGTGGAGCTCTCCTCACCCCACGGACTGGCACACACTGGCACCTGGGAGTTTTTGTGGTGATGTGTTCACTTCTTCCTGCAGCTGGAGAGCGAGGAGGGGATGGTGGTGGTGTTGACACGACCCAGCCTGAAGCCACACACACACACACACACACACACACACACACACACACACCTCAACCTTCACTGAAGAACATCTACAGGAGTGAGATACTTGTTAGACAACACTTGTGGTTTTCCCGCCTACTGTATATGTAGAAACGTCTAGAACTTAAAAGCCTGATATGAGTGAGAGTTGGCGATTTTATCGATGGTATCGATCACCGTGTCAGGTGTTACGTTCCTGTTCCGTTGCTATGGCTTCATGGGGTTGTTAAGGTGATTTAGGTTGTGGATTTTTGACAGTCTGACAGAATGAAACTTTTTTTTTTGGGGTTTTGTCGCTGTTGTCTTGTTTGGAGAAAATGAAATGGGTCGCTTGGGCACTTTTTAACTTTCTGGTCATTTTAAACGTCTTGGACACTTTACCCACACTTACAGCTTTTTTTTAAATTATTTATTCCACATTTTTATTGTTTTCTTTTTTTTGTTTGTTTTTGTTTAATTTTTACTCCAGAATGTTGCACTACTCCTAACTTCATACCCTCCCTTTGTCTACATTTTGTCTTGTGAGGTTAGACACAAGTAATAAAGACTTCTCAGAATTAGTTAAACTTT
>MU204278.1:2870210-2885210 GCA_017309775.1 Paedocypris sp. Pulau Singkep | reverse complement strand
CCTCCCCTGGTTCTGCTGGAGAGATTGGCTTATTTAATGTTCTCATTGCGGTGGAGAGCCTAGAGGACACGTCCTGGGCTTGTGTGTGTACTGTCCAGAAACACGGGCAAGTAGTACAGTTAATACTACAGCTCCACCACAAACGGTGTCTGGTTGCGCTCGGTAAGCAAGTATCACTGCTCCGATTGTTTGTACGTGGAGGTTTGGGCATGTGAATGATGCCTGGAATGATGCGGCTCTGTTTTTGTCTGGCAGGCTGTTGAGAAGCCCTCAGGTTTGCACTGATGGAGCCGTTGAGGTGGGTTCTTATGAGTTGGGTGACCACCTAGCAACCGCGTAGCAACACGGTACAAGCCATTTACAGCATCCTTAGCAACCGCAAGCCAAGCTTGGCAACAGCCAGCAGACCCGAGTCTCACTCACCAGTCAGGTCATTAGTTTTCTTTGAGTACGTGTGCGTGGCCGAATCCAAACATGCCTTTTAAATCGCCCCGCATTCAAATCTGTTTCTCCCAGTCGAGTCTTATATACGTGGTATTATAGGAATCCGCGTTTTAATTTGACTCATTGACTTTGTGAGGTGTGGTTGATTGCCTCTGTGCCTCTATCACAAGAGTATTGGAGGATTTTTATCCACGGCTCCGAGATGGCAATCAGCCTGATAAAGGGCTCAATAATAGAAGCCAATAATCAGAGGAGCGGGTATCTGCTTATCAACGTCGCCCGGAGGATTCCATTAAAGCTCTCTACCGTCTCACCAGTGGATCTCGCTGGTCATGTGAATTGGGAATTAAAGGTTAGTGGCCTTCTGCTGGGAAGAGCTTGACACAGGTGGGAAGGGGAGGGGGACGTATTGATGGAACATGCCGGAGACTGGACACCTCGCTGAAGGGATTAAGTGGAAAGTCCTCAAAACGCCTCGGAGCTTCAGACCTAAACGCAGAAAGGAATTGAGTCCCAAACCGGGGACGCCAGGAAGCCCACCGTCTCATCAGATGGTTCAGCCTTGCCCTCAGCTTTCTCATGGGCAAGCCTGGCACGTCCATGCTGGAGTGGAGAGAAGGTCCGGCTGATCCGGAAGCTTGTTCACCTGAATCTGGAATAATAATGTGATTTACTGTATGTGTGTCAGTGAGTAAACGGGCACAGAAGTGTGTCCTTCAGTGGAATAATGACTCAGAGATGATGTAATCACCAGGAACATGTGAATGAACCTGGTGTTGCTTAACTCAGCGAGCAAAAGCCGTAAAACATGTTTTTTTTCCACTACCATACTTAAATACAATACGTCTGATGCCAAAGCCTAGTAAATTCTCCAACAATCAGTCGTAATGTGTGTTTATTAATAGCGTGAGTTACAAATCTATGACCGGTTAAAGGCAATATTGATGTGAAACTAGTCCAGGGCTGCACGACCTGCTCACATTCATTTACAGGCGAGCTTTGGACACGCCTCCTGGATTGATGGCTGGCCAATCACAGAGCTCAACACCAGTGTCGGGTGTAACGCATTACAAAGTAGCACACTGTAATTAATACACTTTTTCACTGAAAAAGTCATGTAATGGATTACTGTTCATTTTTAAGTTATTTAATTACAGTTTCTTGCAATGTACTCGCATTACTTTGTAAAATAATGAAACTCGCTGAATATTATTATTTAATTTTATTCATTTATCTTCTTTATCTGCTTCAAAATGATTGTAGTGCTGGTGGAGTCGTATTTAAAGTGGAGACGTTGGACTCGGTCGGACTCGGCGGCAGCAGCTAGTGGCTAATTTACAAAATGTCAATATTCAAGTGACTTTGCTGATCAAAAACAAGCAGATAAGAACATTACAGTCATTTGTGAGACACTTTGTGCGGAGAAAACACTGTCGGCCGCTGTCAATAGTTCGAGTATCTACTGAAGCGCTGACACGGCAATTTTAGTTAAGTTACTCATCAGACACCGTAATTAGAAAAGTCACTTAAATACAAAATTGTAAAGTAATTAGTAATTAGTTACTTTTTAAACGTAACACTGCTCAACACGCTCACACCTGTGGACCATTTCCAAACTCTTCTACATGAGTCGAGGCCTTTTGTTTTTTCTTACTTATATTTTGTAAAAGCATAGACACGTGACAGAGCGTGGAGAAGGAAGGGAAGCCAGCGCTGTGCTGTAGTGGTGATGGTCCGAGGGTCACGCTCACACTCTCCACATTTCAACGTTTTGCTAAGCTGACAGAATGTTCTAGAGCATGTCCTCTGGTGTTTTCAACCCTTGACCCTTGTGTCCAGCCCCGGTTTGTTTACTGAAGCTGTGTGTGTGTGTGTGGTGGGGGCGGGGCGGGTGGGGGAGGGGGCGGGGCCGCTGGACAGTGAGACCTGGAGTAAAACCGCTTCATGACGACTTTCATTATCTGTCCACCGGCCGGATTATAATCTGTTAGCTTGCGTGTGAAGTGAACTGGCTCCTGATCGACGTCTGTCAGTAAAGAACCCTGTGTCACTCATCAGTGTGTTGTGCTGGGCTTGTTGTCATGACAACACTGTTAGAACTCCTAAAAGTGCTTCCTTGACCAGATGACTTTTGAGTCGAGGACTGAGGAGACGTGTGTGTATGTGTGTGTGTATGTGTGTGTGTGTGTGTGGATACAGTACAGTTCATTAATAACTCTTTTGCTTGTATCGAAAACTTTAAAGTTTATATTAAAACGTATCATTTATCTTTTATTATTAACATTTTTTAACTTACTGAAAATGTGCATTATTAATGTTGTATCACTAGCGTGTGGTGCTCTGTTTTTTCATTGTGTGCTTTTAATAAGAAGTAGAAATATATAATACGTACAATAAATGCATTCATATCCTCTAGGTATTATTAATAAAAAGACAATTCTGACTTTCATTTTCACTACTCCAGTTTTTTCTACTGGTGGTTTTAAAGAGTTGCAGTGGATATATTTTTTGTTACATTGTTTGTATATTCTTACTTTTGAGTCGGAAAATGTACTGTCAACGCACACACACACATGAAAATTCCAGTTTGATAAATAGAATATATTTATAGAATAGAATATACATTCTGTCTATTGATATCTTCGCGTATAAATGGGTGGATAGTCAATAGACAGACTGATAAATAAATAAATAATTGGATTGTGAGTATATGTACATGTGTCTGTAGATACTTGTATGTGTATGCAAAAGGTATTTAGGAAGAGTTATTATGTCTATGTGTAAGAGTTATTAAGTCTATATGTAAATTCTGTCTATCCAAGTCTTTGCGTACAAGTGGATGGATATCATTAGACAGACATAAATAATTGGACTGTGAGTCTGTAGATATTTATATGCGTCTCTGCAAAAATGTATTTATGAAGAGTTATTATGTGTACAAGCCAAGTGTCTCAACCTCTTAAAACTGTAGGTTGGCCGATACGCTTGAACTTTGTGACTAGTTGTAGGTCCGGCGGCATCTGGGGGGTTGAGAAATTATGCAAACAACATGTGGAGTCCATTACGAAGCCGAGTTGTGGCCCAGCGTGAGACGTCCGTGTGTCCTGCCTGGAGAAGATCTTCACCCAGCTGTTTACTCTATTAAGAGCCGGCCAAACCTCCGTTTAAAAATACCCGGCGTCACATGACTTCCTGTATTGCTTGATGAAGTGAGTTTGAACATGTGGGGAGAAGCGGAGAAAAACACGACGCGCGCTCCGATAGATCGTGTTCTCCAGGCGAGATGCTGCGTAGGAGGGGTTTTAGCTCGGTAAATGGTTAGAAAAGATGTGCCTTCACCTTCAGCACTTTAACGCCGGCTTCTGATGTGAGCGTCCGTCTGAACCAAGCTGGTGAGCGTAGTGGCTGACGTACCTGTGAGCGGTGAGGGGGAAGGGGAAAGATCTCCAGAGAAAGGAATGGCTGCGGGGAGGCTTCTTAAAGAACCTCTTTACCATCGCAGCTCCAGGATGTAGGAGACGTGAGGAGTGTGTCATTGTGCTGACGATAATACAGTCCACCATCACACACACTCCACGCTAATGGACCACAAGCCCAACACCAGCTCCGTAGATCATCATGTGACATCCCAGTGTGTCGACAAATTGCTGGTACTGGACGAAAATTGCGGGTTGAAAGACGAAACTGCTTGTTGTGTCTTGATTTGTGCGAATAGAGATGTTTTAAATAAAGAGATTGTGAGGGATGTCAGTGGACGGGATCATTTAAAACGCCGCTTCTCATCGATGTTCTTCCAGTTGACTTGGGATGGGACTCGTCTTTCAAGAATCCTCGTTCTGCTAGCGTTCGTTGTAGAACATTAACCCTAACCCTAATCTCAACTCATTTCCTCAGTTTTTCGTAGTTTGATCTTTTCAACTTGTTTTCATTGTTCCTCATATATTCTTTGCTTTTTCCCCCCGATTGACTCAATGGGATTCATCGTTCAGCTTTCATTGTCCATCCTCTTTTCATAGGCTTTTTTATTCTCTTTATTCATTGGTCAAATGTTGATTCAGCATTAATTGCTTCTAAAGACTCTCATCTTTCGCCACTGTAAGCAGATTAATAATATCTAGTGTAGATTCAATCTATCTTACATTTTACTCGCAATTCATCAACTTTTATCGAATTTATTTTGGCCTTTCCTTATTTCTACTTGTGTCTACTTTTATCGTTCATGCACAGAAATGTATTACAGCTTATCATCAATCAGGAAAGATGCTTTGCGTTGTGGTAGGACATATGGTTTTAGATTAGCATGATTCTCACACGTCATTTATCAGAAATTGCATCCTGTACTTTATGTTTTGCCTCCGGATATTTTATGTATTACACAATTGACCTGATATTCTGAGAAAGGGACATTTTAAGATTGAAGTAGACTACGTCTAAGGATCAATTTAAACATGAAAAAGTGAAATTAGGGTTGTGAGCTGTTTGAAGCTGAAACAGAATTTGCTGAAAACGGTTGTCTATCTTTTTTTGCGCTGTTACAGAGTGAAAACGAAACTTGTCCCGCTTAACATTTTGCAGATTGTCTTTCTGTGCACAATTCCACCACAACGCGTTTGCAAATAGTCGTTGTTTTCTTCTTCAGGCGCCATAAAAAGTTTCCAAACCACCAACAAACAGATTTTCACTTTCATGCTGCTTTTTGTTTTTTTGTTTTCCTTTTTTACATTCATCATAAACATACATTTTCAGTAAAAATCTATTACATTTTCAGATATTCAGACAACAACCAAACCATTCTGTTTTTTAAGCAAATATTTTCAGTTAGTTTTAGCATTAGCATACTTGCTAGTTGACTTCAAAAAACAAAAATATAAGAATATATAATACATAACTTATTCAGACAAACAAAAGATACATTCATTCATTTTCTACTGCTTTGTCATTTACAGGGTCACGGGGCAAAAGACACACATTGAAATAATAATGCAAGACAAATTCCCATTACTTTTGGAACATTTTAAATTGAACATAACTACACGACATAAAATAAATTCCTGAAAAGCCAAAAAATCTTGAAATTACTCAAAAAATCCCAATTTTTTTACTTGATTTAGGCCTTTTTTTTTTTACTTTTTGTTTGTCAAAAAAAAGTTTGTCACTTTTTGTTTGTCGTTTTTTCACGTGCATTTTTTGCAGTGTAGTTCAATTGACACTGATAACTGAACCAGTTAAGGTGTTTATTATTAGCCCAACATTTCATTTTCATTTCCCCCGCTTATTTATTTCGGTGAAATAATATAAGTGATAACCATGTGGTGTTTTTCATGTGTGTATATATTCTATATATACACATTCTTATATAACATCTTTTTTAACTGTGCTTTTCTAATCTGTATATTCTTTTTTGGATGCTGCTTGTGTCTCCAAGTGCTGCTGTAACTAGGAAATGTCCCCTTTGTGGGACGAATAAAGGACTTTCTTATCTCTTATCTTATCTTAAAGGACGATGGTGGACTTTTGATTATAAATGTGATATAGTGAGTGTAAGAGACGCATTGAGACGTGCTGAGCGTCAGAGTGACACACGTGTTGTTTGCACATCTGAACACCGTGTTTTCTTTGGCGAGACCTTTTCGCTCTGCAGCAGACCAGCACTAACACAGATGCTCAGAGCCGGTTCAGTCTGGACACCTTCAGATGGATCAGCGTGAATGGAGGGGCCATCAGCGTATTCTTCTCCACTGTCACTCACATCAGCAGCGATTGTGACTGCGTGACAGACAAGGTTCGCGTTACAAATTCGACCGACGTTTGAAATGAAACGAAATAGTTATGGCCTTTCGGTTCTTCTCAATCGCTGAGGAATGAGTGGTGAACCCCGTTTATCGCAGTAGCTGCGTCCCTAATCGCAAAAAAGCACATTTACAATTCACATTAAACTCTTGTTTCATCGTTTTTGGGATGAATTATGCACTTACGTTCAAGATCTTAAATTGCAGCAGCCGCGTGTTTGTGAAACGTAAAGCAGAATTCTCCGATTCTAGTACGAAAGCTGGTGAAATAGATTCATTCAGCACGGAACATTGATAATGTCATGCACATTTTTTTTCGTTGTCAATCCACTTCAATAAACACAATAAAACGAGTGTTCATAAAAAATATTCAAATGTAATATTTTTGTTTTGAAAGAAAATGATGTTGTTTCAAGTTTCTATGATCAGGTAATCAAGTAGATGTTTTAGCTGAATTTCTTTTTTTATATCTGGCAACCTGGTTTTAACAAATGAAGGGCATGTTTCACTGTACAGTATGTACAACGGCTTAATTTTACGTAAAGCATTTTACAATGGTTTATGCTAACTGTTAGCCCATTAACTAACCTACACAATTGCTACTAATGGTTTAATATTATTTCACGTGTATCTTGGCTATTACGCTGAACTATTAATCCCGTTCTTCTGAGGAGACACTTTTAGTGGCGAGAGCCGAGCTGGTGCAGGTCATTAGTTCTGTAAATTGGAGATGAGGTTTGATTTTGCCTGGCTGAAGGAATTATGGAGTAGTAGCGGGATTTCAGCTCGAGCACATTGGTTATTGATCCAGGTCAGATCCTCGGCTTTACCGTCCAGCTCGTCCGCTCTGAATCCCTCTGCGCTGACCAGTCCACCCATTCCATACCTCTCTGAGTGGGTTTTGTGTCAGGTCTATTTTAAAACACGGGCCACTGAGACCACCGCGCTAACTAAAAGGGGAGGAAAGAGGTGAGCAGGCCACCACTATCTAAGGCAGCTCTTCATTTACAGATTGACAGAATTGTTTGTACTGATGGAAATGTCTTGTGGACTTA
Organism: Paedocypris sp. Pulau Singkep; assembly: GCA_017309775.1. Classification (NCBI taxonomy): domain Eukaryota; kingdom Metazoa; phylum Chordata; class Actinopteri; order Cypriniformes; genus Paedocypris; species Paedocypris sp. Pulau Singkep. The sequence goes on along the minus strand of MU204278.1, from coordinate 2,877,922 downwards.
GAACGTCTAGGATCTTTCTCTACTTGAATCAGCTTGATGGTATCTGTTATACTTTCAAGTCATTGCACTTTATGGTTGAACTCTCACTGGAGTCTTGGAGTGTGGACACAGTGTCGGTTTTATCACATTTTTTTTAGCCTTTCCTTGTTTCGACTAGTGTCTACTTTTATCTTTCATACCATTTTATAGACGGAGGAAAAGCGTAGGAAAGCTCGTGCTCTTTCACAAAAGGCTTGATTTTAACGGTCAACGTTATAGTCACTGTAAATTTCCGTCTTAAGTGTTCTGTGTGGCGAGAAGTTTAACTCTGCTGTATCTGTCTGTGTTTAACGCAGTGTAAAATCACCAAAAATTAGTCCGAGGTCGGAGACAGATTTGCTGTAGGAACCAAACGGCGGCCAGACTGGTTTACGAGAAGCCGCGAGACCAAGCGAATGGAAAAGGTCCCACAATGCCTTGCTTGCCTGAAACATTCTTCATTGAAGAATAAATGTGGTCACCGTGGTTTTTCGCCACGAACATTGATCCAGAGAAGAAAAGCAAAGCTTGATTGCAGAGCTAACTACCTCACGAGATTGTGGTGCACGAAAAGTCAAAACCAAACTGCTTTTTTGGCTCTGGAGAAGAATGAGGAACCAGCGGACTCTGTCCAGAGTCGCCCTTACACAACTCATAACCTCTAGCCCCCATTCCTCAGCAGATCAATATATACGCCTGCATGACACTTTATCTTCAACCCGGGGGTGAACTATTTGACTAAAACACATTGGTTTTGCACTTGTTAGTTTTTACGTATTTACTGTATTTACGTGAATATAAGCACCTTTTTAAAAAATTTTGGCGCTCAAAAACTAATTTTCCGTTTTTCTGTAAGAAAAACTCATTTTTTTTTTAAAAGAATAATTTTAAAGTCAGGAACAATCACAAATAAAAGAGTTTTAAATTAGTTTATAAATGAGTAGAAGCTTTTATTGGCTTAATAACAGAAATGAAGAAACACTAGACACACTGAGACACTTAACAGACTAAATAACACTGGAAGAAGTAAGATTAAACTAAATACAGTACAATCATTTATATTACAACAAACCGAGACTATAAACTACGACTGGTTAGCTTAGCTTAGCACAACCGGCTACAAACAAATCCAATGTGTCATCGCAGAAACAGTCAAAACAGTCGAAACTGAAGAACACGAGCAAGAAGTAAAAAAAAAAAGGAACAGACAGAATCAAAACGCTGGGTGGCTGCAGAGAGGACAATAATCCTTCCTCTTCACACGGCGTCAGATAAACAGAGAGCTTGAAACAGACCTGAGCTTGAAACTATTGCTCTGAGCATGTGCGGAGTCTGACTGGAGAGCAAAGGATCTTGGGAAATGAAGTCCTGACCACTAGAATCGACTTTTTGTTGTCTACAATTCAATTAAAATGATAGCAAAATGACACGAGTCACAAGTTAGATTTTTAAATAAAGAAAAAAAATAGTATTTTTAAGAGAATATTAACATAACCAGAATCAAAATAAATAAATAAATATATACTTTTTAAATTTTATTCTGTGCCTGAAAAATCAGGGGTGCTTATATTCGCGTACATTCGTTATTTTCCTCTGGGTTCTTTGCATGGACTGTCTGAACATCCTGGTTTAGTGGGAGAGTTGTGGACTGATCCACTGACACAAGATCCCGCCTGCGCAGAAATAGCCGGAGCCCAAGTGCGAAACGCGTCCATCGCTGTGATGGAGAGCCGGATGAGGCTTACAAGAACCCCCGCGTGCTATTAAAAGGCCTTCACTTCCTATCAGGTGAGCGAGGCCTGGACAGAGCAGACGAGCTTCAGACGCTATCTCAGATGCTCCCCGCGTCTTTCTAACAGATAACGTGCAGATAGAGCGTGGTCACGTGACCTGGAGTCCGTCTGAGTCTTGATTGTGTGTTTGCTCGGCCGTGTGAAAGCGGGAAGACGTGACCTCTGGGTGTTTTCACACCTGCTCGCTGGAGCTGAACTTTCCGCTTTGGGTCGGACCGTCGAAGCGGGTGTGGAGGCGGAGCTTCACGTCTGTACTGGTTTGAGAGCGGAACTGGTCTCGCTCCGAACTGAAGGCAGATATTCACCGGGTCTTTAGGGTTTCAGATGATGGGAGAGTGTTCTGTGTTTCCTACATCTCCTACATCTCATGATTTGCGGCTTGATGTTGAGCTTTTGACGTGAATTGGTTCTTCTGTTTAGTGTCACATGGCAAAAGAATTCCACTTTGTGAGACAATTCTGAATGAACCGAATAATGAATTTTTCGGTTTGCTGACTAAAGCAGAAAATAAAACTGCACTGAACTGAAAGAAACCCTTTCCTTCCGTTCTTCTTTCTATTTTTCCTTTCATTCTTCCTTCCATTTTTGTTCATTTTATTCCTACAAATCTTACCTTAATTTTCTTTCTTTTTTTCCATCACCCATCCATCTTTCTTTCTATTCTTCCTTCCATTTTCCCTTCATTTTATTCTTCTTTCTGTCTTTCCATCCATCCATTATTTCATTCTTCCTTCCTTCGTTCTTCATTCCATTTTCCTATCTACCTTTCTTCCTTCCAACCATCTTTCTTTCCATTCTTGCTTCCATTTTTCTTTCCTTTTTTCCTTTCTCCCATCCATCAGTTTTTCTATTCTTCCTTACATTCCCCTTTTCTCTTTCTTTGCGTTCTTCTTTCCACCCATCACTTCATTCTTCCTTCCAATTTTCTTACATTACTTTCTTCTAACCACGTTTCTTTCCATTCTTCCTTCTTTTCATCCATCCTTCTATCCATTCTTCCTTCTTTTCATCCATCCTTCTTTCCATTCTTCCTTCATTTCTTGATTCCTTCCTTCTTCCCAAGCGTTTCAGCATTTATTAATCAAATGTATTTTTGACACTGGTCAGGAGAATCATCAGCTGAAGGTTTAATCATTTCATCGGACTTTCTTGCTTGTTGTTAGTCTTTGCTTCTGTCTGTGTGTTATTTTCAGAGTCAGAACACATTAGTCGCGCTCCAAATCTTCTTCGTCAGGGGTCGGAGTGAATGATAGATATTGTTGTGTGTGTTTTCAGACAGTAGAAGATGTCAGAATGGTGATGCTGAGGTGAAGAGAAGAAGTCGTCCACACGCTGGTGCAGAACTTTCCTCTAGAGCAAATTTTGAAAAATGTCCGAAAAACAAACTTAAAGGGAAGACTTGCCTGCCAAGTAATATGCGGCTTATGAAATGGAAAGTCTGAAGTCATTCACAGAATGCCAAAAAAGATTAACTAAAGAAATGGAGTCCGCAAAATCATCTCGAGAGCTTTGAGAGTTTGATTCCACGATACCACAATACAGTGTGTGTGTGTGTGTGTGTGTGTGTGTGTGTGATGCCCAATACGTATATGTAGTTGTATTTATCAACATCTTTAAACTACCTTCAATGTTGAAAAAATGTCTGTAAAGTTTAATAAAGATATTCAGCTTAAAACCAGACAGAACAGCAAATAGTTCCTCAGCGGTTTCGCAGCTTCTCCTTAGCGTTAAAAATATGTTTATTTAGCTTGCGTAACCTTATTAATATTCATTAGCCAAAAGTCTTTTTTCTATTTCCTGTAGCTCAGTCAGTAGACAGAAAATTATAGGTTGGAATCCCCGGGAAAGCGTTCCGTCGCTCCGACCGTAATCAACTGTGAGCCGCTTTCGATAAAAGCATCTGCAAAGAGATTCAGTTCCAGTTTCGAGTTTTGGAACGTAAATGTGCAGAAATGCAACGTAAATTTGATTCTTGATAATGTTAATTTTACCTGACCAGCTTTAGTATGAAGAAAAACAATCAGGTGAACATCAGCCTGGGTTTCGCGTGGATGTATGTTTGTTTAGTTTGTCCACACTAATAGAAGAACGTACACGTTTACAGTTCATTCGTGTGACCCTGGTGGACTTCACGCTCAGTCTTTCTGTGGCTTTCTCGCAGCTCTTCTGCTCAGTGTGGAGTCTGATGTTATGTAAAGGCTCTGATCTTCTGCTCTGTTCGAGGCTGTGTTGGCATGTGTGGGTTCAGTGTTGTTGGCTGGCCTCCACTGCGTAAATCTCTATCTCCTCTTCCTCGTTTCCCCCTTCGGCCCGTGGCAGCAGGAGCAGATGCCCGCTGATGCTCTGGGCTCTCCACATGGGAACAAAGCCTTGGCAGGGTCGCAGGACGTCTGCGAGCGGCTACCACTCTGCAAAAAATAATTGAATTGTAGTAAAACCTGCATTTAGGCAAGTTTATGTTAATAATTATATTTAATTATATAATAATTAAACTCACTTTTTGTATTGGGATAAAAAACAAACAAACAAAAAAGTACAGTATATGTACAGTATATGTACCAAAAAAAAAAAAAAAATATATATATATATTTTTTTTTTTATTTATTTTTTTTTTTTTTGGTGAACTTTCATCACTGCCTTTGCTACCACTGTTCTTGGTCCTGTAATGGACCTGTGTCTCACAATATATTTATATATAATTTATTTTTCACCAAAAATATTATTGAGTACATATACATGTAGTGCATCTTTAATATGTACCACCAGTATATACATATACGGATATAGTCGAAGTTGTAGGACTTTTTAGTTGTATGTCTGTTTTTGAACTTTTTGTACGACAGTTGTTTTAGAAGCTGTAGGACTCGGAACACTTCTGTTTTTACAAAAAAAAATGAAAAAGATGAATTTGTATTGTATATTAGGGTTGTAAAACAATTAAAAACTATTAGCACTTCCCTAACCAAATAAATCACGATTAGTTATCACAATGAAATGACTGAGTAATGGGTTGATGACTTGTAATAGGCTGGATATTGAGGTGTAATATGCAAACAATGTAAACTCAACACTAAGTAAACATTTGTTTATTTAATTACATACTGTAATATAATTTAGAAGAGATTTTGTTAAATTGGCAATATATTTTCGTCACACTTCAAGATTAGTTTAAAACAATTAGATCTTTCAAGATTAGTTTAAAACAATACTCGGCCAATTTGGGTCTTACTGTACAAAAAGTGTTATACATCAATTAAAAGATTGAAGTACCTATTCCTTTTGGTTACACTCTTAATAAAAACAGAACGCTGTTTTAAATTAAGAAAAAAACAATAAGCTAAAACGTGAGATGTGTTTTGCCTTTTCTCTGTCAGCTGAAAACAAACTGTAGCTAAATAAACACTTATCACATAAACATGAAACACACGTCTACATAAAGCCTACAATGGCTGTTTTTAAACGTAAGTGTAAGTAAAAATAAGCACAAATATAGTCTGTTCATCTAATCCGTATAAATCTAAGAGGAGGCGTATTAACGATTAGGCCCCTCCCCCCGCCGTTAAAGCGCGTAACAGTCACGCCAGATTCACTGCACATTAACTGCGTTTGCGTCGTTACATTTGTTGAACACCTGGCCATTTTTTATATTCCGCTGTTCATTTATGGCCATTTCATTTCAAGTGAAAATGTATTTTTTTATTTTTGTATATTGTGGGTTGGCCGGGGGAATCAGGGGTCACCTCGGGTCAACTGTGGCCCCGGGGTCGGATGTTCTGGAACCTGTAAATAATGCAGCAGTGATCTGTAATGGTGTTTGAACAGGAGGGTGTGCAGGCACCTTCAGGGGTCACGGGGGTCACGGGGTGTCCGGGAAGGTCAGGCTTTCTTCCCAGAGCCCGTCACCTCACATCCATCCGCTCCTCATTCGCCATCCCGCCATTCACAGGGAGGTCCGGCGGGATCTAATCCCAGCAGACCCGTTTCCAGCTGAATAGCCCTCATTCTTCTGGCCAATGACGCTCACACCTGAGATCATCTGTGTCTCCTCTGCTCTCTAGTCTGAAACACACACACAACGCCAAGCTGCTTTCTTGCTTTTTCAAAATTTTTTAAAGGATTCTCAAACATTCACATTTTCGAACATCCACATTCCAAAATAATCCTCACGCCGTGTATACGTGACTATAAGCACCCGTTTCTTTTTTCTTCCCATTTCAGCAGCTCAAAAACTTGTGGGGTGCTTATAATCGCAGATTTCAAATATACACGTAAATATAAGCGCTCATTTTCCCCACGTTTAATGTCAGGATCAGGCACAAATAAACGGAAACACGTTGTTATTATGCAGCGTCTTTATGTGCGTTTAGTTTCTTTCTTTAAAGCTTTTTTTTGGCTCAATAAGAGAAATAAAGAAACATTAGACACGGCATGACACTTAGAGACAAAATAACACCGGAAGAAGTAAGATTGAACTAAATACAATCTTTAATGTTTGAACTGACTGACAGACTATGTTGCATCCGGTAGATCCGCGCTAACAGCTAACGCCTGAAAAGGAGTCCAGAACGCAAAAGCGTTGGAGAAGTTCAAAATGAAGAACACTGGAGTCAAATGGCTGTTCTAATTTTTACGTCTAACTAAAAACAAGCTCAGTCACCTTTAGTCTGCAGTGAGCAGTGAAGGATTATGGGAGGTGTAGTTTTGATCGGTAGAATAGATTTTTTTTTATAATTTTGAAGCAAAATGACATTGAATGATACAAGTCACAAGTTAGGTTTGTCAAATAAAGAAAAAATTGCGTTTTTAGCCTGAAAAACGAAATTTAGCCTGAAAAAAAAATCAATAAAATAATTTTGTGTCTGAAAAAATTATCTTGCTTATATAAGGTGCTTATATTCACTGGGTGCTTATATTCGCGTAAACACAGTATGTGGATCTATATGAGACAATGCCATGGTATTTCTGGCAATGTTGTTCTTTCCACAAATTAGACCAGTGATGACCAACTTTTTTCCGTGATGAAGAGCAACACCAGGGTCACGTTCTCACATGTCTAACTATCATCTTCATTCTGCTGAGAATCAATGAGGCCAAACATTCTCAAACTGGTTCGGAAAAACAAACGTCGCTGTGATAAAATCAGCGACAATTATTGATTTTTTTCTTTTTTTTGCTGTTCGAACCTCCTCAAGTTTTGGCAACTGGACTAACTGGAGACATCCATATTTCATAGGTTAGGTTAGTCTGGGGTCTTAGGAGTGAGAGGAGGAGGAGGACGAGGGTCAGTCTTCATCGCATCAGCTGACGAAGTGTTTATCAATCGGAGCTAAGATAGACAAATGAGGCCTAAACGCTAACCTCATGGCGCTGTCCTCAATTATGCTAATAACCTGTTGATTTGATGGTTAATGAAACCACTGAGACCTTGCTCCGCCTATTGATTTCCTATTTAGCGCTCCCTGGAGGCCGCGGGGTTAGTTAGGCAAGAAGTCGACTGGTTTATCTGCTCTAATGATGGATGTGTTGAGATTCTCTGCTTATGTGTGTGGACAGCAGAGATCTCGGAGAGCGCTGGTCATCCGTGAACTCTCTGTCAGTCTGGCTGGACAATAACGCTTCCAGCCTCAAGTTCAGTTGCCATGGCGACACCATCTCAGCCCACCACTACCTGGAGCAGTTGGACATCCAGATCGCAGTGTGAAAGCAGTGCACACGGAATGTCTGGAGTGAACGCGGTAAATGTTGGTTAATGTGCGTATTAAAGTACGTGTAGCGTGTGTATCAACAGTAGCTTATTCAAGAACCTATTCAGACAAATTTTGTCTTGTATTTAATTGAACATTATATTATTTACTAAATTATTCATTAAAAAGGTATATATATAATGTAATATAGTATATT
>MU204278.1:2860210-2865210 GCA_017309775.1 Paedocypris sp. Pulau Singkep | reverse complement strand
GTTCTGAAAAAAAAAAATACTTTTTCGTAAATTTGTAGATTTTTTCGTTAATTTTTCATAAAATTCTGCAGTGTAGGATGTGTGCACAACATGAATACGTCATCCTACAATAAAAGCCAATTTTCTGATGAATTTGTCAGGATGTCAAATTTACCCATCAAGTTTCAGATTCAGATTTTGACAAAATGCCCAATTGCAAAACTTTATTTTCTGAAACACGAACCTTCCAATGAATCTGAACAATGTCGGCACTTGTCGAGTCCATCCCATGTTGACGTCCTGGTCAAAGGAGCTGAACGATGAAAAGGATTTAATTGTTTCTTAAATCCAAACAGTTTTGAAAGAGGTCTGGACTCTAGTAAACCATTGTTGTCAGCATTGACACATTTTCCCAAGAGTTCTTTTGTTGTGGGGACACCGTTACTCCCCCCGTCTCATCAAATCTGTATAGTAACCCTGACCGCGAGGTCATGTGTCCTGACCTGTGACAATGCCCTTTGAACCCTGAATGACCCCACTGCGTTTACATGGGTCACGTCAGCATGTTTAAGTGCCCGATGTGTTTGTTTAGGGCTTCTTGTTTTACTACACACTGCTGATTCACGGTTAAGTGACGCTATGGAGGACGTACACACATCGAAATTAAAACTAGAGAGGAGGGAACAAAAACAACGGCCTCACCACAGAGCCACTGATTCCAGGCGAAGCAATGTGGCGTGTAGACAATGCGAGCTGTAGTTCTGCAGCCGACCGTTCATCACATCTGCTGCAGCAATTCCACAACTTTCCCCCTCGGCTTTAATGAGCTGCTCTGTCATGATTAGCTCAGGAGCCATCACTTCTCCGCCAGCCCTCTGCACACTTTCAAGCTTGCTGACCACATCCCGAGCGTGTGAGGTTCTAAAGGTAGCTTCTGATGGGTGCAGGGTACAGAAGGTAAAATACAGCTGAGCACCAGGTCTGGATCGAGTCCACGTGACGCCCTGCCAGAGGTGCTCTAGGCCACGTGGTGTTTTTCCAGCCGTTGAAGAGACAGAGCAGAGCGTGGTGGAGAAGGAACAGCAGAAACACAACAGAGCCATGAACATGCCACCTTTGTGTATCGGTTGTGAATGTTGATTGAAAATCCTTCTTGCTTGCTTGTCTTGGTCTCCTCTAGTCACCCAGAGTGCGCGGCTATGCGGGTATGGAAGCGGTGCCAATCCTGCTCAGCAAAGTGAAGGCAGAACCTCCAGAAGACTTGCTTTCCCCCGAGCAATTCCAAACGCAGACGGAGCCTGTGGATCTGTCCATCAACAAGACACGGACCTCATCGCCCTCGTCCAACACGTCATCCATTACCTCAGCGTTTTCTCCGTCCTCCTCTTCTTCATCGTCGTCCTCGCCGTCAGTCATTACCTCGATCTCGTCGGGTATGCCCTCGGTGTTGACGTCCGGACCGTTGATGAGCTCTTCTCATGGAGTAAGGGGGCAGCAATTTTTGCACATCATCCACCCCGTCCCACCCTCGAGTCCTGGTAAACTGCCCAGCCAGGTGCATCGTATCCCTGTAGTGGTGCAGTCTCTGCCCTTCATGTGCACCACAGCTATACGCTCTCCCTCCGCCCTCATGTTACCTCTCCTGGACGAGGCCAAGTGCCAGGGTAAAGGTAAGGGTCTTGGCTTTTACAGTACACCACCTCTCTTGCTCATTCAGAGTCCCATTGTTTAGTCACTTTGCTATGATTTGAGAGTGTCGAGAGAATAATAACACGGTGATACCCTGGGGTAAGGCACGTTAATGTTGGCTCCCCTCGAGGGGAGTGTTGAAATCCTAGGAAAGTCTTGTTCGCATGGGAACGTAAATCAGCTGAGGAGTCAAAGTTGAGTAAAGCCTTTCATAGCTTTGATGGGAAAAAAACACAAAAAGCTGGTTTACTCCGAGTGAAAATCAGCTCTGCACGTCACGCTCACAGAAGCAGATAGGGTTGATTACCCCCAGTTGCCCGAGCACTTCCTGTTGTTAGAGAATACGCGGCCTTGCATTTTCTCTGCCTTTAGGTCAAACATGGTTTCATCCTTGCACAGGATGTGGGAAATTAGAGCTTTGCACCAGAGTTTTGAATCCATTCTTCTTTAATTTTGATGAAATGTGAAGGGCTTTTAAACCTAAAAATAAACACAGTTTCCTTTATTTAGACCTTTAGCACAATAGCTCAAAACATGTGATTCTGTAAGTTGGAAATGCAACAATACCAAACTAAATATGCACCAGAAACATTTTCAATACACATTTAGAACATCAGGGGCGCTGAAACCGTCTGATGTTATAGTCAGTCAACACAGGAAGAAGCTTCTTTGATATCTGTTCTTAGTCAAAGTCACATCGAAGAGCAAGTTTGTGACAGTTCTTTTTTCCAACAGTGGTAATTGCCAGACCCTTTGGTTTCCTACAAAAAATGTTTCGGGCACCTCTGAACTTGAGAAACGATCAGCCGGGGAATTTGTCCATGTTGGGTTTTTGACACTCACAAGTACACTACCGTTCACAAGTTTGGTGTCACCTAGACAATTTGAGTGTTTCCAAAATTATTAAGAACAAGGTCAGACTGTTGAGTTTCACGTGAACGTTCTCTTTCTGGCTATTTTGAGCGTTTGATTGAGCCACAAATGTGACGCTCCAGATTCTCAAGCTGCTGAGAGGAAGTTCCGTTTTACAGCTTCTTTAACCAGCTAAACAGTTTCCAGCAGCGCTAACATGATCAAACAAGCCTTTTACTATCATCCATTATCCTTCTGACACAATCAGCAAACACATTGTAGCATCAAAACACTGGAGTGACAGTTACTGGAAATGGGCCTCGATACACTAACCAGACATTTACAGCTAGAATAGTTATTTACCACATTAGCAATGTAGAGTGTATTTCTGATTAGTTTAAAGTTATTTTCATTGCTTTTCTTTCAAAAACAAGGACATTTCAAAGTGACCCCAAACTTTTGAACGCTAGTGTAGATCCCAGAAGCTGCATCCATTCATCCATTTTCTACCGCTTATTCCATTTCAACTCGAGGCCTGAAGTCAGAATCAAACTGGATTGGTTGCCGACCATTCTCAGATCGAGGGAGGTATGTGTATCACATTGTTCATTTGCGCCGTGTTTCGCAAATGTTCTACCTATATAACAGTAGATTACTTTAGTAGCAAGGCCGTCTTCATATTTTTGGGTCCTTGTATCTTACAGGAATTGTGGATCTTGTCCCAAGGCCAAGGTCTCTGTCACTGACTCCTCTCAAACACACAGATCTTGCTTCCCCACCACACTCACTAATCAGAAACATCTTGTGCTGTGCCTTCCCAAACTCCTGAGACCTCCAGGACTTTGCTTTGAGACTGCTGTTTAGAGTGGGTTTCCTGTCGGATTAGTTTTATTCTCTGGCCGTTTGCCGTGATGCTCTGGGTGTTGCTATCGACTGATGTTCCGCCCAGGCGAAGGGCACGGGGGAGTCGTTTGTAGCTAACCTCGTGTTTATCTGGGAAGGGTGTCTGTCCCAAATGGTTGGGCAGGGCTGGGCATCCTGCAAGAAGACGGATTAAAATACTGGGTGTCTCTCTGTCTCAGCTGCAGGGGAGGAAAAACAAGGTTTGCATAATGGGGTGGGGCGGATGTAGAAGATGGGTGGCACCGTGAGCACCGAGGCACAAAGCAACACAGCCTCCACCCAGAGAACTCGGAGGAATAAGGCCGTGTTTTGGCCAGGGTCCACCGGGTAACAGAGCGCCATTGTTTTATGGGAAACTGTTGTGTTATTGGCCCGGGTCTAAGTGTGCAGCTTACTTTCTGTAGAGCATCAAGCATTTGAAGCATTCTGAAGTAGACGTCCAGCTGATGCCACGAGAACTACTGGGAACGCAGTGGACACTTGTATCCACACACTCCTGTACAGGTTGCCAAGGGGGAGGTGGGAATGGGGGCGTGTCCTTCTCCACTGCTCAGTCTCGGGCTGGGTTTCCATGGAAACAGGCTGCGACTGGAAACAACAGGAGAAAGAACTCATGGGGTGCGCTTCACTACCTCTCCTGAACTCTGCATTTGTCAGTGCCTTTATATGGGCATTTTAAGAACACCCAGGCAAGCTGTGTAGGTAGATTAGATTGGATGGATTATAGAGGAGAACCGTCACAGCGTACAGACATTATTTTAATTAGCAGGTGAACTACCTACTATATCGTATTGTGCAGCGCGCAAGGGGTTCCACTTTCAAAGGCATTTCACACAAGGGGTACGTCCTTGTACAGCACGTCACTTTCAAAGTGTGTACCTCGTGTAATCAGATTAACAATACGATGTTTTAATAGTGATGACTGCAGTGGCTCATGTAGGGAATTAATGAAAACTCTAGAGGCCCATTTTGGTTGTTCTGTAAAAATTCAAAAGACAAACCATTAGCATTATTTGAACATGGTTTGTCTTTCATACGGAGCAAAAGTAACAGTGGCTGTCAAATGCATTGACTACAAACAGCCATTACAATACAGTCGACTCCTGATAAGTGCACGACCTGGAGACCGAACACGAACTTGCACGTGCACTAACTAGGAGTGAACGCTAAAACTGGAGTCATGTGACTACATACCCGCTTCTTTTTAACTACGTACTACAACTACAGACAATTTTTCAATCATCAAAACAAAGCCTGATTTGACCACAAATGATCTTCGGTTGTCAAATCACTAAAATCAGCGATCTATATCCCTATATCCAAATCTGAATCTGGATTGTTGTGTTTTCCACATTCTTCAGCTACGCTACTTTTGTGGAAAAAACAACCTTAATTTGTCTCCGAAACCCAACGGTGGACAATGGCAGGCGTACAACTATCCTTCATATAGAAATGTATAAATTGGCATCATGGTTCTGTCCAGAGCTCTGTGTATTAAGGGCCCGTGGCAGTGCAGTGCTGGTGTCTTCAGGCAGTCTCTGGACGTGTGATCGCCTGGACTAGTGACATGCCTGGAG
>MU204278.1:2841724-2860110 GCA_017309775.1 Paedocypris sp. Pulau Singkep | reverse complement strand
TTATGGTCACCACACTAACCTCCTCTTGTCGACTTCCCCCCGCAGCAGCACAAACAGACCACAATGGCCTGTCGCCAAGACAAATCAAAAGTGACAGCGATGACGATGACCTGCCAAACGTGACCTTGGACAGTGTTAACGAAACCGGATCCACGGCGCTGTCTATAGCACGAGCAGTGCAAGAGTGAGTATCCTCTCATAGACACACAGCGTCACCCACCATTACTGTGCAGACGTGGAATGGTTTTCGAAAGAGTCGTTAAAACAGCATTCGCATTGCATTGAAAATTCAATCCGATTTGGATTTTTTACTAAATATCTGCGCAAAATTTGACTCTGGCTTTGCGTTTACCGTCACCATCCAATCAAATCTTCAATACGCTGATTCATTTGTGAGGTCACAGTACTGGCCAATCAGTGGGAATGTCGGCTGGGAACGATGGGACAGCAATCAAACGGCACTTTCTCTGTGCGAAGTGACTCGAGGGACAGGCTTCATTAGGTCCAGCATCTGCACGGAATACCTTGTTTGCCGAGCATTCTCAATTTCACAGATTGCGTCCATTATTTCTTCTCTTCCCTAACACACCTCCTCTGAGTGACATCACTGGATATTTGTTCACAGCCGACCCTCCCCCTGATGCTGATTGGCAGGTCCTGTGATCTCTCAAACAGACCTTCTGAATTGACCTGGCAAATTACCCTGAGAGTTTGTTTCTTGCTTTAGAGTTGCGTTTCTGCACATGGAAACAAACGTTGCAAAATTCAGTTTGACAGCCCTTTCAAATTTTGTCCGGAAAATGGTTCCACAATTACAATATAAATGCATGCTCTCTGTGAGGTCTTTCTGAAGTCTTTGTCTTTCGAATTTGACCCTTAATAGTTAGCAGTCTACAGGCGCCATGAGGTAAACACGAGGAACGTGAGCACAACACTTTTTTTATAGGGCATCTCCAATTATGGGAGCGCAGTCCCTCCGCTCCAAACACGCCGCGCTCGCAGATCAAGGTCAGATTTGAGTCACACAAATCATGGTGGAGTTTGTTGGGATCCGAACATGGACCACCTTCAGTTTACATGAGTATTACCCTAGTATTACACACTTTAAGAAAACATATTAAACATATCATGAAATAATTGGGAACATATTTAAAAGGCCATTTAAACATGTTTATGTTTATGAGTATTATATATACATTTATATGATATACAGTATGTGAATACGTTTCTTCTCCGTATGGAACACTCTATTTATGACGTGAGAGAATACTGTTGCATAATGTTATCTTTTTCTCGTTTCCCCTATTTTGTCCGTTTTGTAGATTGGGCCCCTGAGAGCTTTACAGATTCGAATCAATAGATGATTTGAAAAAAACAACACGCCTCTCGCAGAATTAGTTTAGTGCGGCCGCCGTGTTCGTTTTTTGAGAAACGTGAATTGCCTTCTCCTTCTCAGTTTTCCATCTCTCACATTTCCTGTGCACGACTCCTTCAGTAAACACAAACAGGGCGTCACAAATGTATGACACACATTAGAAAGCCGCGCTGTGGAGCACTTGCCCCTGTGTTCAAGCTCCGACTCAAAGTGCAGAGTCTTTGAGGATCTGTGGAGGCTTTGCTTATTCTTAGTCTTGCTTTTGGAGCCATTAGCTGTCATCTACTGTTTTCCCCCTTCAAACCATGTGTCTTCACTCAGATGAGCTAGTCGTCCGGTCAGAGACGTGATCAAAACCAGAAGACGGTCTGGAAAAAGCTGTGGGCTGTAAAGAGTCTCCCCCAGCAGCCCCGACCCGCCCTGTCCCGTGTTGTTTAAGTGAAGGGTTTGGAAAGTATTCCAGGATTCCTCTGCTTGTCAAAGCTCCTGAACTAATACCACGTACAGGTTTTCCGGCGCTCCGGCTGGCGCTGAGGGTGATTCCAGATTCCAGAGCAAATCTAGAAGACGGCTGAACCAGATTGGTGGGAATGGCGGGATGGGGAGGGCTGTTTACACAGGAAGTGAGCGGGGAGACGTGTGCAGCTGTGCTCGCTCTAGCGTGTGAAATAAGATAACACTGTTGGCAGTGCAGCCACGAGAACAACACTGATAGCGCTGCGTACTTACCGCACCAGAACAAATAAGCATTTATCACATCAAAGGAGCGTCCGATGAAGAACATCTTCATTTCATTAGGTCCCAGTCTGGGTGCAGTGCGCCTCTCAAACACTGACTGTGGAGAGCGTCCCGTGGCGAGGTGAAGATGTGGACGGGCCTCAGGAGACTGGCTCTGCTAATGTAGGAGAAGGGTGACTGCTGGCTCCGCCCCTCATTTAAATATCCAGCGTGTGTCCTGGTATCAGAACGATTGAACCGAACGTTTCAACCTAACGAAGGATTGGACACTTTGTGGTTCGGTGCTTTTCACACAGGCTCAAACAAGTGCGGCATAGAAACTCACTTTTTCCTTTTTTGAGTTAATATTAAATCTATAGATTCATGGCACAGATGCAATTAATCAATATTGTCAAAGTTAAGATAGCGAAGTCTTGGGTGACGATTCACGAATATGACATGTACCCTCCTGTTACGTTGACCCATTTTCCAAGTTTAGAAATATTTAAAAAAATACTTAAAAGTATTTTTTTTCCACTTTGAAACGTTTCCTGCATCGTATAAAAAAAACATAATTATTTAAATATATTTGTAACACCACGCTACATGTTTATGTTACAAAGATACTGTTCGGGTAAATTTGACCCGTGTTAAAAGTTTAAAAAAAAATTTAAAAACTCAAAAGTATTTTTTCACTTCTCCAACTTCTCCTGCTTGTCATATCCATAATATGGTCACATATTTGTACACATATCACGCTGCATGTTTTTGTTACATTTGTTACACCTAAAAAGTCAGAAAGATCAAATATTATTTGTTTCTTTGCAACAATGAGTTTGTGGTACAATGTATTATGGTACATAATACACCGCCGTCTCACACTCACACACACACACGCACACACACACACACACACACACACACACACACACACACACACACACATATACACACACGGTTTTGGAAAATAATTGACCCGCAAAAAACAATCCTCTGAAACGAACATAACAGGAGGGTTAAATGCTCAAAAATATAAATTGCAAATGTTTGATAATTGAATGAATTACACAATAGTTACATGAAAAAGACAACTGAATTATGTTTCAGAACATTTTTGTTGAAAATGGTACTTCACATTTTTCTTACAGTAATAACTGAATGTTCTATATTTGAGGCTTTGCTGGCGTATAGACGGTTTTAAAGTCTAAAGTTTAACTGTTTTCTGAGCAGTGGCTTATTCCTCTTACATTACAAGGTGACCCAGAGAGAAAATATGGCTTTTAACAAAGAGCATTTCCATTCTCACTCCGGATGAATATTCATGTTGTGAGATGAATTGCCTTTATTTATATCCAGAGTCGGTGTGGAGCTCGTAATGGAGTGCGATTCCGCTCCTTGTGTTCTGTCATTAAAGCTCTTGTCGGGTTGAAACTCTCACGGTATCGAACTCACCTCTGAACGGCGGGATGCTGATGCTGATGCTGGTGTTGATTTTGATGCTGATTCTGGTGCTGATGCTGATGCTGATACTGATGCTTGTGGGACGCAGAGTTGGTGTCACTGACACTGTAAAGAACAAGCAGTGGAATCAGTTCAATAGTGAACTTTTTTCCATGATCACAAAGGCAACCGTCCCTCTAGTTAGACAAAAGCAGGATGACGAGGTCACGCGGGGCTCAGGTCTCGGCGGCGGAGCTGTTTCAGAGGTCCTGGGATCACGCTGATATCGGTGATGAAGCGTGTTGTTAGACGTGAGGAGAGAAGGCAGACTCTCTTAAACCTGAGGCCAGCAGGAGTTCAGCTAAAGTGAAGGATCTCGCTGACGCCTCACGCTGGGTGAATATCGCTCTCCTCCTCTGATAATATCGCAGGCTTTCCTAAAGTGTAGTTTTCAACTTGCTGGTCACAGTGAATATCTGATAAATATACCAGACAAATAACTCCCTTAACCGAAAATAAAGCAAAAAAAAACAACTCTTGTTTTACAGTGCACTGGGGCTTTGAGAAACACTGAGAGAGAGAGAAAAAGAGAAACACTGAGAGAGAGAGAGAGAGAGAGAGAGAGAGAGAGAGAGAGCAGAAATCAGCAGCTCCAAATTGTCAGATGAATCGTTCCTTGGAAGAGCCAATAGGAAGCTTGCATGTGTTGTACTTATCTCTTTTTAAACTTTAAATTAAAGCATAAAAACGTTTCCATGAACCTGTTATGTTGTAAGAAAGAGCAATTTAAGTGATCAAAAGTGGCGCTCTATTAGAGGTGGCGTTCTATTAGAGTTTCACAGTATATTAGTTGTGGCCCACGATGTTCTGTGCTTAAATTATGCTATTTTGTTACATCACTCCACTAAAGATCAGTGACATCATGTTCTGAAGTGTCACTTTGTTCACCATTGCAACACTAGTCATCATATTTTACACTCTGAATCATTTTACACTCTGAATCCCACAGTAATGCCTAGTGGCGCACATATATGGTTCTTTAATGTGTAATAACTCGAAAATGAATTAATGTCATTCCACGTAATTATCTACAACAACATTTTAATTAACAACATTTAATTTTTTTAATTATACCTTGCATTTATTTTTTTACTAAGTTTTTTACTTCCACAAAAGTATTTTTGAACTCTAGTTTGAACTCTTTATTTTATATTATTTTGAGGATCGCCGTGTTTAATACTACTTTTCTCTGTCTCCCTGCTGTATCACTGTTTATGTGGGCGGGGTCTCCTCTGAAATCTAGTGACTGTAAACATCCTGCCAGTTTGCCGCCAAAAGTCTGTCCACTGTAAATTCTGTCATTCCCTTCTAAGAGAGAGAAAGAGAGAGAGAGAGACAGAGAGAGTGAGAGAGACAGAGACAGAGAGAGAGAGAGAGAGAGAGAGAGAGAGAGAGAGAGAGAGAAAGAGAGAGAGAGTGTGAGTGAGTGAGTGAGTGAGAAAGAGAGTGAGTGAGATGGTGTGATAGAGAGAGTGAGAGAGAGAGAGAAAGAGAGAGAGAGAAGGCAAGAGAGAGTGAGGGAGAGAGATAGAGAGAGAGTAAGAGAGAGACAGAGAGAGAGAGAGTGAGAGAGAGAGTGACAGAAAGGGAGAGAGAGTGAGAGCGAGAGAAAGACAGACAGAGAGAGAGAGAGGGATAGACAGAAAAAGAAAGAGAGAGAGAGAGAGAGAGTTGAGCCTCATTTCTGCCACATTGGCTCATTTCCGCTCAGGTCTTGGTTTGGCAGCTGACCAACACTAACAGGTGACCTACAAGCGGAGGAGAAACAGGAAGTGAGCTGCGTGTGGTGGAGACAGTTCACGGGAGGGGTTGTCTGGCCCCGCCCCCTTGGCCTTCACTGCCAGCGGCGAGAGGATGATTCCCTCACTGGTACAGGGGCGTGTCCTCACACTGACCGCACTCCGACCAATCACACGCCGCGCTCACTATTCTCACTATTCTCGCTATCACTTCTCACACACTATGTCATTCATTCCCCCTCGTCTCTGCGGCGTAACGACACACACACACACACACACACTGACGTCTCACCCGCTCAACACCACCAGCGCGTCTGTCTGGAGCTTTACTGGCTTGGGTCATGCTTCTTAACAAACTGACCAGCTTCTGCCCTCTTGTGTGTGTGTGAGAGAGAGGGTGAGAGTGAGTGTGTGTGAGAGAGAGAGAGAGAGAGAGTGAGCGAGGGAAAGAGAGAGAGAGAGAGTGAGAGAGAGTTTGTGAGTGTGAGAGAGTGAGAGTTAGTGAGTGTGAGAGAGAGCAAGAGAGAGTGAGTGAGGGAGTTAGTGAGTGTGAGAGAGAGCAAGAGAGAGTGAGAGAGATAGAGTGAGAGGGAGACAGAGAGTTAGTGAGTGTGAGAGAGAGAGCAAGAGAGAGTGAGTGAGAGAGCGAGAGAGTGAGAGTTAGTGAGTGTGAGATAGAGTGAGTGAGAGTGATAGAGAGAGACAGAGAGAGAGAGTTAATGAGTGTGAGTGATAGAGAGAGAGAGAGAGACAGAGTGAGTGAGAGTTAGTGAGTGTGACATAGGGTGAGAGTGATAGAGAGAGAGAGACAGAGTGAGTGAGAGTTAGTGAGTGTGACATAGGGTGAGAGTGATAGAGAGAGAGACAGAGAAGAGAGTGAGAGTTAGTGAGTGTGAGAGAGAGCAAGAGAGAGTGAGTGAGTGAGAGTTAGTGAGTGAGAGAGTGAGAATGAGTGAATGAAAGAAAGAGTGGGAGAGAGGGGGGGAGAGAGAGAGAGAGAGAGATCCTGGTTTCATTACACACACAAACCTCATACTAAATTAATTCTACACTCATTCTGAAGCTTTTTTTTTGTTTTGTTCATTATTGTTTTTACTCTGACAAGCTTCTGTCTTCTTGACTGTCGGACGATCACGTGTCACGCAGCGCCATCTGCTGGTGGCAAGAACATTTATCGTGTTCACACGGCCTTCAGAACGCGTTTCACACATTATTTTCAACATTTCGACATCCGACTGAATTCATCTGACTCTTTACAACGTGAACAACGTTTTGCAGATGTTTTACCTTTTACACTGCTGCTTCTGAGTTACACGTCTTTCTGAGTAACTGGTTTCCGAGTTACACATTTTTATTGGCAGGGTTATAAAAACCCAGTTTATTAGCTGTTGTGAAGTCATTTACTATATTATCAGTATTTACAACACACGCAAAAGAAAAAAAAAATTAACCAATGGTAATGCAGAAAAGTTGATGCTACTGCTGAGAACAGGATTCAGTAATACACTTAGACAACAGCGCCGCCCACTGGTCATCTGCGTTATTAGACGAAGAAGAAGAAGAAGAATAATTTACAAGAAGAAGAAGAAGAAGAAGAAGAAGAAGAAGAAGAAGAAGAAGAAGAAGAAGAAGAAGAAGAAGAAGAAGAAGAAGAAGAAGAAGAAGAAGAAGAAGAAGAAGAAGAAGAAGAAGAAGAAGAAGAAGAAGACTACAATTACGTACATTTCTTTTCCCTCAGCTCTACCGCCTAATTGCACTGAACACATATCCTCGTTTCATCACGGACAAACTCGCTCGCATCTTACCTAATTAACACCAGTACCAGGATTTATCGTTCTAAAGCTTTTTCCGCTTTGTTCATTATTGGACTGTCGGTCGATCACGTGTTGCGCAGCGCCATCTGCTGGTGGCGGGTATATTTATCGTGTTCACACGCGGCCTTCAGACAAAAATTTTCGGGGTTTTAACCATTTCGTCTTTCGACTGACTTTATCTCAACATTTACGACGCGAGCGGCTCTTCTTACAAATGTTTTACTCTTTACACTGCTGTTTAACCGGTTTCTGAGTTACACATTTTTATTGACAGGATTATATGATCATATGAACCCAGTTTATTATCTGTTGTAAAGTCATTTAATATATTAACAACAAAGACAGCACATGTAAAAGTTAAAAGTTTTTTTTTATTAACCATAGTTACGCAAAAGTGGAACGCTACTGCTGAACAAGGTTAATACACTTGTGCAACAGCGCCGCCCACTGGTCATCTGCGTTAATAAATACATTTTCCGGTTAATTATCAATGAGTTTTGTACAAATTATGGGTTCCAACCATAGTCCAATTAAACTAAACTGCACAATGAAAAAATTCTTCCACATGGTGGCAGCATTATGTCTGTTTCACATTAATATTTATTACTGCAACACTTGTAAAAGTGTAAACAACACTTGTTTCTTTTTTTCAGGTACTACCCCAATTTTTTTAATGGCATATGAACTCCGGAAAAATCAAATGAATTTATAAATGTTTTCTCCGTCTCTATTAGTTCCATGTCACCGTTCAGTATGGAGAGCATCCGCCGCCCGCAGCCTCCTGAATCCCCCGACTCCAAGAAGAGACGAATCCACCGCTGTGACTTCACCGGCTGTAATAAAGTCTACACCAAAAGCTCCCATCTAAAAGCACACAGGAGGACACACACAGGTTAGTAAATACAACACTACACACAGAGTACAACACTACACACAGAGTATACTCTACACTACTCTATTCTACTCTACACTACTCTACTCTACTCTAGACTACTCTATTCTACTCTACACTACTCTACTCTACTCTAGACTACTCTACACTACTCTACACTACTGTAGCCTACACTACTCTAGCCTACTCTACTCTACACTACTCTACTCTACACTACACTACTCTACACTACACTACTCTACACTACTCTACACTACTCTACTCTACTGTACCACTACTCTACACTACTGTACAATACTCTACTCTACACTACTCTACTCTACTCTACTCTACTCTACTCTACTCTACACTACACTACTCTTCTCTACACTACTCTACTCTACACTACTCTTCTCTACACTACTCTACTCTACACTACTCTACCCTACACTACTATACTCTACACTACTCTACTCTACACTACTCTACTCTACACTACACTACTCTACTCTACACTACACTACTCTACACTACTCTTCTCTACACTACTCTTCTCTACACTACTCTACTCTACACTACTCTACACTACTCTACTCTACTGTACCACTACTCTACTCTACTCTACTCTACACTACTCTACACTACACTACTCTACTCTACTCTACTCTACTCTACTCAGCACTTACTCTTGGCTCCTCGTGCGCAGGTGAGAAGCCATATAAGTGCACGTGGGACGGCTGCACGTGGAAGTTTGCCCGCTCGGACGAGTTGACGCGGCACTACCGCAAACACACGGGGGTCAAGCCCTTCAAGTGCGGCGACTGTGACCGGAGCTTCTCCCGCTCGGACCACCTGGCCCTGCACCGCCGCAGACACATGCTGGTCTGACACACACACACACACGCACACACACACACGGGGAGCTGGATCTCGCCCTGTGAGGAGACTACACCTGCAGGAATCTCCATGTGTTTTCTGTGTGGTTCCTCTGGATCACGGAGCGCTGGATGTACGTGAAGCATCAGCGCTCGTTTAAGCTTCGTTCTCTCTTCCTGTCTGCGTCCCACACGTTGATTCCTTCATCCAGAGTCTTTATATCGCGATTGGTTGACGTACAAACGAAGAGTTCACGTATGGTTTTCTGCCTGGGGATCCAGGTGTTGGTTTCTCATCTGAGGCCTCGGCTCCTACGTTTGTCTGGATTAAGCACAGATTGTTCACTTTACCGGCGTCTTCAAGCAGTTTCAATCCTGAACATCTGGATTGGGAGGTTTTTGGGCTTATTGTGAGCACTTAACTGGTCCACGTGTCCCACCGTTTGACATGTACTGATGGAAAGCTTTGTGAAGAGCCTGTGAAAATCTTTTACTTTTACTCAGATCTCTTTTCTTTTCTTTTGTTTTTTTAATTGTTGTATGTTGTTGCCATCGGCAACCCGACGGTCAGTATTGCAGCATCATTGCCCACAGTTCAGAGTTGTGTAGTTTTGTATTATCATGTGTATCATAAAAAGCATATTTAAAGCGTAAGCGTAAATTGTTACAAGTTACACAATAATTAAACACGCGTGCGCACGCTGTTTAATTTCACTGTAATGTTTTGTGCGTAACATCCGGTAATCAACCAGCAGGTGGCAGTACATGAGCAGAATTGAAACGCGATTTCTAAATGGGTAGATGGATTCTAAATTGATTTTTTTTCCTTTCCTTGAAAAGTTAAATACAGCGTTTTAGCACAGATATTTGGGCGAGTTTACACACTACACACTGTCAAACTCATAAAAGCAATACAAAACACTCGCGAGCTCAACGTCATTTACGAAACCGCCCCGACGTTTCTGACGTCAGTGTCTGTTAGAAAGACACGCATCATCACGACCTTTCTACACCGATGGAGGAAAGTGTGTGAAAGATGAAGAGAATGGATCCGTTTCCAGTGTGTGAGTGTGTGTGTGTGTGTGTGTGTGTGTGTGCGAGAGAGAGTGTGTGTGTGTGAGTAAGTGAGTGTGTGGTTGTGTGTGTGTGTGTTTTTCTGTCGTGCGCGCGCTCGAGCGTTACAACAGCGGCACCTTGTTTTTATGAGATGTAAGTAGATATTTTCAAACCGACTCGACATTAACCACCAACGTATCTTTATCTTTATTCTGTATCGTGAGGCGACGTCGCTGAGGCGCTGCCCTTCATCCGCACATGACTATTTTCTGTATAAAAACAAATCTTTAAAAAAATGTTGTAATATATGTGAAAGTGAGAGGATGTGGCTCCGTTTTACAGGCTGTAAATACCTTTTAAAACAGGGCTTTTTTAAATACAAGGGATTATCTTTATACATATGCAGATTTTTCCACGAAGCTACTATAAACAAAGCCTTCAGCTGTGCACGTGTGTGTGCGCGCGTGTGAAAGAAGAACACACACACACACACACACACACACACACACACACACAGCACGCGGTTTTTATTCAACGTGAAGGACTAAACGTGGATCAGATGGCAGTATTGTGTGTGAACATGATTCAGTAAATGTGAAGTCGAGCGTCCCGGCAGAACTCTTCAGAAACCAAATTTAAGTTCCGTACAATCGTATTTTGCACCGTTTCTGCATGGCTTTCCCTCCCTAATGGCATTCTCACTTTTTGTGGCATAATTTTGTAGAGGCAAACAGGGTCAAAGTTATGCAATAATGACGAGTGCCTAGTATTATGAACAGATTTCACACCAGACCAATCCAGACACGACACACACACGATTCCTTTAAATGCACTGAGCCTTATGAATCATGACCCACCAGCCCGAGCTGTAAATATCCCAGTGTGTGTGTGTGTGTGTGTGAATCTGTCTCCTATAGAAGCTGCATAGATTTGTACGGTGACGTGTCATTGGGAAGCTCACGTGACTCTGCTGGACTCGGATTTTTCCTCGGACTTTGCGTGAAATTGCGTGTTCTTCTTTCTTTTTTTTTGCGCTCACGGGTGTGATTTATTTCCGAACAGCGTCTCTGTAAAATAAAGCCTTTGTTTCTGTATTTACTTTACTTTCTCTGGAATCAAGTATTTACTCCACGGCCTTTGTTTATCGTTTGGCTGGTAATCTGTAATTATATTTCTTGTATTTATGTATAGTGTGTGCGTTGTAAATATATTCACCCGCCCCGTTGGTTTCACTGTAAAGTCGTGCGGGATGGATCGATGACGTCACGTCGCACTCGTTTCAAGTGTTTGTTCGTTTTTCTCCTTCTTCCCAGCCGGATTTGTCTAATTATAATGTGCTTTATGGCTGTTCTCTGTTATTTTTCTTTCACCCAGAAGATTGAACTGTGAATTAAAATTGAGGTTCTATCTTATACTTGTTTGATAATCTAATCGGAGGCATGGAAGTTAATAAACTGCATTTTGTATGAATGATGGGCGAGAGTGTGTGTGGATTACTGGCGTTGTGTGTTTTTTGGATGTCTTGTGTAAACTTGTGTAAATTAAGGGCGGATTTATCAGACAAATGACATTTTTATTCAGATAAAAAAAAATCCCACATTCATATAAAAACTCTTTTAACAGCTGATCAGAGCCAGAGTTGTAAAAAAAGCATTTTTTTTTCTTTCTAGGAAAATTGATCAAAGGAATCTGATGTTTGTTGGCATCACGCTGCATTCATCGAAGAGATTCCGCTCAGAAAACCAGCGTGGACTTCATCAAGCTTGATTTCACTGTAAATAAACCTGTGATTGGGATGAGCAGATAACGCATAAATATTTCCATGGATTTCCCAGTGTGATTTTGTGGGAATAACTCATGTTTTCCCCCTTAAGGGCAGGACAGAAACATCAGAGTGATCCCATAAGTGCTTTCAGTAAATGACATTCAGTAAAGTGGATCACTGTTTGATCCACACTCTCATCGCCAAAGATCAGCTAAATGTCAGGTCAAACAGAGAATTAAACTATTGTTCTCTTCCATGAAGGAAAGAAATGAGTTCCCTATAGACATCAAGGCCTTTCAAAGAAACATGAAGGCATCGCTTTCCCGATAACAATCTTGTGCAGGGAAGAGCGATGGCGCTGATTCCAGTCAGTTTCAACCAACTAGTTCCTGTAGTTTCACGTGGCTAACTAGTAATAGAAATCACATTTTTTTTTGTGTTTTTTTTTCTAGAATAATGCAATGACAAATTAGGGTTTTGTGTTTGTCTCTTTCCGATTATAACACATTCAAAATTGATGCGAGCTCTGATTGGTTAACAACTCAATCGTGCACACTGTTATGATTTTATATATTAAAAAAAAACATGTGAATTAACGTATAAATACAACATGAAATCAAACCGCAATCACTTTTAGTAATTGCATATGCCAAAAATTATGATTAATTGCACAGCCTAAAAAATGGATCCGTTAACCTGCCAATGTTTTAATATAGCCTCAAAATAACTATTCAAAATAGTATAAACCCTAACACCAAAATCCAATAATTTTAAATAACACTGCATTTTACACGACTAATCCATCAAAGTTTCATTTAACATGTAGTCAACATTTCAGTGCTTGTGTGGGCTTGTAAAACCGGACTCAATCTATATATTCTGTCTGCATCAAAAGTTTAAGCTAGAAATAACAGAATCTCCTGTTTAAAACCGCTTGGTCGCAGACATAAAACAGAAATCTAAAGAAAGAGTGAAACGCTGTGAAAATGGCGGGTGATTTAATTAACCCTAAACCCTAACCCCAACAACTAACCCTAACCCCAACAACTAACCCTAACCCCAACAACTAACCCTAACAACTAACCTCTAACCCTAACCCCAACAACTAACCCTAACCATAAACCCTAATCCCAACAACTAACCCTAACCCCAACAACTAACCCTAACCCCGACAACTAACCCTAACAACTAACCTCTAACCCTAACCCCAACAACTAACCCTAACCATAAACCCTAATCCCAACAACTAACCCTAACCCCAACAACTAACATCTAACCTCTGACCCTAACCCCAACAACTAACCCTAACAAATAACCTCTAACCCTAACCCCAACAACTAACCCTATCCATAAACCCTAAACCCAACAACTAACCCTAACCACTAACCCTAACCCCAACAACTAACCCTAACAACTAACCCCTAACCCTAACCACTAACCCCAACAACTAACCCCTAACCCGTGATTTAACTAACCCCTAACCCGTCATTCTGCCAGAGTCGTTCCCTGGGCGGAAGATTCCGGTCTGGATTTAGTGGACGTGTGGTTAATTGATCCTCATAGAAGGGAGTTAAAGGTAACCAGCGGGTGTTTATGACACGCCTGTGTTAGTCACGTGTTCCGGTTTGACCCGACAGAGCGACGCTGCCGTGCCTCACTAAACTCATCCATATTAAAGCTAATAGCAGTAATGATGGAGTTCTTCTAACCGTACTCATCTAAGTGCGGGAAATTAAAGCCATTAGCGGGTGTGTTCGCCAATTTACTCTGCCGCCGTTTAAACTAAACCTATAAATGCTGCAATTATAGTTGATCTCGTTCATTTTTGGTCAAAACAATCAAATAAAGATCTTTTATGAAAGGCCTTTAGCTTTCCGCGTAAAGCTGCGGGATCTACCCGACAAACGCGTCTGATCCCGACTAAAGCGGCGGCGATAATCTCCACACGTCCTGCGAGTGTGTCACCCGCACCGGTTCATCCGGTTCTGACGGAACCTCTCGGCGTGAAAGAAAAGCCCAAGCGTTTGACGGCTGAGATGGAGAACAGAAGCTTTTATGAGGCCACACGTACAGTAGAACACACACCGCAAGCCAAACCAATGTAAACAATCAGCTGTAACATCTCAGGCCAGCGTCCGGTTACAGTCTAGAACCAAGAAGAGAGGAAACCAGTCTGTGCAAAATAAATATATGCCAGAGGAATTACACTATGTACAGTTAAAGCTATCGTTTCTCCCCAACCAATGCATAGTGCGGACATGTCAAGCCATCGCTGGAAGCCACTGCTTATTGCGCAAGATGGAGGAAATCCCTCAGTTAGGCCCGACCTTCACGTCTCGTCTTTGGCGTTCTGAAGCTACTCTCCCTGGCCCTTATCGACCAGCTCGCGTTCGCCACACGTTCTTGTGAAAATTAGCACCACGTTCTTTCGCCAAACACCGCGTGGACAACTAAAGGATTTCTACCAGTGAAAGGCACGTTAAAAGTGTAGGTGAAAGTAGTCGAATCAACAAGTGAAAGAATCCTGGTGGATTAGCTGCTAGCGCGATGACCCGCCACGCCCGGTCCTGATGAGAGTCTGGTCCTCTAGTTCTGGTGTCTCTTCATGTGGAGGGCCAGGTGGTCGGAGCGGGAGAAGCAGCGGCTGCACACGGCGCACTGGAAGGGTTTGGCGCCCGTGTGCTTCCTGAAGTGGCGCGTCAGCTCGTCAGAGCGGGCGAATCGCCAGTCGCACCCCTCCCACGAGCACGAGTACGGCTTCTCTCCTGCCAGGACGACACACAGCTCTCACACAACCGCAGGGGTGTAAGGTACTTGAGTAAATGTACTTTGCTACTTTACGTAAGTATGTTTTTGGCTACTTCGTACTTGCACTGAGTATAAAAAATAGAAGCAACTTTTACTCTCTACTCCACTGCATTTGTGATTGAGTAGCAGTACTTTTCACTCCACTACATTTGAACGGACACTTATCGTTACTCGTTACATTGTAATTGTGCGCGACAAGCCGGAATCGATTAATACCGCGGTTCATTTCTTGGGCGGACGAGGCGAATATCGCCATCTTTAGGCTGCTGAAGGTAATGGAGGCTGTTTGTGAATTAGAAACCACAAGAACGTGAATTAGGGGCGTAAAAATGTTTTACAAATGTTATTATATAATATATAACTTTATATAATACATATAATATATCATTTACTAATCAGATTAATCATTTTATTTTATATCTACTTGCAAATTTAGGTGATTGAGACTGACTTTTTGTTCTTTTTATCTACTTTGTTCTACCAGTTTTCAAACATTGAGGTTAAATTCTGTTTCTGTCTTGGAAAACAATAGTTTGTTTTCACATTTCCTTTTTTTTTCGGGCCTATATCGAGCACGAATAAAAACACTTCTTAATACTTAAGTTCTTTTACAATCGCATACTTTGCTACTTTGACTCAAGTCTTTTTGAATTTGGTGACTTGTTACTTGTATTTGAGTCATTTTTACAGTAAGTATCTGTACTTTTACTCAAGTATGGCTGTCCGGTACTCTACAACCGGCTGGTGAAAGTGCCAGTGAGGTGAATTATTAAGAGTCTTACCGGTGTGAGTGCGCAGATGGGCCTTCAGATGCGAGGACTTGGTGTAGACCTTCTTACATCCTGATGAGAGCCAGAGATGCCGGACGTTAGAAACTTTTCCATTAGGACGCGTCTGGATCAGGCTTCAATCCGCTCATTCATTAAAGATGAAGCCTGAAGCTTCGGGAGTGTACCGCCATGTCAGCTGCACCAAACTAACTACGACTAAACTGGTTTTCAGTGGTGTAAAGTACTTGAGTAAATGGACTGTTACTTGAGTAAGTTCAAGTCCTGAGCATTTGTAAGGCGCTTTTCACTGTTTTAACTGTCTCAAAGCTCAAAGCGTATTTTGGGCTACTTTGTAGTATTTACTATGAGCATACTACATACAATGTAGTGTGAGTATATACAAAAATACTCAATTTTTGTATTATCAAAAATATAAGCAACTTTTACTCTTTACTCCACTACATTTGGATGGACACTTATTGTTACGTTGTGATTGTGCACGACAAGTCGGCATCTTTTTCTATCGTGATTAATGTCTCGTGTGCCACCTACAGGATGCTGAAGGTACTGATGCTGTTTATCAGCTCATTCACGTCAATCAGCGCTGGCACTTTTTTTACACATTAGTGTTTGACTGAGACTGACTTTTTGTTCTTTTTTTTAAACTACTTTGTTCTGACATTTTGAAACATGTGAAGAGTTTAATTTCAATTCTACATTTGGAAATAAAACTTCACAAATAAGGATTTTTTCCCCCACATGTTTTTCACAATTCGTTGTGTTTTACCACAACGAAAATACTATACAATTTTTCAGTACTTTACAATTTTTACTCAAGTCTTCTTGGAGTTGGTGACTTGTAACTTGTAATGGAGTAATTTTTACAGTAAGGTGTCCGCACTTTTACTTAGTTGCTTACTTTTTAGATACTTACTTTAGTATGTTTTACAGCTACTCCACCATCTATAGCGCTGGTGGAGTATAAAAATATGTTTCCTGAAGAATTAGAGTTCTTTGCATTTTAAAAAAACCAAAGTGACATTTCAGCTCGAATGCTCCTGAACAGAAACCGTTTTGTCACGTAACACGTCTGTTTAGTTATTCGAAGCCTGTAATAAGCACATGTTATAGTGTCGGCTTTGCATCACGGGAAACAAACACAATCACGGAAAATAACGATGCCACGGGTCATTAGCGTCACCAGCATCTGGACCGAGACTTGTGGGCTCACCTGGGACGTCACAGTGGTGTATCCTGCGCTTGTCCAGGTCGGGGTTGTTCCTGCGGCTGTAGTGGGACGGAGCGGGTGGACTGGGCAGGAGGTGGCCGGCCAGTTTGGAGGCCATGCTGGCAGCGTATGAGGGGGGTGGCGAGAGGTTCTGCACCAGCTCCTTCCTGCGCTCCGGGCTGCCGGGCTCTGAGTTGGGCGGGGAGGGCGGCAGGTAAGATGCCCGCTGGTGCGGAGGCTGATAGCCCAGGTGAGGAAGGCACTGCTCTGCCAGGGGAGCGCTGCTGTAGGCGGGCACAGGTGGGCACTCCGCACCCGCCTCAAGCTCCAGCAGCTGGAACAGCGGCACGTCTGGGAACTGCAGGCTGGGCGTCTCGTGCTTGACGTAGGTGTCGGGGGCGGGGCTGTAGAAGTATTCTGGGTGTGTCTCGGGCGGCGCCCCCTGGCAGCTGGAGTAGCTGTAGGACGAGTGCGACTCCGCCTTCACCGCTGGCACCGCGGGTCTCTGAGGGCGACACAGGCCCGTGCGCAGATACGTCACGTCGTGCAGGAAGACGTTCATGTTGATGCTGTAGGGCGCGGCCTGGTCCAGGTGGGCGGAGTCGGGACTGAACTTCCTGTGGTCTGACGGCGGGTGGAACTGGTGAGGCTGGTACCCGTCCATGTTCTGTGAGCTGACACACACACACACGCATATCAGAATGTTATTATACTGTAACGCAGCTCACACAGACTCACTAAATACACTTTACTGTTCAGAAAAGAGCACAACTGGGTATTTAGACGACAAGTTAGTTTAGTTTGACTGATCTATCTATCTATCTATCTGTCTATCTATCTGTTTGTCTGTCTGTTTGTCTGTCTGTCTATCTATCTATCTATCTATCTATCTATCTATCTATCTATCTATCTATCTATCTATCTATCTATCTATCTATCTATCTATCTATCTATCTATCTATCCACCTACCAATCTATCTATCTATCTATCTATCTATCTATCTATCTATCTATCCATCCATCCATCCATCCATCCATCCATCCATCCATCCATCCATCCATCCATCTTAACCATTTATAATAACAACTTGGTCCATGAACAGAGAAGTTAAAGAAAGACGCGGCTAGTTGACAAACTGATGTATTTAAACCACACGTTCATCTGCTTTACCCACAGGAAACACGACTGGCATGTTAACTCGAAGCGACAGACAAACTCCGTGATTTAAAACCCACACGCACGGCAAAGCATGATGTCGTAACGCGTCGAGTTCTTCCATTCATTCCGTCTCAGCGCTTCGTCAAAAGTCAAAGCGAAAGATTCCAGGCGTCTTCCTCACGTGAACATCTAAACCCTGGAAACACCAGAGAGACATGCAGCTCCACCACCACTGCTGCTCTCACACATCAACTCCAACTGGACGAAATTCTTTTCATTTTTCAAGTAGCAGCTTGGTTTGTGCGCCACTCTAAATACGCCGCCTTGTTGCTACCGTACACCCATGACACACACACACTCTCTCTCTCTCTCTCTCTCTCTCTCTGTGTGTGTGTGCCATCCATAAACTAGGAAATACTGCATCTGAATTTAGAGCCTCCAGCTGCTCTGCTGTTATGGAGTTTTCAGATTAAGGTCAGTGCAGAGTTCAGCACTATTCATCCTGCACGCTATATATATATATATCATCAGCATGACTGCGATTGTAGATACACACACCACATGCTAAACACACACACACGTCGTTACGGTGTTATACATACGTTATAGATGATCAGAGAAGAGAAGAGAACACACGCGGTGCCGCTGATGCTCAATGTCGATCATTTACACACTGACGTCAATATAAACACGCGTTACAACGACAGAC
>MU204278.1:2810516-2838768 GCA_017309775.1 Paedocypris sp. Pulau Singkep | reverse complement strand
GTGTGTGTGTGTGTGTGTGTGTGTGTGTGTGTGTGTGTGTGTGTGTGTGTGTGTGTGTGTGTGTGTGTGAGACAGTGGTGTATTATGACTCATTGTTGCAAACTAACAAATAGTATTTGATCTTTCTGACTCATTTTAGCTTCTATTTTGTCAAAAATGGACAAATTGACCCGAACATTATCTTTGTAACACAAACATGTAGCGGGCGTTACAAATATATAAATGAAACAATATTTGCTTATTTGTAGATTACACTAACTAAGACAAGCTGGAGAACTTTCAAAGTGAAAAAATGCTTTTAACATTTTCACTTTGTATCTTTGTAATATAAACATGTAGCGTGGTGTTACAAATATGTGAGCTAAACTCATTATATTTTTTTATATAATCATTACACCAAATAAGACAAGCAGGAGAAGGTTTAAAGTGAAAAAATACTTTTAAGTTTTATTTTTACTTTAAGTTTTACTTTAAGTTTTTATTTTATTTATTTTTAAGAAAAAATACTTATAATTTTTTTTTTTATTTAGATTTTTTTTAACTTTAAAAACAGGTCAATTTGACCCGAACATAATAGGAGGGTTAAACAAGCAACAACTGACTATTAGTGGAAATTAGACAATTACTGGCCTTTACGTTTACAGATTTACTGACTATTTGAACAGCAGCTTATCTAATTTTATCCCCAATCAAACTTTCTGTACTAGTATTAAGGTGGTTTTGGCAGTGATTAAGGGAACACGGTGTGATTCCGCAGCACTTTATTAGGAAGATTAAA
Source organism: Paedocypris sp. Pulau Singkep (assembly GCA_017309775.1). Taxonomy (NCBI): domain Eukaryota; kingdom Metazoa; phylum Chordata; class Actinopteri; order Cypriniformes; genus Paedocypris; species Paedocypris sp. Pulau Singkep. The sequence continues at coordinate 2,837,990 of MU204278.1, read as the reverse complement.
GGAGATCCTACAACGTTCCGGAGGATTCTGCACGATGCGAGAACGCTTAAACAAAAGGACCGGGCTCACAAGTCCATCACGAGGCTGAAGATCTAAAGCCATTACAATTAAAAGTGAGTCACATTAATGTGTCTCTGTCCTGGTTTTGTTTGTGGTTTTACCACCAAAACGCTTCATAAGCTTGTAAAATAAATGCAGCCATTGATTTCTGTGGAAAACAGCCTTTCACTGGTTTTAAAAGGCTGCTGTTCATGTTGAATATAGCTTAACATAAAAACTACTGAAAAGCCAAATGGAGAGATATTGGAGGCTGTTTTGCAATGTAGACTGTAATAAAGTGTAATTTAGTAAAACCTTAAATGCGGTTTCCTGTCATGTTTGGCTCAGCAGTAAAGCCTGGCACATTTACACCCAATTAGACTTATGGCTTCAATTTAAAATGATTTGATTCATTCCAATTATGGTATTTTCCCTGGAAAACATTAAATACGCCTGCAACAGGAAAAACACAGTGTGTTAAAAGCTACAAATGCATTACTACAATATTTACAGTTTTTATATTATTAATATTTATTCATTATTAGTCATTGTACTACTACTAATATCATGTTACATCTTTCTTTAGAGTACCATTTTCATGTAGTATCTGGTTGCTGAATAATTTTTTTTTAAATGTTCATGATTCAGTATCCACAGACTGTGGATTTATTAATAAAATTAGCTTTCGGCTTTTATTTAACTCTATAAACCATATGCGCACATTTTGAGCTTTAGACTTATTTTTTAATAATAAAATGTATATATTTATATCTTATTATATATGTATTATATTTTGTAGTAGAAAATGTGACTTCGATTTATATTGTTCAGTAGATTATAATGTTTTTTTTTTTTTTTTTATGGATTTGTACGGTATTTTATTCCATTCTAAGCCCCTCCCTATTGGTTATGTCACTTCCTGTTGTCAGTCCTGCTGGAGGAAGTGGCTGTTCCAGGTGAATCAGGTGATCATGTGGAGCGCTGAACTTCTACTGGTTCATGTGGGAATTGCGTGTGTAATAATGAGCGATGCAGCAAACTTGGCTTCAAAAATGTTCCAACTAAATATTAGAATCGAGAAAAGATGAACAATTAAGTAAGAATTGATAAAACTATTATCAAACGTTTACTTTTATAATATTGAAACACATTCAAAGATTGCTCACTTATTGAATAAAATCTAATTCGATCTAAGAGCATTAAAGCACAATTTAAAAATACCATTCGACGATTCAGATTTAAAAAATGAAGAATGAAAAACGTTTTTGTTTAAAAAAATGCATTTATTTACCAATCCATCAATTAATTTACTTACCGAACTACAAACTACTGTTTTTGGGCCTTAAAAATACTTATCTGAAGCGTTTCGATTTTCAAACAGGCGGAGGCGACTACAGATTCACGAGTCACGTGATCGCCGAACAACAATCCCGCGGAGTCTTGAACTTCAGGTTAGTCCCTCAACTAATGTTGCTCATCCTGAAATATTACAGTTTAAACGTGTTGAATAACGTGTACCTGCTTAAATTCAACATTAATCTTAATAATGGGACATTCTACTCGAATCTTTAATCAAACGAATCATCGAGATGATCTTTCAAGGGTTCTTGAATAGCTTAGTGAAACAGTTTTTTCCACGATAATTTTTTTTTACAAGTTTGTTTTTTTCTTTATTATTTTGATTGATTGATGTCCTGTACGTTTTCAGAATTGATGTTTAATCGGATGTTTATTACTTCCACGGTCTTTCTGTGATTTCATCGATATTTCTCTAGATGGCGCTGTTTGTTCGAGAACCAGTATTTTATTTGCGTTTAAATCTGGACGAAGTTAATTTAAACGAGACAACATGTATTTTATTGCTAAATTTAATAACAGGTTTTGATCTTTGTATATATTATATGAACTGTTCAGAAAATACTGAAAATATATCAATCAAACAAACAAAACAAATCAATATTATGGTATTATACTTTGACTTTGACTAATTGTGATTAAAGTTTGCTGCAGTAGGAATTGCTGAAAATGTTTAAAATTATGTTTAAAATGTCTAAAAAGTGTTTAAAATATTGTTATGTTTTAAAATAATTTTGCACACAAATGTGTCAATTGGGAAAGAATTTCGAAAAATATTTTTGTTCTTTTTTTTTTTTATTTATAACCTAAATGTGAAATATGTTTGGAAAAACAATTATAATGACAACAATTCGTTAAATATTTTGCTGAATCTAGCTTTAAAATAAAATCAAGCTATTGTGCAATAATGTGGTTTGTCGGAACATGTGAAATATTTGAATATCATATTTATCATATTCAATATCAAGATGTGTGTGTGTGTGTGTGTGTGTGTGTGTGTGTGTGTGTCAGCTGTTGTTACAGTTTGAATTTCTTTTGATCTCGCATTTTCTTTGTTTCAGCTCTTGCACTTTGGGAAAAGGTTTGAAACAACTTGTTAATTAAACGAATTAATTCAATAACCGCAGCTGCAAAAACATCCATCAAAATAATTGTTGGGGCTCCAGTGTGATGAATGTTTAAAGGAAAGCGAGTCCGTTTCAGATGTAAAGCAGAACATATTCCCAGCCTGATCATTTCCCCTCTCAGATCCTCATCGCCTGTTGCTGTTTGTTTGATTTCCAGAGATACGGCCTCGCTGAAGCCCGACATTTATTACAGCAGTTTAATTTAACCTCCCAACAGGCTTTTACACGCAGGCCGAGGGCCGGTATCAGCTCCGCACCGGGTTATTAATCTCACGACTCTTTCATAAAGGCCCAAACTCCAAACATACCTGTCGCTCAAGCTGTCTCGGGTTTCATCGCAACAAGCCGCAGATAGCCAGCAATTTGTCCATGTCGGGTGAAATAATCAAAGATAATTTGAGTTAATCTTCCGCAGGAATGTTGAGTATTTGATGTGGTGGATCTTCAGACGGTCCAGGCCTTGTGTCAGCAGGACCATCATTACAGATTCCCATTCCTGGGAAGTGGTTCCGAGGGATTTTCTTGTAGTCGTGACCTTTTGTTGAACGATTTGAGCTTTAGTTGAAATCTTGGGCGAATATGTTGATTATTTCTTTCGTTTTCCTTCTGATTTAAGACGGATCGATTATTACTGATGATAATCAAAACTACAGTGAGTTGTATTATTATTATTGTATTAGTTATGGGGGGATAAATAAGAAATGGCTTGTCATTGGTATTTTTACGTTTGTTTTTGGTGTTTAGTAAATTGAATAATCTCATTTATGCTTGCATTTCTATTTGTGATGGTTCGTGCTGAAAATATTTCAGCGTTCAGTAATCTTTTTCTCTGTTCAAAATTTTTGTAAACGGTTTTTTCAACAATTAGGCACGTATTTAATTGCAGACTTTTTCCACAGGTAAAGTTTCACAGGTAAAAAAAAAATAATTATTGTTATTATAACAAACACTATAGTCACAGGTAGGAATCACTTTTAAAAAGAATACATATTTTACACTCCTCTCCCCCCCAGACCCCATCCACACACACACACACACACACACACACACACACACACACACACACACACACACACACACACAAGCATTAATCACTGGTAGCAGCCTGATTATAGTTTTTGATTGATATTGTGTGTAATTTAACAAATAATTAGTATATTTAGTATAGTATATTAGTATAGTATATATTAAGTACATAACATTTGTAGTACTTTTGATTGTCGTTTAATCAACTTCTGACTTCTGAGGTACGTAAACGAGCTTCTCATTAGCTAATTTGCTCAAACGTGGGTATTAATGACTACGAACCGAAGCCATTAAAGAAGAGAACAAATGATACTTTGCTCAAACACTTCTGGTCTCCAGCACTGGCTCGACTCCACTGCAGCGGTAAATGTTTGTGAGAACATCTGTCCTACAGAGGAGATGATGGTTTTACTGGAGCGCTGGCTGAAGGCGAGCATCATTATGCCTCTATTCAGTTGTGAGATTGAAGGAAGCTTCTAGTCTTTAGAACAGCAAGCGGCTTGTCACCAACAGATGTTGCATTGTGAAGCGTCTTATAATGACCCTCAAATTCATTTCAATGGGTGAAAAAGGAGAAATGCTTCTGCACATCTTTTATTACTCTTTACATACATTTTATAAATTTTTCTCCGCTTCTCAGAAATACTTTTTATTTCCCTCTGGGCATTTTGTATTATGTTTTCTTTTCAGTGACGTGATATAATTAAACAAGATATATTAAATTACACTACATTTTATTATAGTTGAACACATGAGCAAGTTTAGAAATCCACTGTATTCAGTCATTTCTCATTCTTTCTGTTTTTCTTCTCTAAACTGACAATTTGCTCAACTCTTCATCGGACTTATCGTAGTTATTTATAGCAAAACACATTTTTATCGTATCAATGACAAAATGACTTGATTTTCTTTTTTTTTTTTTAACAATGTACCACATCATGACTTTTTAACTTGTAAATTGTGCTGCAAAAAATCAGTTTCATGCTGTAAGTAAAAAAAAAATCATCATTTTACAGTAACGTAAGCTACTGGAAACTGTAACTTCCGGAAACAGTAATTTAGTGTTACTTGTTGCTCTATTTTATTTCTGAATTCACACAGTTAATTAGTGATTTTACTCCATTGGATGCAGTTTTGACTCTATCTGTCGCCCTTTAGACAATGTTAGAGAAAAATCCTTTCCACTGAGTTTCAACTTTTACCAAACTGGCCAAAAAACGTATTGAAAAAAGCTCCGGCGTTTACGACACACGACTGTGATCAAACGTTCTCTGTGATGAAGAGCAAAGCCTGGACCACAGACCATCGTCTTCATCCTGCTGAGAACCAGCTTCATAATTCTCCACATGAAAAAAACTGATACTGACTCTGAAAAACAAATGCAGACGTCGCTCTAATACAATCAGCGGCGTTTGTCACCTCATTGGTTTTCCTGGCACCTAGACTCATTTTAAACATCCAGATTTTGTTTTCAAATTTATTGTGGCCTATTTTCTTGAAACAGGCAAATTAATCTTTCACTCTTATGTTCAAGTTCATTTATTGAATTGAATTGAATTGAATTGAAAAATCCTTTATTAGTCCCACAGCGGGGAAATTTCACGTCACAACAGCAACAACAAATCCAAACAAATAAATAAGCAAACAAATAAGCAAACATATAAGCAAACATCACCATAACGCACTGCACACATCATAATAAACAAACAAACAAGTTTATATAGCGCTTTTCTAGTCCGAGACCAACGCAGAGACGCTCTTCCGTGCTGGCGTGTGTTTCCTCTGGGTCTCGACAGACCGTGATGACCGAGTGGCACTTTTCATCTGCCACATTCCCAGCCATTAGCTGATCTGTCCGCAGCTCTTCTGTTCCCTCATTGGCCGGATTCCTCCAGCGCCGGCCGCTAATCGCATGACAAAGCTGTCTCTATTAGCCCCGCTGGCCCCGCCCCTCCGTCACTCATCTCCTCCGCTTCAAGAACACGCGCGGATTTGCCTGTTATTATTCACTTTATTGTTGTGTTAATGAATTATTTGACCAACAGTATTATTTACTGTCGCATGAAATGCACTAAATCCACGGTTAAGCCGTGCGACTGATGTGGAATATGATGATAAAGCTAAGCCTCTTCTGGCTCAAGTCAATAACATCTGAACAAAGGGGCACCTTCACCATTAAAGCCATCAGTGTCTGGCCAAACACAGACCTGTCAATCAATGCCCCGTTCCAAAGGCATCTGGTTAAACATGTCGTGCATTCCTAGTGAAAAGGGGGGAAATAATTGCTTTTAGTCGGAGCGTTTTAACAAAGGCGGCTTTAAATGGCTCCAGTGCACCTTGGGAATTCCTCCGGTGCGATCTAATAGCCAACGTTAGTCTTTGGACGTCATTGTCTCGATACGATATTGCCATTTGTCGTGGTTTTTTTTCAGTCACAGAGAGGTACTCATTCTCACTCATTGAACAAGTACTGTATTTGTGCGAATATAAGCACGTCTTTTTATTTTTCGACACTCAAAAATTGGGGCTTATATTCGCAGATTTCAAATATGTGCGTAAATTTAAGTCCCTATTTTGCCGTATTTCAAGTGAGGAACTATCACAAATAAACGGAATATATAAGCGTCTGTATAATGTTAAACAATGGTCGGTAGGCAGATGTGCTACAGTTTAAGCTTTTATTAGCTCGATAACAGAAATAAAGAAACATCAGACGGAGACACTTAACAGAGACTAAACACTGGAAGAAGTAAGATGAAACTAAATGCAACACAATAATATATATTACAAAAAACAGAGACTACAAACCACGACAGGTTAGCTTAGCTTAGCACAACGAGTCCAACGAGGCGTCAAACGAGTCCAATGTGTCATCGCAGAAAGAGTTGAAACAGTGGAAAATGAAGAACACGAACAAGAAGTGAAAAAAGGAACAGACAGAATCAAAACGCTGGGTGGCTGCACAGGGGATAATTATCCTTCCTCTTCACACGGCGTCAGATAAACAGAGAGCTTGAAACAGACCTGAGCGTGAAACTATTGCTCTGAGCATGTGCAGAGTCTGACTGGTGAGCAAAGGATCTTGGGAAATGAAGTCCTGACCACTGGAATCGCCTTTTTGTTGTCTATAATTCAAGTAAAATGATATCAAAATGATGTGAGTCACAAGTTAGGTTTGTTAAATAAGGAACAAGTTGTATTTTAAGAGACTATTAACGTAATTAAACCAGAGACTTTAATAAAAAAAAATGAAAACAAAAAAAATTTTTTTTTTGTTTTTTCTTTGAGGCTGAAAAATCTGGGGGGTGCTTATATTTGCGCAAATACGGTATTCATTTTTGCATTATTTGGAATAATATGTACAGGAGGCCCAGAGGAAACCCACGCGAGCACAGGAGGACCACACGAACCGATCGGGCCTCAGACTCGCCTCTGGTCTCAGACGGGTTCTACCCACCACACCATCGTGCCAGTGGGCGCATGTATTAACTCAGTACAATAAGCCATCAGTGGCACCAGTGGCTTTAAATCTCAGATCAGCTCGGGTCACGGCACCAGAAGGTCAGAAGCACAAAACTCTCCGTGTTTCCTGATCGCCATCCGTTCCTCTGCTTTCACCTGCGGGCGTCTTACCTTCAGTTTCCTAATTAAAAACACTTCAGTATCAAACACTACACGCTTTTCCTTGCCATTAATTAAAGCCAGGGCTTTATTTATGCAGATCCCTGGGAAAAATTAGCATAAAATCTATTCCACAGATGGTTTTATGGGAGTAATGAATCTGCGGCCCGGACGTAACATCTGGTTCATCTCAACCAGAGGAAATCTATCGAAATTGTGTAAATTGAGGGGTGTCTGGTTTAACGCTTCTGTGTAAGAACACGTCAGTCGTGAAGGCCAGATCGACCAGAGGAAGTTTAAGTTCAGTCGTGACGCGTGTGTTCTGCTTCAGGTCGAGCACTTCTCCTACAGATCCACAGCTGGTCAACATCACCTCCTCACCAGTTAATGATCATCTGAAAATCCTGCCCGACTCTGGTGTGGGTCGAGGAACTTTCCCAGATTCCCAGTGGCGTTGGTCACTGTAGGTGGAAGAGAGTGTAAATCTGTGTGTGTGCTCTTTACTTCGTCATGCTTTTGGTTAGAGAGGTGGATGGAGAAATTGAGTCAAAGGATGTACGGTATTTAGACAGACAGAAGGAAGGAAAGCGAAAATCCACAAATAAGAAACGTAACCGTTAGAACAGCAAAAATACACATTCATTCATCTGTCCAATCATCAGTCAACCCAACCATCCACATGTCCATCTATCTTAAAAATGTGTCTATCCATCCAACCACTCATTCATCCAAACATTTAACCACTCATCAATCCATTCATGCAAATAATCCTCTGTCCATCCATCCATCCATCCATCCATCCTAAAAATTCATTTGTCCACCCATCCATCTTAAAATTCATTCGTCCGTCCATGCATCCTAAAAATTCATTCGTCCGTCCATGCATCCTAAAAATTCATTTGTCCGTCCATCCATCCTAAAAATTCATTTGTCCATCCATCCATCCTAAAAATTCATTCGTCCATACATGCATCCTAAAAATTCATTTGTCTGTCCATCCATCCTAAAAATTCATTTGCCCGTCCATCCATCCTAAAAGTTAATTTGTCCATCCATCCATCCTAAAAATTCAATTGTCCGTCCATCCATCCTAAAAATTCATTTCTCCATCCATCCATCCTAAGTTCATTTGTCCATCCATCCATTCTAAAAATTCATCAATTCTTCCATCCATCCTAAAATTCATCAATTCATCCATCCATCCTAAAAATTCATTTGTCCATCCATCCATCCTAAAGCCTCATTTGTCCATCCATCCATCCTAAAGCCTCATTTGTCCATCCATCCATCCTAAAGCCTCATTTGTCCATCAATCCTCTGTTACACACTTCTATAAACATAAGACTATTCCTAAACGAAGCCATTCTTGAAGCAAACAGCATAAAGCAGTATTTTTGGCGGTCCACGCTTCAGCTCTTGATGGCGTTTGGCGCTTATACGTCGAGCTCACTTGTTTCCTCTTTCACACGGTAGAGACGGAGCCACTTGACCCATCATTCCCAAAGTGCGGATAGTTTCTGGGCAAACACCATCCCACGCCACCTGCAAGGTCACGGGAGTATTGATAAATCACACAGCTGCGATTGCCCCCCCCCACCCCCCCGACAGCCCCGCCCGGCATCATCCAGAGAACAAAAGCCCATCAGACGGCCTCTTCTTGACACTTTGATTCAATCGCGTCCGGATTGCTCAGCAGCTGTTTTGTCTTCATCGTGTGATAACGTGTGTGTGTAAGTGTGGGTCTTCCCCCCCGCGGCGTGTGTATTCCACATGAGGGCATCATCGGGCGGGTCGGGCTTTAATGACGCCCTCTCAAGGTCACCACGCGTCTCGGAGAGAAGCCGCCATCACGCGACAAGCTGAGGGTCAAAGATAAGAGATATCGCCGGCGATAAAGCCCGCAGAATTAAACAATAAGGCAACGCTCTGATTGTGTTGTGCTGGGCGATTGTTGTTTGTTAACCTTGTCCTCTCAGGATGGAGGTCACTGATAGGACCTTGTTTGTTCTCCGGCTCCCAGGATTGGAGATTGTGTCCGAGCGAAGTGCCGTGACAATTACAGATGATTGAGCCTCTGTGATGGGGTGAGCGAGAGGTCACGGGGTCACGCAATACCGGCCAATCAAAGTCAAGCGCTGACACGGCAATTCGTGTTTTTACAAAAGGCAAAAATGAACAACTTTGGGACTTGCAATAAACCATGGAGTTTGAATTGCTCATAACTGTTTGTCGGTCTGTAACTGTCTCTCCATCCATCTACCTGTCTGTCTGTCTGTCCATTCATCCAACTACCTGTCTGTCTGTCCATTCATCCAACTACTTGTCTTTTTGTCAAACCATCAACCTGTTCATCTGTGTGTCTGTCTCTCCATCCATCTACCTGTCTGTCTGTCTGTCTGTCTCTCCATCCATCTACCTGTCTATCTATCCTCTTGACTCTCAGTCTGTCTACTCTTCTCTCGACTTGCCTTTCTGTCAAACCATCAAACCACCAAACTACCTGTCTGTCTGTAAATCAATAGATGTGTCTGTCCTCCGTCTTCCTGTCTCTCTGTCTTTCTGTTTAACCAACTCCGTCATGTGTCTGTCTGTCTATCTTTTTGAGTCTCTGTCTGTCTATTCTTCTCTCTGCTAGTCTTTCTGTAAAACCATCTACCTGTCCGTGTGTCCGTCTGTTCCAGTAGTCTTTCTGTCGGACTATCTACCAATGTCAATTAATTAATTGATAATAATACCGAACTTACGATTCCTGTTTATCTGTACGTTTTGTTGTCTTTTTCTGCCTGTCTTCTTGATCTTGATCCGTCCACCCACTCCTGTTGTCAATCTACCTGAACATTTTTTCTGTTCAATCTATCCATCTATCCGTCCATCAGTTAGTCTCAGCTGTTTTATTCGTATCCGTCCATCCATCAGACAGATGTTTGCAGTCATTAAAAACCAACACTTGCAAAAAGCAATTCACAAGCAGTTAATTACCTTTAAATGGTAAAAAACCTCTATATGAAGTAGGCACAACTTCTTCTGGAGTTGGATGGCATCCCAGGTTTCTACTCATTCAACTCCAAAACAGATGTAGTGTCCATATGCTCTCCACCAGTGAGGAAGATTTAAGCCACACATCTCCTTCAGGTTAGAAGTAGAATAGCGATCAGTCATGAATCCCCCAGTGTCTCCCTCTGTCTTCAGCATCTCTGAGGAAAGAAACCCTCCTCATGTTTATTCCACTCAGCATATACGGTGTATTCCACACAGCCAACAGGAAACATGATGCTGAAACAAACTTTTTTTCTGTAGTTTTTACTATATACAGTATGTGCATAAATATATACCGTATTTGCGCAAATATAAGCACCCCTCGAATATAAGCACCGCCCTGAATTTTCAAGCACAAAATAAAAACTCAAAAAAATGCCTGTCTTTGTGTGTGTGTGTATATATATAAATTTTATTTTTACATTTCTGATAAAATTATGTAAATTTTCTCTTAAAAATAAGCTTTTCTTTATTTAACAAACCTAACTTCTGACTTGTCACATATATGTGTGTATATATGTATATATATGTGTGTGTATATATATATATATATATATATATATATATATATATATATATATATATATCTGTCACTAATAAAGGGAATCTTTTCTTTTTCTTTAAATGATAATTCCAGAGGGAGACGTGTATATAAGCTTTTATTAGCTATATAACAGAAATAAAGAAACATTAGACACTTAACAGAGACTAAATAACACTGGAAGAAGTAAGATTAAACTAAATACAATCATTAATATTTGAACAGACTGACCATATTGTATCCGGTAGATCCGCGCTAACTGTTAGCGATGAAACACGAACATCAGAGTCAAACGCAGTCAATCGCTCTTTACAGACAACGTTTTTTTTTTTTTTACATCTAATGAAAACCCAGCTCAGCTTTAGTCTGGCGTGCAAAGGCTCATGGGAGCCTAAAGCCTCACTGCTGAGAATTCTGGGAGGAGTTTTTATAACTAGAACATCTTTTGAAAAAAAAAAACAGTAAAACAAAGATAGTATTTTTAAGAGAAAATTAACAAACTATAGCCTGAAATGTAAAAAAAAAATTTTTTTTGGAATATTTGATTTTGTGCCTGAATAAACCTGGGGGTGCTTGTATTCGCGGGGGTTATATGTGTAAATACAATATTTATAAATATTGTTGTATATTATAATATAATCATAATAATACATAAAAAAAACTTGGTCCATTTTTGTAAGAGATGTTTTCTAGATGTTTATTAGAGAAACAGATGACACAGAAGAGACAGAAGAAACAAGCCGTCTTGATACAGTAAATAAGCTTAATAATACACGTCTAATAACCAGGTGCGTGTCATTTGCTGCTGTAAACTGGGCCGAGACCGATGTGAACAAACTGCGACTCAAAACTCACAACAACTTTGCGAAACGTTGAAACGAATCCCCGTGAAATGATCACCAGCACTGCGCAGAATGACAAGCATTATCAACAAAAATTAATCAGCCGCATCGTTTTATGAACTCAATTAATAATATCCAACAACAGGCTCCTTTTCTTTTTTTTTTCTCTCTCCGTGGGATGAAAATTAATTAGCAGTGGGAAGGTCAGTGGGAGACTCTGACATCACTCATCACAATGGCGTGGCAGATCTAATTATTTGTCTTCCAGGCTTGACTGATCCAAAATTATTACAATACCTGAGCAACATTTAGGAAAAGCCGCGTTGTAAAGGCGTTTAATGAGGTGCGGGCGTTTGATTAATGCGTGGTGAGGTCCGGCTCAGCCTCTCGCCGGGTTCGGACATGTTTAGTGGTCAGTGTCCTGTGAAAGACGATTCCTCCACTGGTGTCCAGTCCACCATCAGAAGGCCGTTTATCTGGAAGGGCGTTGGCGATGGATCGGTGGATTTTCTCGATCACAGTCAAAAAACATGCATGAGAAATTAATTATTTTTAAGGCGCTTTTCACAGTTTTAACTGTCTCAAAGAAAAAATTGAGTCTGGAAAAGTGTAGGTGTGAGTGTGTGTCCTGCTCTGTGATTGGTCGCCATCGATTCAGCCCCCCCCCACAATCCGAATCAGAAACGTTATTGGCGGAGTTGCGAATTCCAACAGGAACTGAGTTTGTCTGACTCCGCCTTCTCCCTCTTCATCTACTCCACTGACCTGCTGAATCCCCAGCTTCTTCCGGAACTCGACTGGAGTGTCCGTTAACACAACCGCATCAATTCACATTACCTGCAAATTAGCCAAGTTCTACTTTCAGACTCGCAGTACGTTTGATCCAAATAGACTTTAAATGCCATTTCTGTTCCTATTAACCCAGGGAGCGGCGTGGCAGAGCTTTGCAGGAGGGCGTGTGGATGAGAAACAGAGGCTAATGGCGGACTGGTGACAGCGCTTCTCATGATGATTTATGATTCCGTGTTTAACTTGATTACTCCACTGCTGACTCTGAATACTATTTCAATTAGTGCACTGAAGGTCACATCGCCAAATCCCTCCATAATCTTTTTCTATTAGCACTAATGCACGGAGTGTCCATATCTTTTCACCCTTGTTGATTCAAATCATCCACGTTCCTAACTGGAGGCTTGTTTACCAGTTTACTGCTTTGGACGTATCCGAGATTCGCGCTGATTTGCGTTCCTCGTGACGGCATTAGCGCTCTGGCTTTTCTCCTAGAGGCGACGTCTCAATTGAGCAACATTAATACAAATAGCACAAGGACATTACTATGTTTTTTTTTCTTTTTACATTTGTTTTGTGCACAAACAAGAACTTAAGGTTTAAATGCAAACACCTTAAAGTAAACAAACACTTTTGAGTACTTTTGAGTTTTTACTTTTGAGTACATTAATTATACTGTATAATTATATTAGTAGGAATTTTTACTCATAAATATATGTATTTACAAAAACTTTTTAAGAAACATATTATAACGTGTATATGCACACATGTATTAAAAAAACATTGCATTTTATTTCTTTTTGCTCCAAGGTCAAAATAAGAAAAAAATGTTGGGTTATTTATTTTAAAAGACTCAAGTCTTTTTGTTTTGTTAGCAAACAAAAAACAAAAGTTTAAATAATGCACCGAAAAGTAAACGTTTTTATGCATATAAAATATATTACTGTATATGTGTACAATTTTCATTTTTTATTCTTTAGTAATACAATTGCTTGATATTTAATTTCGTAACTATATTCTATAATTCTACTATTGTGCGGTTTGAGACAAATAAAAACTGTGAAAAGTGCCTTACAAATGCTCAGAACTTGATCTTGAACTTACTTTTGAGTACATTAATTCTATGCATTTTCACATATAGGGTTAATAAATATTATATAAACTATAAAACATAAAATTCAACTTAATGTGTATTACTAGCGTCATAGCGTCTTTGCGTTGGTCTCGGACTAAGAAAAGCACTACGTAAATGAACTTGAACTTGAACTATGTTTTTTGCTCATTTTTGCTCATAGAGAAAGACTCGTTGTAGTGTCAGACCGGTTGGATTAACACACTTCAAAAATCCCATTCATTTTAAACGCATCGTCGCTCCCGGAAACAAATGGCCGTTCTCCCGCAGTTGTCCGGAAGCAAAGTTGCGCGTGTAGTTTAGCGAACACTTCACCGGACGATGAAAGTGCTGACATTGACACGAGCTGACAGAAGCCCATCCAGGGATCGTCCCACCACTTGTGAAAAGTGACATCAATTTTCACGCTGATTTACTCCCACCGTAACGCTCTCGCGGATCTCCTCCGTCTGATTTACCCGCGCTGACGCCTCAACCGCGCGTCCAAGGCCGCCAGCGAATGACGAGTCGCGGGAACCGGCCCCATCGCTGTGATTTACAGACGCGGGATCCAATAAAAATGGCAATCAAATCAGCCCGGCCACTTTACAGGTAGTAGACGGTCTGATGAAGCTGTGGACGGCACCGCCAGAGTTCAGAAAGATTACACGAGGAAGGGAAAAGCGTTCAACAAGGACGCCGTTCATCTCCTGGTGTGTTCTCACTCCTCGTCACACGCGAAGGTTATTGTTGTCTGAAGGACTCTTCTTGTCAAGATATGATGAATACCGTCTACACAGACAGGGGAGCATCAAAACCCGGATTAGCCGGAAAACTCACTGATCTGTGAATAACCTAAAAAAGAGGAGCCGAAGATTAGCCGCCGCGCTTCTCAAAATGATCCATCAAACTCAAGCAGCGCCGGAGCGGGAATGAATCATCCTCCTTGATTCCTGAACCCGGAGAATCCCAGCCAGAGAGTTATTAAACACGCTTCTTATCGCGCCGTTGCTATGAATTATTCACACGATGATGTCACCGATTGGCGAATTGGCTCTTTTGCATCCGACTCTGTTGAGCAGAAGGTCCAGGCGATGGAATGGTGAATGGAGAACCGACAGCACGGGAATGACTGACGGGAATTAACCTTTGGGAGAACGAAGGACGGAATTCTGAAAAGTTCTGACCCGTCACCCCGGTGGTTTTCTGCAGAAGTGTGAGTCGAGCTGGAGTGTGTTTGTTTGCTCGCTTGACTTCTTTCTTTTTTTTTTTCACCTTCCAAGAAAAGAACACGACTTGAGCCTGTTTACCCGCCGCCGTGACAGGAAGTGTGTGGATCAAAGCCGCAGCAGCTGGTTTGGCGTTTAGCGTGTGTGTGATAAGTCAAATGAAATCACCCTCATTGTTACTTCTGACTGACTCGTCTCAGTGTCTGACAGGAAAAAAGCAGGAAGAGGAAAGCGGAGCTGATAGTCCAGTAATAAAAAGGGCCGAGGGCGACTCTCCAGCCCTGAAACCAAACAATCGAGGAAAAAAAAGCTTTTGTGATTCCAGCACAATCGCTCCCGAACGAGCGCGGACTGGTCTTACCGACATTAATCTCAGCAGGACAGAATCACAGGAATTCTTGCTCGTGGTTTCCTTTTTCTCCCTCTTTATGTTGATTGGTATTAATAATAGAAAAAAAAACCCATTTCAAAGTCGTAGTTTTGATTGTTTACTAGGGCTGTCAATATTAACGCATTAACGCATTATATTAATTTGAAATGTTTTTTGTCAAAAATCTAAATTTATCATCATTTATCAGACATCATGTTTATCCAAAGATCGATTGATCCAAACATTTTTTTCATTTCTGGGTTCACAGGGGTGGAGCCAATAGCAGCACCTCAGGGTGGGAAGGCGGGGCTCAGCCTGGAGCGGTAGCCAATAAGAAGTGATGTATTATTACAGACAAGCATCTAGTTAAACCTCATGATTTCCTTGTAACCCAGAAATGGAAAGAGCAGGTTCTAAAATAACAGAGATCGGTTACGGGCCTCAACAGTGGCGTGGTGGGTATAGTTCTGTCGCCTAACATCTAGACATGAGTTTTCCCTGTGCGTGTGTGTGTTTCCTCTGGGTCTCCGGTTTCTTCTTACAGTCCAAAAACATGCATTTATCAGAACAAAAACATTCTCCATTAGAGTGTGTTTGTGTGTTCTGCTTTCTGATTGGCTAGTTGCCAATCCAGGGTGTGTGGGATTGGCTCGGGCCCCACCTGACCCCGAAAAGGACAGAGATCAGTTTCACAGCGGGTGAATTAATTCAGCTAGTTTTAACCGACACGGGCGACACGGGTAATAACTAGCCATTGATTTTTGTTTCCATAAAGATCAATTTAATTGTTCTTTTGTTTTCCAAGCACAATGATCTGGAGCTTCTTGCATCTGGATTTATGCTCATAGACCAAAGACTAAAAGAGGCTATTAATCAAGTCCTGCTTCTTCTCACGCATTGTTCAGTGCGACCAACAAAGCAGCGATGACATTGAGTGTGAAGGAAGCGCGGCTGAACACTGGAGTGAAATATTAAGATACGGCAGGTTTCCATCAGGTCGTGACTTTCTGCATTATGAATGACTGACGATCGGCTTTCAGATCTATAATCCAGTGATGCCGCGCGGATCCATTTGCATAAAACGGTTACGTGCCGTTTTTTCCCCCTTTCTTCCCCGTCGCCTTTTTTTTTTTTTTTTTTTACAGCGTTTGCATATTCATTTGCTTTCATTGGCTTTTATTTTGTCGTGTCAAAGTTGCGCGGCGTTGACGTGTCGTGTCCTTTGGCGTGACAGTGAGTGAGCGTGATACTCCAGCGATACTCCAGCTCTTATCTCGCATCGGCCTGTTTAAGATTCATAGAAAAGCCTTTCTGCTCTAATCAATATCTGCTGGAAACTTAAGTTGCGTCGGGCGTCGCCTTCACTGGCGTGATTTAAAACATCAGCACAACGTATTCTTAATTTTATCGCCTGCTGTAAATTAAAATTAATGACGCTGACATCCACAATTAACAATGAAAAATGCAGATTCCTGTAATTACTTTAGCCATATTATTGTTTCTGAACAAAGACTTGAGGTGTCGCCGTGCGGAGGAGAGACGGCTTCATCGCGCTAGAAAAGCTCATGTATGTACCACAAATGTTTATGTGAAATGTTGTTTTTTTTTTAATTTGTTATAGAAAATTGAAATGGGTGAAAAAAAAACGCCAACAAAAATCCTCCGCTCATTTGGGATTCTCTCGCCATGCATAATTAAGCAAATTTGATTGGAATTAAGCGTGACTTCTTTGGTTGAGTTTTAATGAATGCAAATCAGGCATCTACATCCCTAAGATTAATTTCAGCCAATTAAAAAACAAAGCTTATTGGAAAGTGTAAAAGTGTTCAAAGCTGGGCAGCAAAGCATTTTCCCGCTCGTCTCCTCGTGGTAACTCGCACTCTGGAGATTCTTCTTTTCTGCCGTAACTTTGATCATTAGCGTGGAGTTGCGAGTCCTCTGAATTCAAATAGTGTGTAAAAGTGCAGCACTTCAACCACAAAGTCACTCCTCCACAACTCTTGACTTTGTTCTGTTACAAACCCAACGCATTGATCTGCGGCCTGTCAGATGCCGAGGGAAAGTTGGTTTTATTAATGAATTAATTCCTAAGAACTAGATGCAAAGCACTAAAGACGGATCATGTCCAGTTATTCTAGTCAAACGGCGTCGTTATAGACGAGTGTGTATCTTCTCCTCACACTTTCCTCTGGGTCTCCGCTTTCATCTCACTTACTCACTGCTTGTCCCGCTCTGTGATTGGTCGGCCACCAATCGAAGGTTTCAGGTCCGGCTCCTCGTGACCAAGAAATGAAAAAGGCTGTTCATAAAATGTGTGTAATCTCCATCTTCCCCCTAATTGTGAGAGAGAGCGAATGTGTGTGTTAGAGATTGTGTGAGGAAATAAACAGATATTGTGTGCGTGTGTGTGTGTGTGTGTGTGTGTTTGTGTGTGATAGAGAGAGAGAGATTCTAAATGACGGAGAGACTTTGTGGAAAAGAAAGAGTGAAAATTAGACAGTTGACATTGACAGTCAAAAAGGTTAGGATTAGATATGGAGGGATAGTGTGTTTTGTTTGAGTGTTTGTATATACTGTGTGTGTGTGAGAGAGTGAGAGAGAGAGAGAGAGAGAGGGAGAGGGAGAGAGAGAGAGTGTGTGTGTATGTATGTATGTGAGAGAGAGAGTAGAGACTGAGATATGGAGTGTGATATGGAGTGATAGTGAGTTTGTTTGAGTGTGTGTGTGTGTGTGTGTGAGAGAGAGAGAGAGAGAGAGAGAGAGAGACCCACACACAGAGAGTGAAAGAGACATAGATAGACAGATAGATTGATAGAGACAGAGAGACAGACAGAGTGAGAGAGAGAGATAGTTGGAACTCTCTCTCTCTCTGTCACTCTGTCGTTTTGAAGGAATAAAGAGAGTAAAGAGAGTCATTATCTATTCTAGTAGCGTGGGGAATAGTGAGCTGTGGCCTCTGTCAGCAGGAGCTGCTGCGTCTCATTGGCTCGCTGGAGAAGATCAGAGTCTGTGCTGAGGGCCTGCGGGACCAGACGCATCTCCAGCTCCGGATCTTCAGGGATAGTTTAGTGTGTGTGTCGACGTGATGCTGGGCTGCGGGACGACGTTAGAGTCGCTTCTGGACCAATCAGGAGAGGACAATGATCCGTACATCTCACTCCAGACCAGACGTAAGAACAGCCAGATTCGTGTTGACGTGATTGAGCTGATGAACAGCAGCAGTACCTTCAGCATCTTGCAGATGGCGATATCACCTCGTCCACACGAGACATTAATCACGATAGAAAAAGATGCCGACTTGTCGTGCTCAATCACAACGTAACAATAAGTGTCCATCCAAATGTAGTGGAGTAAAGAGTAAAAGTTGCTTATATTTTTGATGCTCAATACAAAAATGGAGTATTTTTGTATATACTCACACTACATTGTATGTAATATGCTCATACTAAATACTACGAAGTAGCCCAAAATACGCTCTGAGCTTTGAGACAGTTAAAACAGTAAAAAACGCCTTACAAATGCTCAGGACTTGAACTTACTCAAGTAACAAAGTCAATTTACTCAAGTACAGTGACACCCCGACTTACGAATGTCCTTTGTAACAAAAATCCAGAGTATCAAAAATGCGTCACTGGCAAAATGTCGTTCCGATATATTTCCGCTATACGATAGAAGCGTGTCTTCTTCTTACCGCTAGCGTGCAGGGAGACGAGAGTCCAGACGTGTGCAAAACAGTCGTTTCATCTTCTTTACACGTCAAATAAATAAAAAAAAAATCACAAAAAACAGTTGCTTCCGAAATATTAAATAAGCTTGTCTTCTCTCAGAATGGCGTTTTATTTTTGCCAATGTTTCTCTCACGTCTTCTTAAATGACGTCATGCGAATCCTTGAGATTTCCCTGATCCGGTGAGAGCGATGACGTCGCTTGATCTTTCCACGCGGAAATCTCAGAGATTTGCGCAATGTCATTTCAAGATGTCGGTTACTGTTAGTGTGAGATTGTCATTATCATTATATACTGTACCTTTATAAACACCTGCCAAAGAGTCAACTAAACTACTGCTTTATAACATGTTTATTACATTGATTACCAATATTTTAGCACTTATCAGGGAAGGTATCAGGGAAAGTGCGTGTCCCGCTCTGTAATTGGCCAACAATCCAGGGGGTGTGTCCCACCTTCAGGCCCAGAGTCGCAGTGATTGGCTCCTGCTCCGTGTGACCCAGAAGTGGATGGTTTATAAAATGGTCGTTTGGATTATTGGAGCATTTGTACCAGACTTAGTGCAATAATTAGTTTCTTCATTTTATTCAGACGTGTAGCGGACACTTTCAGATGTGACGGATCGATAGTGCATGCGGCTAAACTCGCATCTCTTTATGTTTATCTCTCCATTAATGTGTGTTGTTTTCTGTTAGACCCTGAGGCTTTTTATCCTATTAGTTGAAGTTTGCTCGCTAGACGTTTCTGTGGTTTATGTGTCACTTTCTGCACCACGGCTTCCACATTCAGGTCCACTCGAGCAGACTCCACGGCCTTTGGAATCATCTGAACCTTGACAATATCAACACAATCATTACACTTTTACAGCTCCACAAAAGCAGAAGTCATGGCTCACAACATATTTATTTTACCGCCTAATCGGATCAGCTGCTTATTCAGGCCGAATCCTAAAGAACGGAAAATGTCATTCAGTGAGCATAGATTTATTTTTTTTTAATCCAAAATAAAACTCATTGTTCAACTCTATGCAGTGTTCTACTCTGTGTAGTGTTTGACTGTGTAGTGTTCAACTTTATGTTTAGTGTTCTACTCTATGTAGTGTTCTACTCTATGTAGTGTTCTACTCTATGTAGTGTTTTCTCTGTGTAGTGTACAACTCTGTGTAGTGTTGTATTTTGTGCAGAGTTCTACTCAGTGTGTAGTGTTCAACTTAGAGTAAAACACTAAACACAAAGTTGAACACTACACAGAGTAGAACACTGTGTAGTGTTTGACTGTGTAGTGTTCAACTTTGTGTTTAGTGTTATACTCTGTGTAGAGTTCTAATCTGTGTAGTGTTCAATTCTGTGTGTAGTGTATGACTCAGTGTAGTGTAACAAGTCACAAGAATACCTACAAAGTGTAGTACCTAATAAGTAACTGTAATTGAATTTCCTAAAAATGAACCGTATTCGGTTACGTTGCTTTTTAAATGAAAAAAAAAAAATTAAACTACAGTAATGCGTTACTTTTTAATGTGTTACACCCAACATTGACTCTGTAGTGTTTAACTCAGTGTAGTGTTCTACTCTGTGTAGTGTTTAACTCAGTGTAGTGTTCTACTCTGTGTAGTGTTTAACTCAGTGTAGTGTTCTACTCTGTGTAGTGTTTAACTCAGTGTAGTGTTCTACTCTGTGTAGTGTTTAACTCAGTGTAGTGTTCTATTCTGTGTAGTGTTTAACTCAGTGTAGTGTTCTACTCTGTGTAGTGTTTAACTTAGTGTAGTGTTCTATTCTGTGTAGTGTTTAACTCAGTGTAGTGTTCTACTCAGTGTAGTGTTCTGTTTTGTGTAGTGTTTAACTTAGTGTAGTGTTCTATTCTGTGTAGTGTTTAACTCAGTGTAGTGTTCTGTTATGTGTAGTGTTTAACTCAGTGTAGTGTTCTACTCAGTGTAGTGTTCTACTCAGTGTAGTGTTCTGTTCTGTGTAGTGTTTAACTCAGTGTAGTGTTGTTATGTGTAGTGTTTAAGTCAGTGTAGTGTTCTGTTTTGTGTAGTGTTTAACTCAGTGTAGTGTTCTTTTGTGTTAAATCCTGGTGTTGCTTCACAAGCTCTTCTGAATATGTTCTTTATTCAATCCCATGATTATAGAAACACAACAGCTCGTATGTTCGGCGAACATGTGCGTGTTTGGATCAACAAAGATCATAATGGCATTTTCATGTTACGTTTATTAGAGCCAAAACGATCCGATCCGCGTTTGTCTGAGTAACTGTATTTGAGCGTAATATGAACAACAAAAATTGAAAAAATGGAAATGGACAGAATGGTTTATTAGTGCTAAGGTGACGTCACTGCGAGGCTTCAGCGTGTGTTTGTTGAGGCCGTTAGTGAGGAGAGAGGATCACACACACACACACACACACACACACACACACGCATCAGAATACACACAATCAGCAGCAGCTTGTAACGCTTGTGGATGAATATGTAGAACTATGTACAAACGCTCAGAACTTAAACCTTCCTCAGCATGCACGAGCCGGCGTGTAAACGGGTTCCAGGGTGTGTGTGTGTGTGTGATGGAGGAACCCAGGGGACGAGCAGAAGGACAGCGCTGCTTCTCTGGGGGATTTGTGCTGTCGGAGTAAATGCCAAGACGTAAAAAAAACCTCCTCGGCTGTGGAGAACAGAGCAGGATGGCTTTAACTCCTAATAGAGGAGACGCGGTCAGGACCTTCAGCAGTCTCCTCCTGCTCGCCTGGGTTTCCTCCAGGTCTCCGCTTTCTACGTTATAAAAGCTTGTTCGGGACAAATAGTTCGTGAGGTTGTGTCGTGATTGGTCGGCCTCTAATCCGAGGTTTGTGTCCCGCCCAGAGCTCCACCTCCCCGTGACCCAGAAATGGAAAAATGGTGTCAAAAACATTTGTGATTTTTTTTTTTTTGTGATTAAAGTGATTTTTATTTTGTTCAAAGTGAATATAATGTGAAATATAATGTGAAATAATACAAACATAAAATATATAAATAATTAACCAACTTTATTTCCTGGACATGCGGCGAGTGAAAACTCTACATTTCTTCTTCCTTATCTAAGAAAATATTTTCTACATGTGTAAAATTAACTACAAGTTCTAGAGCTTCGTGTTGATCCGTCATTGGTTCCTCTCAAGCTCCTCCGACGTTTCCTGCTTTTCCTGTTTGGTCTGCTTTTTTTTTTTTTTTTTTTTTACTTTGTCCCTAATCTGTTCATCATTCCATCCTTCTCGTGGGCTCAGAGTGGTAACGTCCCGTCTGTCCCCGCGGGCTGAGGGTTAGAACAGAGGGCCACACGTCCTGCGCTGGCGAACCAGACTTTCAATTTCTTTCTCGTGTCCAACAGCGGAGACCATCAGGTTTTTAATATTGGCTTTTGGAGTTTCTCCAGCGACATGATTGAGAGGTTTGTCCTCCAGAGAAGCTTCATCTTCAGCCCCTGTAGAGGTCACTGTTGCTCACGGAGGAATACAGAGGAATAAACGACAAACTAATGGAATAGTAGTGTTCCACTTAGTAGTAGTAATCTCATGAAATAGGAGATGGAGATCGTGAAACTGAACGTTTAAAATTCTAACCTGCAGCTTTTAGGTATATACTGTACTGTAATACTTATACTGTAAATACTGTACTAATATAAAATGTATCTATAAAGATGGATAGATAGATAGACAGATAGATAGACAGATAGATAGACAGATAGATAGACAGATAGATAGATAGACAGATAGATAGATAGATAGATAGATAGATAGATAGATAGATAGATAAATAGATAGATAGATAGATATTGTGTGCAATATACGTTTATAGATAAATTATACAAATAATAATTTTGTTTTTGGGAATTTATATTTAGAAATTTATATTGAACAAGCATTATAATGTACACTATATATGTACAGTGTATATATATATAGATAGATATATAGACCATTTATATAAAAGTATTTATTTATTTATTTATTCATTTTATTTATTTCTACACTTTTTGTTTACGTGTAGTTAATCTCGGGCTGTTGCGGAGCCGTTTCCCTCAGATGGGTGTGTTGTGTGATTATGTAAATGTGTAATCTATTTTTTGCTTTCTGTAAATGATTACAGGCTGCGTTTAGCCCGGGCCTTTGTTATTGCGCTTGTCGGCGGAGATCCTAATTTGCTCTCCACTCCATATTTGTTTGTGCCATTTAATTGTGAAATCCGCACACACTCGATGTGGGAAACATGTCGGAATCGACTGTAAATCACATTTATCGCTGGGAACACACGTCCAGATGGCAGACTCTTAACTGAGCTGGGATTAATGTGAGGACGAGCGAGAAGCGCATCAAACTCCTCTTAAGGACCTTTGAAGAACAACACTGCTAATCACTCATAAAGACGCTGCCCGACATGTTGCCCGCTGAAAATAAACAAATTATGTTTTGTTCCGAGACTCATTTCTGCCGATGCCGCCTGCCAGATCCAGAAGAAAACTCTCGGTGCGTGCGCGCGTGTGTGTGTGTGTGCTGGCCCACATAAGCCCTTAGTTAGGATTCTGTTTAAGTGTTAAAATCAATTCCAAGCAAATAAGGTGGAAACCATTGTGTAAGCACTTTTTACACTCTTAATTCTCCCTTGTTAAATTAGCTCCGGAGTCGGAATGACGGGACAAACAGAGCAGGATAAACGTGAGCGTGAACAATCGGATGCTCCTCGCTCTCCTGATGTGGCCCGCCAGAGCTTAAAAGTTTTGAGGGTCTGGAAACAAATACCAAAGAATTAAATGAAAAAAACTACAATACCCACGATGCCTTTCGACTACTGTCATACAGTTTTATGTAATTGCTACATTTGGATGGACACTTACACTTACTTGTTACATTCTGAGTCGCATCTTTTTCAACCGAGGTTAATTTATACGTTAGACGGTTACACTTACTTTTTGCACATTTCAGACTGAGACTGATGGTTTTTTTTAGCCGTTTTGAAACATTGAGGTGTTACATGAAATTCCTAGGAAATTAGGAAATTTAATTTAATTTAATGTGACATTGGTTTTCCGCATTTCTTGGTGTTTTTTCAAGTCTAAATTCAGTATTAGGCTCGAAAATCGTATACTATACTACTTGTACTCAAGTCTTCTTGGAATTGGTGACTTGTATTTTCCACAGTAAGGTTTTTGTACTTTTGTACTACACCTCTGGTCGAGTCGCTTTGCTCATTTGTGAATGTGATTCGCGTTTCCAGAGGTGGAATTTGTGGGAAAAGCGTGTTCAGTCCCAGACGGAGGTATGATTATGCGCTGATGACTCTGGTGCTGTTTGCTCGGCTATCACTGCGTCTGAAAGGACAGGGCATCTCATCTCTTGTCACTGTGTCCCAAATTCCTAAAGGTACAATTAGCATTTCGTCTGACAAAATGTTGAAAGGTTCATAGATTGATATTTGCAAAAATGCAGCAAGATGCTTTTCCCGCCCCCCCCTCGCGAATGCAAATTTTGACATTTATTAACTTTTATTCTGGATCTGTTTATGGATTGTTAAAACGGCATTCGTTTAACAAGAATCGAGTGGAATTACAACGTTTATGCGGTCGCCGTCCGAGGCACAAAGTGCGTAATTCGCCACGCAGCCGGTGAAATCTTTACCGTCCTTGATTTATGTCCCGTACGCGCATTTCTAATGAGACGCCTGCAGAACTGCATTTACTGCATTTACGCTCTCACGGGCTTTTCCCCGCTGAAATACTGTCAGCACTTTCCCACCTTCAAAGTCCTTTTGTTTCTCTCAATCTATTAGCGGTTGTAATTGTGCGGCGGTTGTTAAGTGAGCGCGGTAAATAAAGCAGGAAGCGCGTTAGATTAGCCAGTCTTTCCTGCTTCCTGGTGCTTTCTGAGGAACCACCAGCTCCGCCAGCTTAATGATCACGTCTTCGGAGGCTTTACGTTTGATTAAAGTGATACGCGTTTCACTCTCTGCTTCTCTTTGAGGCTAATTGAATATCTTTGTGCGTCTCTCAGAGGCGACTCCGGCTCGGACCGGGTTCGCTCGGCTCCACGTGCCTGTATCTTAATTGGGGATCGTTTTGCAAATGCGGTTCAATTTCCTTTACAAGACAGTTACTGTTAACTGCTATTTTTAAAGCCAATAACACGGTCAAAGCTTTGGATGATTAAAGCAATTAAAGTTTCCCTTTGTTTCCGGAAAACAGCGAGATAGGCCGGCGTGTTTGTTCAACATTTATTAAACATTGACTAAACGGAATTGAATCTGTCATCGTAGAAGTTTTCCCAGACAATTACTTTTTTTCACGCGTGTGTGTGTGTGTGTGTGTGTGTGCGCGCGAATGTTTTTGCAGCTTATTTCTGTGATTAGCCTAGCGATGTTAATCAAACTTTAGCCTTAAATCTACACGCGGTGAGGAAGACTTGTGTAATTTCGGCGGCAGACTTTGCCCAATTAGCATACTACATTTTCTCCATTAGATAAACTGCCTTTTGAGATCTGACTGGTTTAATCTGTTTAATGTGCGTGTAAACCATAATCTCTCAATTCTCAGAAATTCCCTTAAGGTCTTTTTCCACAGTCTTCAGGAGACGCTTTTCCAATCGCCTGATCCGCCGCTGCTTCTGCTTTAAGAATTAAATGCTGATTAGAAGTCGATTATTTTCCAGTTTTTCTTTCTGTTCGGAGGATGAGCGGATTGAAAGGGCAATTAATAACTATCGTAAAACTAATAACTATTATTTGACCAGCATGGCACTCTGTTTTTCAACCCTTCCCAAGCGCTCGACAGGCCTTTAAATAGAAGGTGGAGCTGCTATTTCCTACTATTTTTAACAACAGAGTACTTTCATACAAAGATACATTTTAATGACGAAAAGGGAAAATCAACGTTGAGTCGCTGAGTACGTTTACCTGTAGTAACATCGAAGGTTTGGCTCGCGGTGAATCGTAGAGTTAAAGGAATCAGAACTATTTGACTCCGCGGGCAAAGTTCTCAGTGATGTAAATTACTTGAGTAAATGGACTTTGTTACTTTACTCAAGTATTTTTGGGCTACTTTCTGCTTGTACTGAGTATCAAAAATATAAGCAAATTTCATCTCAAGTAATAAGTAATCAAGTATTTACTATCTTTACTTTTATCGATACTCGTTACATTGTGATTGAGACAAGTTGACATTGTTTCTATCGTGATTAATTTCTTGCGTGGACGAGGTGAAGTCGCCATCTGCCGGATGCTTAAGATACTGTTTATCAGCTCTGTCACGTCGATCTGCATCAGCAGTTGCACATCTTTTGCACATTTGAGTTTGACTGAGACTGACTTTTTGTTCTTTTTTCAATCTTTTTTGTTCTGCCATTTAGAAACATTGAGGAGTTATTTCTATATTACTTGAAACCTTATAAAGAGTTTCTTGCTTTTTACAATTTCTCATTTTAAAATCAGTACGAGTAAAATACTTCAGTTCTTTTAAAAGTTGTATACTTTACGACTTTTACTCTAGTCTTCTTGGAATTGGTGACTTGTAAGTTGTGAAGAAGTCATTTTTACAGTGAGGTTATGGTAAAAATGCCACACTTTTACTCAAGTATTGTTGTCAGGTATACAAATAAGTTGTCATAATACAAATAAAGGGTGGCGCACAAATCATCAATCCATTCCACTAGGGGGCGGTCTAATCGAGGTGGCCTTCAAATAGAGGTTATTTACAGTGTGTAAAAATCTCATTCTGCTTCAGATTTAGTATTTTTAGATTCCACACGGCTTTTCTAATCAGCGGCGGAACAATCGGAAGCGTCACCTTTGTGTTTTCAGACCTTTGATTGTGGCGCTCCTGGGAAAGTTCAGCCGACAAAATGTGAACAAACGGAGCGGAACGGGGCGTGTGTGAGATATGTTCCCTCTCCGCTCCGAGTCTTTGTGCAGCTTCTTCTGTCTGAAGTGGCTTGATCGATTCCCCCGGCTCTCCAGCGGCTCCTGCGCCTCCTGTACATTATAACCCATGTTCTCTTTGCATTACAACTGAATTGTGATGGTTATGTGCGATCAATGCCAAAGGTCACGGGGTCACCAGTGCCAGCGGTTTAATAGAGAAGTGGATGGTTTTAATCGCCGTGGCCTGGAGAGCGCCACCTACTGTAGTTACTACTGTACACACCTGATCTCTCATCATCAGTCCTGGATTACACCACTTCTTTCTTTTTTGTCAGGTCGGTTTTGAAGGCTGGTTTTGTGTAGCTATGTTTGTTTGTCACCAGAAGGCCGGTTTTGTGTAGATGTGTTTGTCAAAACACATACCCACCTATGATAGTGTGATTCGGTGTGAGTTCGGTTTTGTGTGTGTTTTGTTCACGATGAGCAGACATTTTTTTATAGTGCAGTAAATCATATATTTGACTTTTATTTTGCGAGCAATCGGAGCTTTGATAATGATGCTGTGTTTCCTTCTACACCAACATGTGACAAAGTTGCGTCCGACCTAAATGTATCACTTTTAAAATGCAGGAAATGCTGTGTGTGTGTGTGTGTGTGTGTGTGTGTGTGTGTGGTTGTTTTTCCTGGAATTCCTAGAAACATTTTTTTGGAATATTTGATAGGGTGTACGTATCTCTCCATTGCTGTCTTTCAATCTCTCTTTTTCTCTCTCTCTCTCTCTCTCT
>MU204278.1:2771508-2782968 GCA_017309775.1 Paedocypris sp. Pulau Singkep | reverse complement strand
GAGAGAGAGAGAGAGAGAGAGAGAGAGAGAGTTTGACAGAGAGAGAGTGAGATGGAGGGAAAGAGAGAGAAAGAGAGAGAGACAGTCATAGAGAGAGAGAAAGAGAGTCATTGAGAGAGAGAGAGAGAGAGCAAGAGAGAGACACGAAGTGTGAGTCTGAACCCAAACGTCGCGTGAAACAAACGTTGATAAAAAAATAAGCAGAAACAGGTCGCGGAGAGAAAGAGATAGAAAGTCTGACAGAGATAGAGAGAGAGAGAGAAGGCAGCGTGTCAATGAGGAGACTGGATGTCAGAGATCTCAGCAGTCAGGACAGCCATCTGGAATGCCAAGGCCCGGTACCATCTGCTTTTCCCTGCCCACTGTTTCCCCACTTCTCACTTCTCTTTCCCACCTCGCCATTTCTGTTTTGTCAACACAGGCGATGTGCCGTTTCCAGCGCCGCCGGAGTATTTTTAGAGTTTGGCTGAGTAGTTGTGGACGAGGCTTGGCTTCCGGGCGAGGAGATGGAGAGATTCTCCCCGCTGAAGACTCCTGACTGTGTAAAACGGGCGATGATGACATATGTGGACGCGGGCGTGTTCATATCTCGCCGCGGTCTTTAGGGAAATAAATATCTGAGAACATTGGGTGAAATGAAGCTCACTCAATAAATCAAGCTGACACTATAAACACTTCTGGCACGAGCCCCTCCCCCACGCCACCTACGGCGCCACCAAACGCTGCTTCCCCGAAGGCCGCTAAATCAAATCGCCGCGCAAATACAGTGGGAATTTATTTGGAATGGGCTTTTGTTCTGTTTAACGCGCGACTGTTAGACGGACCGGGCCGATGATAAATCTAAGAGCCGCTGCTCGGGGCCTGTTGCGCCGCAGAAGAAGGTGTAAATCATACATCCGATTGAGGCTTTCACAAGCTGGTGACGGGACGGCAAGTGGCAAATGAAGAAAATATATGTCAGAGTGTAGCGTCGGCCCCTGGACTCCCATTGATGTGGACCATCTTTCATGGCGTGGGGCCAAGCTTTGCGAGGAATTTCGCCGTCTGCAATTTATGCGACTTATTACGGACTTTTGAAAAATGTGTCCAGTTGCCAAAGCATTAGACAGTTTGCTAATGTACAAATGCCAGAGGAGACTGGCACCAGTGACCGGGTTCTCACCAGGGTTTTTTCCCCTCGCTTTCTGTCCGAGAGGTTTTTTTTTTTTCCTGGCCACTGTCGCATATGTGCTTGCTCACTGGTCATAGCCATTAGCCATTAGCTTAACACCAACGAACAAGTGAATAAAATACATCAATCTTTACTTTTTCCACACATGCGCTTGAAGACAATACGAATGCACTGAACTTGAACTTGTTCTCCGTTCTTTCTTTCGCAATTTTGGACAATTTGCTGGAGCTCAAGATAACAGTCCGAAGAACACGTTTAGAAAAAATCTCAACGAGTAACGTCTGTTTGAAAGACATTCTAATATTAGCCTACACTCGTATCTTCTTCCAGTTGCACTAAAACGACCAAATGAGTATTTCCATCAATCCATTCATCCACTCACTCTTCCATCCTTCCATCCATCCATCTATTTTTTCCCAATTTCTTACAGAGCTGGTGCAAACTCTGGCCTGAGGCGGGACACACAGTGTGATTGGTAGCCGCTCTACAAAGATCAAGTTAAGTGCATTTGTAGGGCACTTTTCACTGTTACAGCCGTCTCAAAGCGCATGAAATAAAAGGCCGGGCCGCGTTCGGCCCACGGGCCGCAGGTTGAAGATTCCTGACTTACACCATCGAAAGTTTGGGAATTGAAGGAGGCGTTGCATCGTAAACCCCGACGTTTCTTAAACGCTCTGATCGGCTTCTGACTTCCAATCCAATTGCGTTCCATTAATTCGTGACCTTGCGGTTTTGTTGCACATTTTAAATCCCTTCCGCTTCTTGCCGACGCGTCGAAATCCCTCCCAATCCCTCGGGCACCATTTAAACGGCCGTAATATAATCCGTATTGCTCGGAATAATTAGTTTATCAGTGTTTGCTATGGTAACACACGTGGTAACTGTCTTAAGTGATTGTGTTTTCAAATGGCAGAGCTCGCATACATTTCCCTTTATCTTGCCACGCAGCGGCTGCGATGGCTATAAATGGCGCACACACACTTAGTGAGGGTGTTTACAGTCGCCCCACACGCCGAATCTGTCCAGTGTCAGGTGATCTGCAGTAATAAGCTCCGTCTGTCGTGCTCAGCTCTTTAACTCTGGGCTGGGGACGGAATCACATCTCAAATCCTCCGAACCTCCTTATCTCTGTTTGTTCAGTTGTTTTTAATGCCATACACTGAAAGAATTTCAATAGCTGATTTGCCGTGAAGTCATTTGTTATCCTTCAGCGAGCTCTGCTCTCCCTATTGTGTGAGCGACGCCGGGTTCTTGACTCTTTGAGCCAGAAAGAGACGCTCGCAAATTAGAATTATACAAATATACAAAGGAATTTATCACTTTACTAAGCTTTTGCCTCTTGCGAAGGTCTTTCGGGATTGTGCCTTCGCCTCAGCGCACGTGATATCCACATGTTCAGGAGAATTCCAGTCTGGTAAATTGTCCACATGTGTGAGTGAGAGTGTGAAAGTGGGTGTGCCGCTTTGTGATTGGTTGGATATGAATCCCGGGGGCGTGTCGCACCTTTATACCCACAGTTGCTGGGATTGGCTCCACCTCCCTTTGGCTCAGAAATCGAAAGGCCTTTGAGTAAAGGCATGGGTTTATGTTGAGCAAAGGTCTTGACTCCTTAAACGGTTTTATGAACTTATAAAGAGAAACCCAGCGTGATGGGGAGAAGAGGAGAGCGTTGTCCTTAAGTATGCGTATTTCTTAAAACCCCATTCTTATCTCTCTGTGGCGTTTTCAGACGCTGAAATTCACAGTCAAGGTGTGCGGCTGGCGAAACTAACAGCTTAATGACATCCACTTAACCAGCACGTAATTTATGACTCCACAACTTGAAAGGGAGTTGACATAGGAAGACTTTTACAATTGCTTTCCATCTAGTAGAGTTTTTTTGCAAGCTATACCTGGTAGAAATTTTAACAGGGTTTGAAAACGAAATGTGGATGAGATTGGATGAGACAAGCCACACCGGACCCAAGAACACAAATAGCCTGAACATCCTTACCTAGCGAAAACGCCACGTCCCTACATAGCAGAATTGCTCTGGCCTGTTCCAGGTAGGGAGATTTTTAAACAGCTCAAGAAAGTGAAATTAAAGTTCTCACCTTATTGATCCGTTGAACTCCCACGGCAGTTGTCAAAATTGTTTTTTTTTCCTCAAAGAAAACTAGTACGTTAGCAGATGAATTGCGCTTGTTTGCAATTTACCAAGACACGTGATGACTTCTGTTCTTCAGCAATTTTGCCCAAAGCCGCTTTCCTTTTATTTTTCATATTTTCAGGGTTGAAATTCAAACACACTTGTGTACACACGTGCCCAAAGACACACCCACTTATGTACACACCTGCTTAAGAACACACCCGCTTATGTAGACACCCGCTTAAGTACACACCCCCTTATGTAGACACCTGCTAATCTACACACCCGCTTAAGTACACACCAACTTATCTACTCTCTTGCTTATATACACACCCGGCTAAGTATACACCCGCTTAAGTACACACCCCCTTATGTAGACAGCTGCTTAACAACACCCGCTTAAGTACACAATAGAGAAAGGTCACACCCCACTTAACAACACACCCAATTTAGTACACACCCACTTATCTACACACCCAATTTAGTACACACCCACTTATGTACACTCCTGCTTTAGTACACACCTGAGAAAGGTCACACCCCACTTAACAACACACCCAATTTAGTACACACCCACTTATCTACACACCCAATTTAGTACACACCCTCTTATGTACACACACACTTTAGTACACACCTGAGAAAGGTCACACCCCACTTAACAACACACCCCATTTAGTACACACCCTCTTATGTACACACCCGGTTTAGTACACACCTGAGAAAGGTCACACCCCACTTAACAACACACACGCTTTAGTACACACCCTCTTATGTACACACCCACTTTAGTACACACCTGAGAAAGGTCACACCCCACTTAACAACACACCCGCTTTAGTACACACCCTCTTATGTACACACCCACTTTAGTACACACCTGAAAAAGGTCACACCCCACTTAACAACACACCCTCTTTAGTACACACTCGCTTTACACATCTGTTTAGGTACATAGTTTTTCCTTTCCTTTGAAGTATTTTGGAGGCGATTAATTGTAAAGTCGTGTATAGATTAGCGTGTGACTAGCGCGGCGCGTGTTTGACTTCCTGTCTTGTCGGGGCTGTGAACTCCTTCAAAAGTTTTCAAAGTAGCGATTGTTTCTTTTCTTTACTTTATATTCAAATCCTGCCCTTTTCTGTCGAGGCTCTAAACAAAGTAAAGTGGTGAGTTTTGCCAGAAATTACAAAGATAAGAGCGTAGCTCGGTATGAGGCGTAGTGTTTTATCTAAATGCGGAGGATGTATGTGATGTTTGGCTGTAATAAGCGTAGCCGTGACTGATTGGCTGCGGACCTCTGGGTTCCGTTGGCGACTTAATGGAAACCTACTTTAATTTGACCAAGCGCTTGATTGACAGCTGCTCTGATATCTCGCTCGTAACCCTTGACAATGAACATTAGCGTGGGATTAAAGCAAGGTGTTAAAGTGTATTAAAGAAATTAAGTAGATTTCCTTTCTGTCCAATATTCCCCGCTCAGACGGCATTAAAATTCCTCCGCGGGTCAGTTTTACGGCGATAGCCACTGCTTTATGTTTTTTTATTTCGTGCTCATTTGGGAAGCCGTACAACTCTGCGCTCACATCGGTGGTAGAAGGGAAAAACAGTGAGAGAGAGAGAGAGAGAAACGTCGTCCTTCGTTGAATAAACCCTACAAATATTATGTGACTTGTGTGCAGGGGAATTATCTGCAGAACACTGGGCTTTACCTGTCAAAATGAATCTGATCATATCTGCGATGGGCTCTTATTGCGGGCTGGTACACGTATGAAAGCGCGAGAGCTTTATCTGTCAAGAAGACTCAGCTCTTCATCTGCGCCCGACCCCCGGCCTTATTGTATTCCTGCACGCCGCCGTGATTTAGACCTAAAGCTCCGCTAAGGACATTTTTTTTTCCCGAGCCAGACGGCAAATCTTCCCACCTCCGACGTCTAAGCGCGACTCATTTGATCGGGTTCGTGGATTTGCGAAGAGTTTCTGGTCGGAAGACAACGAGAAGATTGTTTTAACAGCTGCGCGTCTTTGATTACACGCGTCTTTGAAGTATCACTTAAAGTTTGTCTTTGAACTTGGATGGAGATCAGAAATGCCTCGGCCTTTCTTCTCGATGTAAAGGAGGGAATTCCATTTTTCAAATGTCCGTACAGCGAGAGTGTGGTGTTGGTTTTCAAAGGAAGAGCCTTTTGTCTCCCGCCGAGACACTTGTTGAAACAGTTTTGTGTGTTTCTTCAAGCGATTCTGCCGTTCTGTTGCCAGGGGAGTCGGAGTTCTTTATGCGTTTATTTTATATTCTGTTTCGTTTGTTGCTTGAATATATTATTAATCCCTATTAAAGTTCCCATAAAAGCGTGTGGGTGCGGCAGGCGAGACCACTGTAGGTTCCGTTTCCCGTGATACGAGATCGTGTGTGTGTTTGTGAAAATGCCGCGTGATGGATCAAACCCTCCGACATCTACATGTGAGAATTGCAGCGTGTTGTGCTTAAGCTCATGTGGGCCACATTAAATGGTAATAAAGTTGTTGCCTAGCGAGGGATTTAAGTGTTTCTGGTAACACAAAAAGCCACTTACCAATGTAATTCTCAGATTAACTTCACTTCATGTAGAGCAAGGAATTTTTCATCAAATAATCTGCAGTGATGTGCTGAACCTCAGTGCCAACAGCATTTTTTAAATGTAGCGATGGTAATAATGTAGTTTCTGCTAATATTTCCATTTCTGGGTCACGAGGAGCTTGAGCTTGAGCTTTTTAAATTTTTTTGTTTTCCTAGCCACTGTCGCGATCTAGCTTGCTCTTCTGCTCATAGCCCATAGTCTGAACAAAAACAGCCATATTTTTTTCGTTTATCACTTTTACTTTCGTTTTTCGCTTTTTCCCCCCCACATTTTTAAAACTCATATAAAGAATCAACATTTCTCTTTTTAAAGACTTTTTTATTCACATAGCGTCTTTGCGTTGGTCTCAGACTAAGAAAAGCGCTATATAAATGAACTTGAACTTGAGCCAATCCTGGGATCTCGACTGTTGGTCTGAAGTGTGTGACTGACCAATCACAGAGCAGGAGAGCAGGACACACACTCTCACTCAAGCTCTACTTTCTCCTGCATGTTTTTGGACTGTGTGAGGAAAATCGGAGACACAATAACGTGCAAATTCAACACAGAAAGGTCTTGCACTTTTGGACGCCAACTGAGTTTTCTCGCTCTGAGGCGGCAGCACTGCCCACTGCTCCACCGTGGATTTGTAAAGTTCAAACTATTTCATGTTTCTGAGTTGTTTCGGCTCTGAACTTTGATTCCGAGCGTTATTAATAATCGTCCGACCCTCCTTAGAAATGACAACCTCAGCTCGTAAAAAAAGGCAGAAACAAAGTTAGAGAACATGGCCTACATCTGTCAAAGACATTAAAAGACAGCGCATAACTCTTGATTTATATTCATCCGGGACAAAAAAAAGACCAATTCTTTTCTTCTGTATGTTTTCATTGAGTCAAGGACAAAGAAAAAGACGCCCCAGCTCGCCAAATGACCCACATAAGAGAATCCGCGCAATTCCTGATCTACTTAAACAACATGATAAATGCAAATACCGTCACACGGCCTGTAATCCCGCGCGCTATTACTGTACGCTTTTATTTCCGAAATAAAAGTCCCTCCACCTGGCGCTTCGGACGCCAAACACGCCTTCTTCTCAAGGACTCGAATCCCGACGTTGTTGGGAGAGGAAATTTGGATATTTTTACACGATGTCCTACATTTTGTCAGCTAAAAGGGGGATATCGCCCGAGCGAGAGTGAGGCATGTTCTTCAGTTGTCAAAAGGCAGTAAGTAATGATTAAAATAGCAGTGTGAAACGCTGGGAGATTAAAGTGATGCTAATGATAAGTGAGAGAAGAAAAGGGCAAGCTATATTTTAATTCCTAGGAGAATGGTTAATGACTTCTATTGCCTGAGATTAAACTAAACCTGTCTCATCAGCTTTTTCCTGCTCACAGAGGGAAGAGAAAAAAGAAAGGCCCCGTGCACTTTAATTTATTAAACT
The DNA here is from genome assembly GCA_017309775.1 of Paedocypris sp. Pulau Singkep. Classification (NCBI taxonomy): domain Eukaryota; kingdom Metazoa; phylum Chordata; class Actinopteri; order Cypriniformes; genus Paedocypris; species Paedocypris sp. Pulau Singkep. Next base: position 2,775,628 of record MU204278.1, on the reverse strand, counting down.
CTTTTAAGGAAGCACATTGATCTACATAGGTTAAACTTTCTGAATGCGGGCAGCCGAGAGCCGCCTGCGAGAGAGTCGGGCAGTTTAGTGGCTCACGGCGTCGCTATAAAGAATTCATCATCTATGAACTGCCACATTTCATCAGAAAATATCAATTATTTAAGCCAGAAGCCCCGCCCCTGTTTAGCGTTGGATTTGGAGACGGATCGGATTAAAGCCACGAGCGGTGACAAAGCGTTGTGTGGATGTCCATTGTAACGAGAGCCTCGGTGTTTGTGCCGCAGCCGCATTCACGCCTGCGATGACATCGACATCCATAATGCAACGGTGCACGTGAAAGATTCAACCGCCGTTTGAAGACTTGACACAGTGTTTAAACGTGACTTTAAGGCCTGAACCCGTGTGAACTAGGCCACGGGAAGTGTGTGTGTGCGCGTTCGGTGTCATCACACACACACACACACACACACACACACTCAGCGATCAGTAGCGTTTTCAGACTGGAGGAGGAATCTCTCCGCTTAGAAACGTCTCTCTCCTTGTCTTTATTATTAGATGTTAGAATTACACAGGCAATAATAAATCACTGTGATCCAACAGTTCAAACAGTCGTTAAGCGATCTCGAAGCTCCGCCCCTTTTTAAACTGAGCAATGAGGTCACACTTTTACCGTAGCGGCTTATTTAATAAACACAACTGTCACCACTTCTTTCTTTCAAATACTTTGTAGCACGTTGGTGTTGCATCACATCTACGTCACGTCTGATTGTCAGTGCGATGTCTCCACTGCGGAACTAACGAAGACGTTTGTTTCAATTTCGTTCAAAAAGTTGCTTTATGGAATATTGGTAAAATGATTGGGCTAATTGTGCTGCCTCAATGCCTGTTCTGGTACTGAAAATGGGATTGTATTTCTAGCAGGGAGATTATTAATCTTCGTTCCTATCGGATCGTGGAGCGGTGACACACTTTTTTTTTTGATGGTAATTAAGATGCATTCCAATCCGCTGAAGCCGCAATAACAGCCTCATCCTCGCAGCAGCCACAGGGGTGATAGAAGTCATTGAACATTCTGCTGACAGCAGATGATTTTTGTTTTTCTACAGATGTCAGGCTGGAGCTGCTGGTGTGTTTCTCTGTAGCTACGGGCCTCAGACCTGAATCACAGCAAACCTTCGTTCCTCTTCGGGTTTCGCTCCTAAAAACAGCTGATCCCGTGTGTTTGCTTGCTGTCGGCGTCCCATTCCAACAACAATCTGCACAAACAATCACACTTGGTTTTCTGGAGATTGTTGGAATGTGTTTAACTTGCGCCTGTTCACTGGATTTAAAAAAGAATGATTTAAAATAATTAAACAAACAAACTAACGACCGTGTTTTCTGGACTATGAGCCGCACGTGTAAATAAGCCACATCTGCTCTATTGTTTTTTTTTTCAAATAATATACAAGCCGCATCCACTCTATTAAAAAAAGTTTTGCAGGCCACCGATATGTATGTTTTTGGATTAGATATTTACTATAGGAACAGAACGATTTTGATTTGTAAATATACATAACTAAATGGATCCTTTCCTAACCTGTATTTGAACACGGCAGAAACTTTGCTGATTGAAACTTATAAAAAATATATCTGCTAAAGAGGAAGTAGCGTATTCTTCTTTGCATTTATTTTGTCTTAGTTTTGATTCTAATTCCGGTTTAGAGCGAGAAAAAATCAGCAGAATAGCAGAACCTTTGTATTAAGCCGCATGGTTCAAAACCTATGAAAAAAGTAGCGGCTTATAGTCCAGAAAATACGGTAACTAACTAACTAACTAACAAAGCAAATAAAAACACAGACAAAATAAACAAACAAACAAACACACAATAAAAACAAATACGAGTAGACAAATAGACAAACAAGTAATTAAACAAATAAATAAAATACATACAAACAAACAAATAAATGAATAAATCCCTATCCATCCCACCATCCAAGTAGATGTGTCATTTGTGTGTTTTCTTTTAGTAATTTTTTATTCATAAAGCAATGGTGACATGCAGCTATTGATTACAGTTTTTGCATGGCAGAACAAGTCGATTCATCATCCCTGCCAATAACACTGGATGTTCCACCAATCAGCTGTGACATCACAACACCTTCAATTAACGTCTGCGCCGTTTGCGCTAATTACGCCGAACTCCGTTTCCGTAAAGTGTCACAATAAGCGGCGGTGTATTAAGCGGCGATATTAATAATGCGCGCGTACCTTTGCTCTTATATTTATAGCGTTCCCCTAGACAGAGACGTGTCACGTTTGTTGTTAGATCCCTATTGGTTTCAATTAAAACCTTAGTGAAGCAATAAAAATAGGCAATTAAATTGGAGCGAGCACTTCAGAGGTAGAAATGGGTTGATTGAATTAACCTTGAACTGCAATTAGGGTTAAAAATAAAGCCGTGGCGCGCGCCTGTTTGCGATGCTAATTCAATAAGCTGAAAGTTTTAATTACACCAGTGGCTTTGTAACTCTGTAACTCTGTTACTTTGAGTAAATGTGGAGTCGCTGCTCTGATGGACTGTCTCGTATATGGAGGGAATGACCTCAGTTTTCCGGGACGTCTTGGCCTTTGACGGTGACACTAATGGAACGCTGCTGCTCGCTGAGGTAGAGAGGCTTTAGTAGTGGATCCTCACACGTGTTTTCCTAAGTGAAAGCGTTTATTTCTGGAGCAATGCACTCACTGTCATTCCCGCCGCACTTCCTCCTGACCGAGCGTCTCATTATCCGCCACTTTAAATCAACATGGCGCAGGATCTCGCTTCTTCTCCAGCCACACCGAGCCCTTCACTGTTCCTTTCTCCAGTCGTCGCATTCATTACCCAAGTAGAAGTATAATACGTGCAAACAAAAAAATACGTGCGCAAGTAAAAGTAGCCTTTTTACTCAAGTAAAAGTACTGGCTTTATGACTACTTGAAGTGATGCTTAGAGAGAAAAATCCCATTCAAATAACATGTACAAATTACATACAAGTGTTGCTGTATATAAGTACATCGCAATTACAATGCAATAAATAAAATAATAAAAAATAAATAAATAAAATAGGAGCAATTTTTTCAGGACGGCTATTTTAAAAATGTAAGGAGTAGAAAGTACAGCGATTTGAATCAAACTGTGAGGAGTGGAAGTAAAAAGTAGGTGGAGAAATAGTGACTCAAGTACGGCACAATTCTACTTGAGTATTTTTCCTACTTGAGTAAGTTTTGCTACTTGTCAGTCCAGATCGTTCTGATTGGTCTCTGTCTGTAGAGGAAAGGCCGGACTCTCCCATCCACACGCGAGGCTGATTAATCGTCCCGGCGATGCCAAATGTGTTGTGGCATATTCTGGAGCTTTGTCATTAATTTATTTCTTTCCTGTCTCTTTCTTTCCGTCTGGGCCCGGCCACCCGCCTCCTCCTCCCTCGGCGCCCTTGGCAAATGAAAGGTCAAAGACGGCGCGGTGATTAATGAGCGTCGAGCGCCAGATCCTCTGTCATTTCCCCCCGTGTGTTTCTAGTCCGAGCGTCTGATTCCTCCAGGACAGCTCACGCTTTACCGGCCCATCGCAGTGACACGGAGGGAAAGAAAACACGGCCCATGAGCTCCGCCCCCAGCCCCGCCCACTCCGCTCCTCGTGCTCAGTACTTTTCTTCCACTGAGAAGTGTCCGTCACTTGTCTCTCGGCGTCTCCGGCGCTGCTCACCCTGTGTTTGTTTGAAAAAGTAATGAAATATTTACTCCCTATTGCGGGCAGGATTAGCAGCGGTAATAGACTGAGTGTGTGTGTGTGTGTGTGTGTGTGTGTGTGTGTGTGAAAGAGCGAGAGAATAAAGCCCCTCGTGTTTCAATGCAGCGGAGGAGGCACAATGGGTCACTCGCTCTCTCTCTGTCTCTCTCTCTGTCTCTCTCTCTCTCTCTCTCTGTCTGTCTGTCTCTCTCTCTCTCTCTCTCTCTCTCTCTCTCTCTCTCTCTCTCTCTCTCTCTCTCTCTCTCTCTCTCTCTCTCTCTCTCTCTCTCTCTCTCTCTCTCTCTCTCTCTCTCTCTCTCTCTCTCTCTCTCTCTCTCTCTCTCTCTCTCTCTCTCTCTCTCTCTCTC
>MU204278.1:2742374-2757954 GCA_017309775.1 Paedocypris sp. Pulau Singkep | reverse complement strand
TGTGTTATTGTAGTGTGTTATTGTGGTGTGTTATTGTGGTGTGTTATTGTAGTGTGTTATCAGGCGCGGCACAGTAATCAATGAGGCCTGTGTTGCTATCGCGCAGAAAGAAATGAAAAATAAACCGCTGATAATCCTTCAGTTAAAAGGTTATTCGCACCGATAAAGGCTGTTTTGTTAATTTATTTACACTTTGCTTCAGCAAGATAAAGGAAAGAGAACAATTAGGGGATCGGAGATGAGAGATTGGGAAGGGGGGATGACATTGGGTTAATATTTTATAAGGCCTGATACAGGTGGGATTCTGGAAGCTTCTCTGTTTACCCAGATGGAGATACTGTGACTCGTCCGGCTGTTTTGCTCGACTGTGAGTAAATGGAATAAATATTCCCATCTTTGCCTTCAGCGAGCGCAAACACCAGGAAGTCCTGGAAGGTTAATTGCTCTGTTTGAGGTGAATCAAATCGATGTTTTTTCTCAAACAGAGAATGTTCTTTCTGCAAAGCCGAGCGAGACTTTTGTCGAGGTTAATGTTTTTTCTTTTTATCAGCGTCCGTCAAATTTGTATCAATTACTAAGAGCGTCTGCATCCGCACACATAGTGACAGAGTAACTTTTTAATGCAGAACAGCATAAAACGTAACAGTTTCTTTCACTTTGGAATAAAAAATATGTTAAACTTGACTCATTCAAGTTAAATTAAGGTAATCAATAAATTGAATTTTAGATATTTTTTTCACAGTAAGCATATTTTACAAGTCAAAGTGGCTTGAAACATTTTATTAAAATAATAATAATTATTTTTTAATTATAATAATCATATAATTAAAGATATGGTACATGACCTGTTCATGTTGCCCAATACATTCTTCATTTAACAAATTTAATTTAATAAATATTTTAACTTTAGAAAATAAAAAGTCACAGTATTCATTGTGGAGAAGCAATGTACATATTTCAATGTACAGCTAAACTTGGATAGATGTCAATAAAAGCTTTTGAACTAATTTATATATAAATTCACAATAAATCATTTATATATATATATAGATATTTACATTGTTCTCATAGGATATAGATTATTATAGTAATCTATATTATAATTGAGCTGCAATAAGCCGTTTTATAATATATGTATTATATTATATCAACTAATGTATTGTTCACATTTGGAACTCTTGGAAGATTTTTGTAAAGTTATGATATTTCTAGATATCAACTGATTGTAGTTCAACTGAAAGGCATGTTTGTAATTATTTTTTAAAAAGTACAGTAGGTTGTTGTTTTGCTTCTCATGAAGTGTGTTGTTTGAATAGTCTTGTGCGAGTGCGGTGTTGGTGTTGGTCTGATCTGATGTGGTGGAGCCTGCGAGATCAAGTTCCACTTCTGAACTTCTGGGTCTGTGAGAGGAAACGCGGTTCAGGGAAAGTTCACTTGTATTTTCTTTGGGCAATGAATTCAAAACAAGGCAGAATTCCTACATTTGTTACAGATTTTCTAGCGCTTGACCTCAGGCATGTCCTGTCTAGAAAACACTGACTAAGTTGGAATGTCGGATCTATGATTAACCGTTCCAGTGGTAATAAAGGCGGCTTCTCTTATTTATGGACATTTTCATCATAATAAAGCAAAAGCCGTACTTTAGGGATCCACTTGTTATATTTATGACTTTTTTTTTTGACCTAGACAATTTGAGATTCGTGAAATCCGAAACTAAGTCACATAATACAAAAATAAAATGGATTAATGTGAATACCGTATTTACATGAATATGAGAACCCCCTTTCTAAAATATTTAAAAATATGTTAATTAAATAAAGAAAAAACTGTATTTTTAAGAGAATATTAACGTAATTGAACCAGAAACGTTAATAAAAAAAAAATAAAATAAAATGTATATATATATAAATCAGGGGGGTGCTTATATTTGCGTAAATGTGGTATTTTACCCATAAGTCGATGCAGAAGCGTTTAAGAGCATTTTCACCATATACGTTTTATTTTAGCACTTGTATGTGAGAGAAGCTTTTTTTAACCTTCCTGGCTTTGTGCGTCAAGTCGTGGTATATTTAGTTCTTTAACTGCTGCTCGACGGCCTCAGCAAGACTTGTTTTATATGTTTGTTTGCGGAGTTCTGGAAGTACTCGGCTTTATCTTGATGCAAGCGAACATGATCTTCACCCTCCGGCGGTGAAAAGAAAATCCCCTTTATTTGAATTGATCTCAACGTGCTCAGCAAATATGGCTTTTTACATTCCGGAGACGCTGAACTCTGAATAAAGAATCTGTCGGTTTCATCGGCGTGAGGAACGTCTCCGACAAGTGGATCTCATGGACCTTTGTTGTGCTCTAATAGCCTACTTTTCAAGACTTTTTGTGCCGGGCTATTTAAGGACTCGGCATCCAGCTCATGACAAATTGTACTTGTTCTTTTGTGAAGGTCCAGCTCTTCTCTTCCTCTCGTCCTCTTCAGCCCGATAATCACGGGAAAAACACTCACCTTTTAACGTTTCTTTAGCTCGTTGTTTTCAATTGAAACTTTCTTCCTTGCCACAATAATAATAATAATACACTTTATAATAATAATTTTCATGTTTATGCATACCTATAATATATAATAGAACTATAATAATAATAATTATAATAATCATAATCATAATAATTACATTCTAATTAGTCCAATTTAGAGTTCTATGCAGGGAACCAGATCAGACATGATACAGCAGGTGTGGAAGTGTGTGTGGGTGTGTGCGTGTGTGTGTGTGTGTGTGTGTGTGTGTGTGTGTGTGTGTGCGCGTGTGCGTGTGCGTGTGTGGAAATGAATATTGCATAATGTGTGAGATTTTTTTTTTCTTACCATTATTGTTTTCATGGAAAACGGTTACAAATGTAAGTTGTTACATTTATTTATATTTTAAATACACTTATTTTGGGTATTTTACTAGCATTGCTATCCGAAAACTATATTATAAAAAAAATTATTAATTTAAATACTGTATGTTATTCTTTTTTGTTTGCTGAGTTCTGGAAATACTCAGCTTTATCTTGATGCAAGCGAACATTTTCTTCATCCTCCGAATGTGACAAAACAGTTACAAACGTAAGTTGTTACATTTATTTATTTTTTTATTTACATTTTTATCCAAAAGCTATATTATGAACAAAAAATTGTATTAAATTACTATTATAAAAATACTGTTCATTATTCTTGTTTATTGTTTGATTGTGTTGGTTGTAGACGCTCTGTAAGCAGATCATTTATAATATATGTTTATTACAAAACAGTTTTTTCAAACATTCCATCCATCGAGAAATCAAACTCTGGGCCTTCTGTGGTCTTCAGCTGTTCTGACGGAGCTACAGGAAGCGTGTAGGAGCAGAAAGGTTCACCATCTCTGGCTCGGAGTCAAAGTTGATGTGACATTTAGTTTTTTTTTAGTTCCTCTGTCCAAATTTGATCTGCGTTTGGCATTGAGGAAGAAAGGTAGCGAAAAGCTTTTACCGTTGTGCGCATCAACCGAGGTCACTCATAAATAATTCAGCGCCGCTCATTGAGCGTGATGCTGGCAAAACTGTGACTTCATCAGATCAGAGCGCTGATGCTGCCAGGGGAGGAATTCCATTTCAGGACTTTCGGAATGTCGGATGGTGAAAGAAATGTGAAGCGACATTGAGATCATGATCTTTATTATTGTTGTTTTTTATTATTATTATTGTTGTTATTATTATTATTATTATCATCATTATTATTGTTTGCTTTCCGTCCCTCACTAGACTTCAATGGTTTAAGTACAAACTTTTATATTCAAATTTGAATTTTTGATTGATTCTTGCCCTTTTGACTGTGAAATGGCGACTTATTGGCGACAAATTTAATTCATCTTCTCATCTTGGAAGCTTCTTCTTTTCAACGTTTCGACTCTTCCTTCTGTTCATCTTTTTACGCATTGTTTTCTAATTGACTTTAAATCGATCTAGAGATTTTCCTCTGTCTTCCCAAATATCAACTTTTTTCATATCCATTATTCAATTCAATTCGTCAATGGAGCCCAATTTTCTATCAACTTATATCAACGTTTTTGGCGTTCCCTTGTTTCTATTCTACTTTTACCTTTTTTTTACTTTTATCTTTTTTCAACGTGTTTGGCGTTTCCTTGTTTCTATTCTACTTTTATCTTTTTTATGCTTTTGTCTTTTTTCAACGTTTTTGCCGTTTCTTGTTTCTATTCTACTTTTATCTTTTTTTATATTTTTGTCTTTTTTCAACGTTCTTGGCGTTTTCTTATTTCTACTCTACTTTTATCTTTTTTTACTTTTGTTTTTTGTTTTTTTTCAACGTTTTTGGCGTTTTCTTGTTTCTATTCTACTTTTATCTTTTTTTATACTTTCATCTTTTTTCAACGTGTTTGGCGTTTCCTTGTTTCTACTCTACTTTTATCTTTTTTAAACTTATCTTTTTTCAACGTTTTTGGCGTTTCCTTGTTTCTACTCTACTTTTATCTTTCATTGCTGCTCTACACTGACCCGTGAATGTGAAGGGACTGTTATTCATTCAGTCAGGCTGGGCATCATGGGCTGGTTCAGCTTGCGTCCTTCAGCGTGATGCGGTTTTCTCAAGGCTTTGCGTGTTTCTCGGCGTAAGCAATGTGTTTGTGACGTGAGGTGGAAATGGCCGCCGTGTTTGTGAATCTGGCCCTCGGCTCCTCCGCATCAGGTGCTGCGCTTTCTTCAGCTGATGCCCTCAGTGTTTCTCGTGTGTGAAGGAAGGATTTTCCATTTCAATTTCATGCCTGTCAGGGATAAAACATGATAAAAAGCAGTGAAACCAGCTCAACTGTCCAGTCTATAACTGGAACAAACTGATGCACATGACAGACTGTGGTGGTACATGAATAAGTCAGCTTTTAAAAGGCCTTGGCTCTATTCTGCTTTTCTTCTGGCCATGAAAGCGAGAGCCTGTTTAGTCAGTGGAAAACCTTGAGTTAATGAAGGTTCTTCCGTCATACGCCCAGTCGAGCCAACGCCATTGATCATTTGTGGTATTTTAAGATAACTAATTCTTTTTTAAAGGTGTTGAACGTCGCTAGTCACATCAGAGTCTGCAATTATTTGGATTATAATGGATTGTACGGTTGTTTAGCATGCTTCTATGTATGAACCGCCTGATGGCAGTTTTTTTATGAAACTAAATGTAATAAATAATTCATTCATGGATTTTATGTTTTTCAGTTTATATTATACTGGAAAGAAAGAAAGAACAAAACAAAGAAAAAAAGCACAAATAATAACTCCAGCCCACACACAGTCAGACACATAATGCAGTAAAGTATACAATTACACATGGTTTGGGAAAAAAAAAAGACACAAACATTCTCGTTTATGCTGTAGGATTTGCAGGGTGTAAATTATTAAAAATAAATAAATAAATAAATAAATTATTTTGAAAACTATTTTATTGGGAATTTACTCAATTCATTTTTTTTCCAAAATGAAAACACTTTTTTTTAACCTTAAAATCTAAATAAATGTTTTCTATGTTACAGAATTCACAGGTACTGATTTTGGTATATTGTATGTACCTTACATTTCAAATACAATTATCAGTTATGGTCTACTATAACACATTCACATATAAGGCAATCTTTTATTTTTCTAAAACTACAGATTAAAAGGCAAAAAATAATAATTATATACAGCCCTTATGTAATTATATAGTTATATATATATATATATATATATATATATATATATATATATATATATATATATATATATATATATATACACCTGAACTTTTTGCACACAATTTTTGTATTAATAACAAATGACCATGACATTGGATTATAATCTGTTTTTAATCCCAAACCCTAAATCCCATTTGAATGCGCTGCTCTGACATGATGTTTTACCAGTATGGAGAATGATTTTCCAGATACTGTTTGTAATCCTCCGAAACAAGCTGCTTTCTGGCAAAATGAGGCAGGAAACGCACGAGCGCACGAACATATAACCTGAGAAACGTACTTGACAATCAGCTGGGAGCGACTGTTTTCCTGTCCCACGCCGTGCGTCATTAATCATCTCAGCGTCTCGCTCACTCATTTAAAGTAATAAAAGTTTTCATCTGAAATGCACAACAGGTCCGAGTCACTCGCTTCACATCAGCAGAACTTTACCTCAGGCGGACGCTGCCCGTTTAATTTCCAGAAGAACCTCGGAAGCCGTTCATTACCAGAACTACACGTATTTGCTGCCTCTCATAAATCAACGGCGGCCTGACTGGCGTAATTATCAGAAGTTCAGGTGTGATTTCAGCATATGCAGAGGAACCAGGTTCAGCAGATGAATTATGCATCAAGAAGCGGTTGATCTTCAGTGGAGGAGAGGAACTCACCGTGTGATCTCATTAGTTACGGGAGTCTATTATGCCGACTGTCCTTGAGAGGCTTTATTTACTGTAGGTGTTGGAGTGTTAACCTCTTCCTCTTCCTCTTCTTCTCTTCTTCTTCAGCTCCAGACCCGGCAGACCTCCCAAACGCACCCAGAGTGTGACCTCAGTGGAGAACCCTCATCACATCATGCCTCACTCGGTGCCAGGCCTCATGTCTCCAGGAATCATCCCCACCTCAGGTGACCAGCGCTGACCACACCCACCACCGCCTCACACACTGCCTGAGAAATGCCAACGGGTCAAATCTGACAGCAATCAGCCAAACTATTCTCATCCATTCAGCATCATTCATCCATTCATCCATCAATCCATCTTTTTATCTATTTATACATTTATCCATCATCCACCCATCCATCCATCCATCCATTTGTTCATCCATCTCTCCTTTGTCCCATCTTTCTAAACACTCATTCGTCCATCCATCCATCCATCCATCCATCTCTTCATCCATTCGTTCTTCCATCTCTCCTTCTATCCTTCTTTCTAAACACTCATTCGCCCGTTCATCCATCCATCTATTCGTCCACCCATCTCTTCGATCCATCTTTCTACACACTCATTTGTCTATCCATCCATCCATCAATCCATCCAACTATTCATCTATCCTTACATCATCCATCCATCCATCCTTCTATCTATCTATCTATCTACCGTATTTTCTGGACTATAAGCCGCACCTGTATATAAGCCGCATCCGCTCTATGAACGATTTTGAATTGTAAATGTACGTGTTTGTAACTAAATAGATCCTTTCCTAACCTGCATTTTAACACGGCAGCAACTTTGCTGATTAAAAGGGGACAGAAAAAAAGAGAAAATAAACGGTATCTGCAGAATAGCCGCACCTTTGTATAAGCCACATGGTTCAAAACCTATGAAAAAAGTAGCGGCTTATAGTCCAGAAAATACGGGTATCTATCTATCTATCTAACTGTCTGTCTGTCAGCCTATCTATTTCTTCATCCATTCATGAGTCTCATCCTCCTGTCCACCTTTCTATATACCTGTTAATCCATCTATCTATCCATACATCTCTTTATCCATTCGTTGATCCATCTCTCCTTCTACCCATCTTTCTAAACACTCATTCATCCATCCATTCGTCCACCCATCTCTTCTTCTATCCATCTTTCTAAATGCTCATTTGTCCATTCATCCATCCCTCCATCTATTCCTCTCCGCTCTCACAGTGGCCCGCTGCTTGTCTGCTAACTGGTGAAGTGTAAAGTGTGAGAGCAGTGGTCAGTGGGCGTGTCCCTGCCCTCAAGCTCCGCCTCTGGAGTCAGAAGTTTGGAGTAAATTGGATCGGAGAGTTCTTCTCTCCCAGTTTATCATAGTGGATTCTGCATTCTGCCTTGAGTGGAGTTTAATTAGCCCGATTAAATCCACTGGTGCGCTGTTTGTGCCCAGGCCATTGTGATGGTAACGTGAAGCTTATCTCCACCACCATCAACAGCAGCGTTTCAGCTTCACTTCGCCCTCGGCTCCTCTCCTGCTTCTCTTCTGTTCACGCTCAGCTTTCACTCCAGTCACACGCGTCTCTTCCTTTCTGTTCTATCAGCTTCTTTTCTCATTTCGCCCATCTTTTAATATTTTAATATGAGTGTTATGTCTATATCAACAGTATCTGTCTGTCTGACTGTACATCCATATCCATCCATCAATTCATCTATTCATCCATATATATATATTTATCCATCCATCCATCCATCCATCTAGCCATCCATCCATCCATCCATCCATCCATCTATCATCTATCCATATATCCATATATCCATCTATCCATCTATCCATCTATCTATCTATCTATCTATCTATCTATCTATCTATCTATCTATCTATCTATCTATCTATCTATCTATTTATCCATCCATCCATCCATCCATCCATCCATCCAATTATCCATCCATCCATCCATCTTCATTCATTAGTCCATCTACCTATCAGTGCTTTCATCTATTGAGCCATCTATTCATCAATCCATCTATCTATTCATCCTTTCATCATTCATCCATTCGTCCGTCCGTTCGTCCGTCCGTTTGTCCGTCTGTCCATCCATCAATCCTTCCTTCTGTCCTTCCTTCTGTCCATCTTTCTATCATCCATCCATTCATCCATCCATCCATCATTCCATCCATCAATCCATCGATCCATCTATCCATCTATCCATCTATCCATCTATCCATCTATACATCTAGCTATCTCTTCATCCATCCATCCTTCTGTCCATCTTTCTATACACCTATTCATCCATCCATCCATCCTTCATTGTTTGAAGGGAGCTGGTGTTCTTGAGCAGACGAGAGAAGCATTATTGTGGTGTTCTACTACACAAACTGAGTCCGTCTGGCCCTTCACGTGTGAGTGAGGTCGTCCGGTCAGTTCCTTGTTTAAAAGCAGGATCTGAAAGGTCATGTGGTCTGAGATGAGAGCCGCTCTTGTTCCGCACAACACAAAGCCTTTGATATCCGGGCCTTTTCAGAGACTCTGATCTTGACATTTTGGTTCCCGCTTCTGAAGGAAAGTAACATTTTTATACAATCAAGTTGTTGAGGGTGAACTAGCAGCAAATGAGGAGATGAAGTGAGATGTGCTCACGTTCAGCTTGAGTGGAGAGCAGAAGGCCCATGTAAATGACATTTCTGCTCCAGAAGGTGCTGGAGTTCATTGGCTGGAGACTCACAAAGGAGAAGAGTCGCTTTCTCCAACGCCAGCAGCTTCAAGCAGCTCTCCAGATCTTTTTCTTTGTCGTTGACATGACAATCAGCTGCTGTAAAAGACTTTTTGGTGGTCTCGGGGGGCTTTTTTTTTCTTTTGACTCTTTGTTAGATGTACCAAAGCTGTGTTTTATATATGAGCTGCACTTCATCTGAATTGCTAAGTTCCCTGTAGTCGTGCTGGTGTTCCCAACACCAAAGTTGTGGGTTCGATGCCGAAGAAGCCTGACATTCAAAGCCAGTCACTTCAGATTAAATCACCATGTAAATGATCCAATGGAGCCCGTTTTCACACAAGGAATTTAAGAAGCGTAAGAAACTCGTTTTTGAGATTCTTTTTTGGGTAATAATTGATTAAAGTCATAATTTCAACATCAAATAATTAACAGAATTGTTTTTAGGTAGCATTGACCTCCAATTGTTTATTTAAGGCTAGTTATTAATTCTTCTTGCTTAATAATTACTTTTTTTTGTAAGAATGATTTGTGGAATGAATGAACGAACAAATGAATGAAAATGTCTTTATTTGTCCCACAGCGGGTAAACTGCATGTCACAACAGCAGAAAGAATTATAACATATAAAAACTGCTATATGAAAATACATATGTAAAATAACATACATACATTAACTTAAACATAATAACAGTGCACACACACTATAAAAAAAAAAATAAACAAACATAAACATAATCATGTATCACCATCACAATGAACAAAGACAACCATCAATATATTATTATAAAAATAATATATATTTAAATCTCCTCAATTACTTTATAAATACTTTTGATAATGCTTGTTTTATTATAAATATAATTTAATGTTACCAATTGTTATACATTATATATTAGCATATAACTGGTTTTTAATAATAATTACTAGAATAGTTTTTGTAAAAGAAAACTTTTTACAGTTTTGTATTTTTTTTTACAAAAATAGTTTTGTAAGTAAAAACATTATTTGAGTTAATTGTCCTTGTTTAATAATAATTTGTGTGAACATTTTTTTCTCAACTGATTCATTTTGATAAAAACAATTATTTAATAATTTAAGCAATGATTTGATCTCCTTGCTTAGTGCAGGTTTGCTCGATGTTGTTCCATAATCACGCTTGAGCGTCCCTGATTTAGATGGTTCTTTGGTTCTTCTCACTCCGTCGGTCATTTTCAACAAAGCGAACAGAGGAAGACCGAGGAAAAAGTGGCACAAATTTGACAGAGAAAAGTGTCTGAAAAAGAGGTTAATGAAACACGTCGCCTCTTCACGCCGATGCTAGATTGTGTCGATCAGTCCAGCCTAATGCCACTCCTGGTGTAAGTGATGCTCACACTCTTTGGCCGGAACGGGACGTGGTTTTCCTCCTGGTTGGCACAAACTTCAGCTTCTCACAAGTGCTTTGAAACGAAGCTCATTTCTAGCAAATGGAGTGAATTTTGGCCCGGCTCCCTAATAGAGGCCGGAATATTAACTGGCTAGATAAGCGCTGCTTATCATAATCATGGCCCAGTCACTCTTTGTGTACTGATGTGAAGTTAATCTGATCTTAATTTAATTACACTAGCAGCAAAGGAAGCCGTATACATTTCCTATTTGTTGTAAGAATGTTCTGACATTGAGCAGGTATGGGGCGGCCCGCATGTTAATTAATAATGAACATTCTGACAATATTCAGAGGCATGACAGCGTTAAGCCAGTCTGCTGCTGGTTCCTTTGCATATTAATAGATCCTTCATTATTATTTAATATGACAGCTGCTCCGAGGGCTGCGTTCCGAGCCGGGCTCTATTATTTGCTGTTTCGTAGCCTCGCAATAACCCTCTCGTCTCATCTGCTTATATATGGCCGAAGAGTTCCTTCCCTCCGTGAAAAAAAAAAAGAAAAGCAGACAGGGTGTCTGAATGTAAAGGTGACTTTCAGAAGTGGAAACGTTGCAGTCTGCCATCGGTGTCGTGCATACTAATCGATGTTAATTGAGGCTGGTTTCAGACACCACTTCAGGAGATGCTCTGGTCCAAAACCTGAGAAGAGTTTACTGATTTACTGAAATATTGTCATTTAATATTATACCGTATCTTCATATAATATCCTTATATATAATATATTAAAATAATATCATTAAATTGTATATATTAGTATAATATCATTACATATTATATATTAAAACATTATAATTTAATATTATATATTAAAATATTGCCATTAAATATTATCATTAAATATTATAATATTCTTCACATGGAAGATATAAAAATGACCTTTCGTTAAGATTCACTGCATTAATAAGAGGAGAAACGTTGGTTATTTAGTTTTTGAGCAGGTCTGCTACTTAATTCTTGTTAACACTTCTGCTGCTGCTACAAGCATTAAATATTCATTATTAGAATTGTATTCTAAAAATAATCACCCGTGATGCAATGTTGCACAATAAAATGCAATACAATAATAGTAACACATGAATATTTACAAAATGACATTTGAACACTTTTATGTTCATTTTATGGTCATTTCGTTTGAATGAGATCTTTTTTTTTTTTGCTTTAAGTTTAATGCAAATTTAGTTAAGTCATTACACAATTTTTAATTTCGACATTTTTCTAAATAAGATATTTGTTTTATAAGATTGTTTAATACCATATGTTCGCATATATAAGCACCCCGAGGACATAAGCTGCCCCCTGATTGTTCAGGCACAATATAAAAATTCCAAAAAAAAAGATAAAATTAAAACATTTTCTTCCTGCAATGTGGCAGAGTTAGTGCTTATATTTACGTGCATTTTTGAAATTGGCTATTATATGTAAGTGCCCCACCAAGTATTCGAGTCACTAAAATTGTAAAGAAATAATATTACCTAATTAATATTAATTCAAATTTACACACTACATATGCATATGTTTGCTTTATAGGCATATACACACATTTTGATACATCACAAATCTGAAAAAACGTATTCCGTTGTGATTAGAGTTGGAACAGTGAGTTTGCTCGCCTGGTCATTGCTTGTGTTTAAGCAGCTGAAAAAGATTTATGAGAGAAATTACCGCAGTAAATAATTGCCGAGGTGGAAATGCCCTTAAATGCTCCTTAAATACCCGACTTTATTCCACGGGCAACCCAATGGCTTTATTTAATTCTTTGGCTCGGCCTGTAACCCGTTCAGAAAAGAGTCGACTTTTTCCCATTAGACTCAAATGACGATTGACCTTCACTGCAACCGCGGGCCATATTTATTATTAGTGTGTGTGTGTGTGTGTGTGTGTGTGTGTGTGTGTGTGTGTGTGTGTGTGTGTGTGTGTGTGTCGTATAAAGCACATGCATATGCAACAGCAAATCAGAGCGGCCACTCGACACCATGTATACAATGCGCCAATATGGTAGCGATGTACTTTAAAATGCAAACAAGCTCAGAAAGCCGGTGGCATGCAAAGTTGCCCGTGCCATCTGCCCATCTGTGCGTGCCGGAATTAATGCCACACGTGCTGGAGTTTCTTACCATTCTACTATGATTTCAGGACGGGCATCTCGGGCAGAGCAACCCGTGTCAGTGATTCTGACAGCAATATGTTGAGCTCACGTCAGTCTCTGAGCGTATAAAACACTGCAAACCAACTCATGAATTATTCAGTAGCTTTGTTATTACGGTACAGTATATGCTGGATTCGTTTGGTGCAGTTCACAATTAATTCACTGTGTGTACTCACTTAGACGGGAAAACAGTACAGCAGGAAAGAACATGTAATAACAACGAAGCGTAGTTTTATTAGGCTTTATTAGGGCGGAGCTTATGTTAGGGCGGAGTTAGAGTTGAGTTAGGATACATTTTTTTGATTGGTTTAGGGTGTGGATTGGATTAGGCGGAGTTCAGGTTATGTTTGGGTTAGGGTGTGGTTTAGTATCTATTTAGGGTGTGTTTAAGATTGAAGAGGGTGGAGTTAAGGTTATGTTTGGGTTAGGGTGTGGTTTACTATCTATTTAGGGTGTGTTTAGGATTGAAGAGGGCGGAGTTAAGGTTATGTTTGGGTTAGGGTGTGGTTTAGTATCTATTTAGGGTGTGTTTAGGATTGAAGAGGGCGGAGTTAAGGTTATGTTTGGGTTAGGGTGTGGTTTAGTATCTATTTAGGGTGTGTTTAGGATTGAAGAGGGCGGAGTTAAGGTTATGTTTGGGTTAGGGTGTGGTTTAGTATTGATTTAGGGTGTGTTTAGGATTGAATGGGGCGGAGTTAAGGTTATGTTTGGGTTAGGGTGTGGTTTAGTATTGATTTAGGGTGTGTTTAGGATTGAAGAGGGCGGAGTTAAGGTTATGTTTGGGTTAGGGTGTGGTTTAGTATTTATTTAGGGTGTGTTTAGGATTGAAGAGGGCGGAGTTAAGGTTATGTTTGGGTTAGGGTGTGGTTTAGTATTGATTTAGGGTGTGTTTAAGATTGAATGGGGTGGAGTTACGGGTTTGAGTCATGATGTGCTTTGTGATTGGTTTAGTGTGGTTAGGATTTTGAAAACTAGCTAATTTGTCCAATACGTAACATTTCTGATGATTCAAACATTCTAAATGCCAATACTTGTAACTCTTATGATGTGTGTTACATATATAATTTGTGCTAAATAGTTGACTGTGTGTTTGAATATGTCCAGACACACACACACACACACACACACACACACACACACACACACACACACACACACACACACACACACACACACCTATTGGACATTGTCAGAGTCTTTAATTTGACTTTGTATTGCTAGCTTCCTTTACTCTCACGGAATAAGAAAGAGTTTGATGCTTCAATAGAGCAGCCTTGGGAAAAAAAAAAGAGCTCGGCTTTATTTCATCCATTCACATAGATTCATAGATCCTGGTTCCTGGATTTAATATCTCTTTCAAGGATTCGTCTGGTTGGCTCTTTCAGGTGTTTTGTTACTGAAAGAGACCAAATGACAGTGACACCTTATTAAATCTCCTCTGTGGCTCCTTTTAAACCGATCAAACAATGAACAAAAAGAGAGATATTTCCAGCCGAGTCGCAGTGTTCTTGTTCATTCACACACCATGACAATAGACGTGGAGTCGGGGGAGAGTGGAAACGTAAGAGGGCGTCTTCACTTTCCCACCGTTTCTGCACGTTTCGTTTCTCTTTGTTTGTCAATACCGATGTTCTTTCGACTCCATCTGTCATGTTCTAGTGATGTTTCTAGCAGAAAACATTCTACTTGTACATTTGTTCTTCTCTTCATACTGTATATACACAGAACAGTTAGTATAATGCCCCCCAAACCCTTCAGCCTTTAGTTTTTCATTTATTATTATATGTTATATATTTTTAACATACAGTTGTATTTATTTAAACATGCATACAAAATAATAATAAAAAAACTAACAGTTTAGTTTAATGAATATAAAGTGATTAAACTTTTTTAACTTTGGTTTTTTTAATGATATTTGAAGTATTTCCACGAATGTAAGCACCCCTTTTTTTTTTAGAATTTAGGACGCTCAAAAACTCGCGTGTTGCTTATAATTGCCGATTTCAAATATGTGCTTAAATATAAGCCCCCATTTTTCCCTGTTTCGAGTCAGGAACAATCACAAATCAACGGAATCACGTTGTCTTTATGTAGCGGACATAGAGAAAATAACCACTAAAGCGTCTGATTTCATTGCACTTAACATTGCAAAGATAAAACTTTGATTTTCCAAAATTGTCATTTGCGATAAATAAAAAGGCACGAAAGTTGCGAAATGAGCGAAACTCGAAGGCAAACCCGAAGTCAAGTTGCATAACTCAGCTCCGCCCACTGACCATGATTGGACGATTCTGTCGCCTCTCAAACTGATCTCGCAAATGACTTTGCTAATTGTGCTCACCTTTGTACGTTTTTGGAATTTTTTTTGTTGGTTCAGAGTATTCTTTGCGTCTACAAAATTCTCTGCAACATTTGTCTGCCGATGACCACGCCTTAATTATGTGCTTGCTCATCTCACTCTGTGATTGGCTGCCACTCCCATGATGCACCGCCGCCCTCCAACTCCCCATGACATTTGTTTTTTCTTCGATAAGTTTCTCAGCGTTTGATATATTTGGCGGTGGTAGGGGTTAATAGCTGTAGTATGTTCTGAAGAGACGTGAGCTCTACAGCTGTAGTATGTTCTGAAGAGACGTGAGCTCTACAGCTGTAGTATGTTCTGAAGAGAGGTGAGCTCTACAGCTGTAGTATGTTCTGAAGAGACGTGAGCTCTACAGCTGTAGTATGTTCTGAAGAGACGTGAGCTCTACAGCTGTGGTATGTTCTGAAGAGACGTGAGCTCTACAGCTGTAGTATGTTCTGAAGAGACGTGAGCTCTACAGCTGTGGTATGTTCTGAAGAGACGTGAGCTCTACAGCTGTGGTATGTTCTGAAGAGACGTGAGCT
>MU204278.1:2728840-2742274 GCA_017309775.1 Paedocypris sp. Pulau Singkep | reverse complement strand
AGTATGTTCTGAAGTGACGTGAGCTCTACAGCCAGTATCTTCTCCTCAGGTCTTACAGCCGCCGCCGCTGCTGCTGCCGCCGCCACCAACGCCGCCATCGCCGAGGCCATGAAGGTGAAGAAGATCAAGCTGGAGGTGATGAGCAGTTATCACGGCACTAACACGCAGCATCACGACTCGGAGAACGGAGACCTCAGCTCCAGTGTGGGTGAGGGAACATCTACATACACACCGTCATACACTCATCACGTGTCAACAGATACAAAACAAGCAGCCTGAGTGAATTAACACAACGTTCTGATTCTCTGACTAAATGAGTATTGTGAAGATATGGATGGATGGATGTATAGATAGATAGGTAGGTAGAGATGTGGTGGGTGGATAGATAGACAGTTAGATAGATAGATAGATAGATAGATAGATAGATAGATAGATAGATAGATAGATAGATAGATAGATAGATAGATAGATAGATAGATAGATAGATAGATAGATAGATAGATAGATAGATAGATAGATAGATAGATAGATAGATAGATAGATAGATAGATAGATAGATGAGGGATTAAAGGATGGATAGATGAATGAATGGCTGGATACGTAGATAGATGGATAGACAGATAGATAGATAGATAGATAGATAGATAGATAGATAGATAGATAGATGTATAGACATTTGACGAGAGAATGTATTAGAGAGAACTAAAGGATGGAAAAATACACATTTATGTGAGTTAAAGTATCCTGCTCTGTGATTGGTTGGTCACCAATCTAAGAGGTGTGTCCTGCCTTCACGTCTCAAAACGCCTGTGATTGGCTCCCACTCCCTGTGACCCAGAAATGAAAAAGGACGGATACTTAACGAGTCCTTCAATACATTTTTGATTATAAATTCACGAAAGTCATAGTCAAATGTCTGCACTTTACCCCACTAAACATTGTAAACTCTTCGAGAGCCGAGCAGATTCCATCCGAGCCGTGGGTTTGTTTTCTAGATTTCCACTCCGTCATTAGCAGGTAATGCACATTTGCAGCAGCGACAGATCAAACGCATCCACCGGCGCTTTATCCCAAAGCTAATAGCTATTAACCAAGCCGCTAATTCAATTTGGTGAAGAAAATTGCTTTTGAATGTCCTCTGCTCCAATTAATCGTTTCTCAGATACATTCCAAATTTCCTCCTCAGTCTTTGCAACGTCACTTAAAGCCACTTTTGTGGAAATGACACTGTTGCGTTAAACCACAAATCCATTACAAGCGACTCGCTGAGGCTAATCCTGCGTCTGAACCCGTGAGTCTGGGTCTCTCAGCTGCGTTTGACTCCCGGAGCTTCGGTCTGAGCAGATTCATCAGGAAGCCGAGGCGTGTGACGGGGGGTGCGAGGTCGCCACAATAAAGATAAATGCCAACGGGAGCGGGCCAGGCTGTAGCAAAGAGGCTAATAAGAAACTGTTTTATCTTTTTACAATTTAAATGGCGACCTTGAGCGCGCGGCCTCCCCGGAGAATAATAATCCCGCCGCTGCGAGACGCGGAGGCATTAGGAGCTGCGAGGGAAATATACGGCGCGACGCCTCTCCGGCCCATCCACAATCAATTGGACTCTTTTAATATTTACTCGCAGCGATGAGATTCTCGTCTGCATGGTGATGAACAGTCGGTCTGAAGGTGACCCGTCACCGCGTGTGGACAAATCTCTCGCTCGCACAAACCCAGAAAATAAATCATTAAAGGCGGGCGGCCTCCGCATCCCGGGATTTAAATCACTCGCAGATTTATGATTTAAACCAACAGACAGCGGCTACTGAAGCCGTCCTGGTATTGATTACTGCGTGTCAGAGCAATCTCTTGTTTATATCAGCGCGCTCCTATAGGAGTCATCCACACGATAAGAGCCGCCGGAGGGGAGGAACCAGCTTCTTTCACACTTTAATTGCAACATAAATTAGTTTTTTAAGTGAAATGGACAGTGTTTTCCATCCCAGTCTCACGGCAAATTCCCTCACGGCCTCGGATCATTACGACATTAGAAGGAAAGGTCGTTTCGCCGGAGAACCAGGGGGGGGGGGGGCTTTTCTTTTTTTCCGTACATAACAGGCGGCGGAGAAAACACACAATGGTGGACATAAAGAGTCCGGCCAACCAGTTCTCCCACTAACTCACGGACTGGCTGTGATGGTTCTGAAAGCAGCTGCTTCGTCCAGTCTGAAGTCATGTGACGGATATAGAGATGACTGTAGCAGATAGGAACTCCACTAATCTCTCCAGCCGCGGTGGACAATGACACGGACAGGATGTGAGCCGCTTCTATATAAAAACCACAGCTCAGAAGAGTTTATCAAGATGGACGGAGGAACTGTGTTTGTGAGCGAAACACGGCGAGGAGATGTGAGAGACGTGGTGAAGTGAAGTCAGAGCCTTTATTCTGCGCAGTAGTTATTACGCGTTAATAACACAGGAGAAGGGGGCGTTTCTGAAGCAGGTCGGGGGTTCCTCGTCTCACAATGCGGATTGTTCCATCCACTCGCAGGAAACGGCACATTTACAGATCACAATCTGTTTGAAACGCTGCCTGGTGGAAGCAAACAATCTTAGTCAAGCCCCGTGTTGAGCCGCAGTGTTTGTTTGTCCACATGTGCGTTTGTCCTTTAGAGTGGGTGGAGTCTGTTTGATGTGTCTGTCTCGGATTGGCCATGTGACTGTGTGAGTGTGAGTTTGATAATCTATGTTTTTTCTATTTTTGGTGATTTTGGAGAGATTGAGCTTGTTGATTGAGTTTGGCCACTAGGGACCGTATTGTTTGCGTTCTGCATTGGGCACACAGAGTTGTGTTGTACTGTACTCTACTGTACTGTGATTTGTTTACTACAGTAGCTTCAACTTGTGGAAAAAAGTGGCTTTTTACTTGGTCGTCTAGTTTATATTTGATGCACAGAATCAAAAAAACAACCCCAAGTTGGAGTTTATAACTGTGCATACACACATTGGCACACAATCGGTTGATTTTTCCAAAATTGTCATTTGCGACAAAAGAAAAGGCACGAAAGTTGCGAAATGAGCGAAACTCGAAGGCAAACCTGAAGTCAAGTCGCA
The DNA here is from genome assembly GCA_017309775.1 of Paedocypris sp. Pulau Singkep. Lineage (NCBI taxonomy): Eukaryota > Metazoa > Chordata > Actinopteri > Cypriniformes > Paedocypris > Paedocypris sp. Pulau Singkep. Next base: position 2,739,182 of record MU204278.1, on the reverse strand, counting down.
TAATTCAGCTCCGCCCACTGACCATGATTGGTCGATTCTGTCGCCTCTCAAAGTGATCTCGCGAACGACTTTTCACGACTTGATCTCGTGAACGGAATTGTGCTCATGTTTGTACGTTTTCTGAATTTCTTTTATTAAATTGATTCAGAGTATTCTTTGTGTCTACGAAATTCTCATCAACATTTGTCTGCCGATGACCACGCCTTAATTATGTGCTTCTCACTCTGTGATTGGCACACGGATTGGATGCGGCGTGTTGGCCACTCCCATGATGCGCCGCCGCCCTCCAACTCCCCATGACACAGAAATGAAAGAAGCGACGTGATAAATGGAAGGACAGGATGTTCTGCCGTTATTTAGCATCCGATTCCTTGCAGCGGGAACCTTAATGGGCCTGAAATCCTCAGCGTAATTAGATAAGGGAATTGTGCGCATCACCAACCAGATGATGCTTCCGTAACGCAATGAGCGACAAACTTGTGTGCTGGAGAAGTCTTCTCTGCTCGGACCTTCTGCTGGGGAGGAACCGGTGACAGGCGTCTGTGTTAAGAGCAGAATTAGAAGTGAAGCGCTGGAGATGATGGGCGAGACTCCCACCCTCCACCAGGTCAGGCCACTGGCTCCAGCAGCTTCTTCTCCAGAGATGGATGTGTGGAGAGAGCGCAGCTGTACGCGCCGAGGAGCTAATTGGTCCTTATCTCGCTGTCCCATTCATCTTCATTTTTTACCAATTACCCGGCATTATCTGTGTTCTCGGTTGGATATGGAAGTTAATCCTTTTTGGTTAAAGCGGTGGTGCGGCTCGCGAGTTTTCATCGGTGGAGCGGGCGAAGCAGTCGGAGCCAAAAACAACCTCGGGAAACTTCTCATAATTGTACACAGGAAGGAATCGATTGGAAACGACATCATGGGAGGAAAGGGAGGGCGAGGGGGAGGGGCCTCCGCTGGGAGGGAGATCAATTATTGGTGTTATAATTCAGACTCGTGTTTGCAAACGTCGCAGCGCCATTGATTGGGTTGTTTTCATCGTGCTCGCTGTTATTGAGCCGTTCAAGCCATATTTTATTCTCATCAGTGAATTCACACGTGCAGCCGATCCGGCGAGGGGGCGTGGTAAACAAAAAATACAAATGTTTAAACAAAAATGTCAATTAAAAAAATGCTATTTATTTTTACATCATTAGAATTCGGGGAAATGTGACGAGAACTTTGAGATTTGCTATCTTTACGATTTTTAAGATCTAATTAGCTATTCGGTTCTTTATTCGTCAGCCAATCAGATCATTTTAAGGCTGATGTTTCCGCCATTAGCAAAAAGTGGCAGCGTCCTCGTTGCCATTAGAAACTAATTAACTTTGCTAAAATCGTTACCATCTTCAATCAAGCACATCTAAATAGTTACAAACAATTGTCACAAAAAGTGTAAATGTTTGTGATTTAGATCCGCATTCCTGCAATACTTTAAATTCATGCAATACATTCATTATTACTCAATAAGATACTAAAGCACTCTAAGAAATGCCATTTTTTTATTGAAATACTTTATTAGGGACATTATTAGGGATTGACACGTGATTCCTGATTATAGAATTACTAAATACGTACTGACTTGAACCCCATCTGTGCTGCCTGCATCTATATGATAAGCTGAAATAAATGGTCCGATATTTGTAAAGTAAAGTGAGTGAGATTGTCAATGTGACCATTAAGGATCACAAGGACTCTGCTTTAACCCACATACACACAGTCAACACGCACAAACCCGGAGCAGTGGGCAGCCTCGGTCTAAATCTTTCAGTTTTCATCTGAAGAGAAGCCTCATTATTGCTGGAGTGCGTCACGGTGTCGAGCACATAAAAGCTGTTTTTAGTCGGGAAGGAAGTGGTGTTCCTCTAGACTTATCAAAGCAGGTGAATCCTGAAGCTATTGTATGTGCAGCAGTGATGCTGTGTGATGGGGATGTGTTTGGTCACACACAGCACCAGCTGTCTCCTCAGCCTCCACTGCTGTGATTTAATTAGTCTGTTTATGTCCTTTCTAATAATAAACCTCACACTGTGGAAGGACAAATCCAACAAGGTTTATGCTTTGTTTTTCAATCTGCCGGCCTAAACTCTCACGCTCTGCCTCTCGCTTTGACTTTCACTTTTTGCTTTGTCACTCACTATTTACCTGCTAGAAATAGCCTTTGTTTTGTTTTTGTTTTGTTTTTTTTTACCCCCCCCCCTCGACATTGAATTATTTATTGTTTATTTAAAGGATGATGTGAACAGGACACCACAAATAAAACAGAGGCTATGGTTTGTTTTTGTTTTGATTGTTGTTGTTTATAAATCAAATGTAGAATTAAAAAGGTACATTATTATTTTTACATTATATGGTCTATTATATTATTATTATTTTATTATTTGTATTATTATCATTATTAGTAGTAGTAGTAGTAGTAATTGTAGTAGTAGTATTAACCAAACATTACACATTACATGCTAAAAATGTACTTGTATTTTTGTTATTTTTTTATAAAAATGTATAGACATTTATTATCTTTTTTCATTGGCAGGTCTGTGTAACAGGCTTTATTGTTGACATATATACAAATGTGTGTGTGTGTGTGTGTGTGTGTGTGTGTGTGTGTAGGTGTGTGTGTGTGTGTGTGTGTGTGTGTGTGTATTTATGTATTGTGTACATGCACATTAATAAATCAAATTATTATTTTTACATAATAATAATAATAATAATAATAATAATAATACTATTAGTAGTAGTAGTAGTAGTAGTAGTAGTAGTAGTAGTAGTAGTAGTAGTAATAGTAAACAAACATTGTACATTACATGCTAATATTTTATTTGTATTTTTATGTTTTTTTTTTAATTATAAACATTTTATTTTTTCATAAACAGGTGTATGTGTAACAGGCTTTATTGTTGGCATATATACAAATATGTGCGCGTGTGTGTGTATGTGTGTTGTGTGTATTATGTGTACATGCATATCTACTGTATACACACACACACACACTCACACACACACTCAATTGTTATTATATTTGCTACATCCTTCCATGTGGCTCAAAGGTCACGGTTCAACACCAAAGGTCAGGAGTAAATCTTGAGGGTTTGCTGTGTACAGTACGTTAATTAAAACATTCTTGTGATCTATATGGCGAACTGTGAATGATCTATAGAGCAAACGATACAATGGTTCAATAAGACAAACACCACAATGTGATTTACTCAATGATGAACACGCAGATGTAAAGATGCAGACGCGCGTCTAGTTTCTAATCAGCTGTTTGCGTCTGATTGGCTGTCGGGGCTTTAACAGGAGCGGGTGGTGCCGCCTCTCCTGGGCATCGCTCTCTGAGTGCGGGAAGCAGGTGACAGATAAGTGGAGAGCCTCACGCGCTTTAATAGAATTGCGGGAAGATAACTCGATAATCACTTACTTTTTTAATGAAGTGGAATTGCTTGTTTTAATTCCGGTGGCGTCGACAGTGGCGCTGTTGAATATGCATGCGTGAACGTAAATGCCTACAACTGCAGACACAGATTACAAAATGGGAATTGATTAAACATTATTTCCGTAACGACCCGTATCGTGCTCTATCATCTTCGTCAAGACGTGCAACATAAAGCAGCCGTGATGCAAATACTAGTGCCGCCTTCTTCCTGCTCGGATGGAGTGATGATAAAAATAAAAACACACACGTAGAAGGAAATCAGCAAGTGCGCGGTTGACACGTCAGGCCTCATCAGCGTCCAGATATCCTCGTTAATTGGACGAATTAATTTGCAGCGATTTGATTCATTTGCGCGACGCGGCGCACTGCCCGCCGCTCTTTACTAATCTCTGTCAGGTTGCATTTATAAGTGGAATTGAGTGACCTTTAGTGGCAAAATAGGGATGAAGAGATCTTCGCAATTTGAAAAGACAATGTCACATGGTGTAAATGCGATACATGTAATAAATGACATTCAACCTTTCACAGATGATAAGCTTCTGAGCTCCTAATGTGAAAGATGCAGCGCTCGGAGTCGTCCTCCGATAGGTCATCTCACTCCACTCCATTACAGCGGGAAACAAACCCTCGCCATGAGGGAGGAGCCAGTGCGGCCATGATTATTGCGGCGATGATGTTAGAACGTGAGAGATGAAGGTCCATCACGTCTGGAGCTCCGTTCACCCGAATCAGACCAGTCTATCAGGCTCGGTTAAAGATGCTGGAGGACTTGTGTGTGTGTGTGTGTGTGTGTGTGTGTGTATGTGTGTTAATATTTCTCCCAATCTGTTAACGATCTAGATCATGTATTAATGTATTGCATCTGCTCTCCTCCGTCTATTATGTCCGGGTCTAATTGACCAGTGTTTAAAAAAATTTTAAATACCTAAAAATATTCATTCACTTTGAAACTTCTCCTTCTTGTCTTAGTTAGTGTAATCTATCCAAAAAAAAAAAAAAGGTTATTATATGTACATTATAATTAAAAAACATTATTAAAATATATATTATAATTAATTAAAAATATTATAATAATAGAATTATTAATAAATAATATAATAAAAAGGTAATATAATAAAAAAAACTATAATAATAAAAATGCTTCAGTTGACTTATTTGTAACGTCCGCTACATGTTTGTGTTACAAAGATAATGTTCCGGTCAATTTGACACTTCAGACATTGTTTCTTTGCAACAATGAGACATAATACACACACACACACACACACACACACACAGACACACACACACAGTATCTTTGTAACATCAACATGTAGCGTGTTGTTACATATACGTGTAACAGAAACATTATCTTTTTTTTACGTGATGATTACAACAAATGTGTAAGTAGCTTTAAAATATTTGTAAAACTTTGAAAAGGCGTCTGTTTGGCCCGGACATAATAGGAGGGTTAATAAGACTGAAACAACACGACACACATAACAAATCTCCTTTCATCCAACCTCTCCGAGACGAAGCCTCTGCAGTGTGATGCTAATTTTGTAATTAGAACGGATGATGCAAGAGCATCTCATCCACTGGAAAGCCTCCGTGATTGATAACGCTGCTCCACACATTTCATCTCGCAGTCAGTCCAACGACAACTCGCTGCCATTGACCAAAAGCAATCTTTTTAAACGCCAGCCTTTGCTCAGCATCAGATGGAAATGATCCAGCTCTTCTTCTCTGACTGGGTGTCACTGCTTATTGATTGGGCCTGAATAGATGTTGGTGTAGTGCTGCTCCTTCTCTACTCACCATCAGCTCCTTTGTGGAGAATTCGTCAGGACGTTTTTTAGGGTCAAATTAAATTCCATTCGAATGTAGGTGAGTGCGTTAGACTCTAGAATCGTGTAGTTACGTTTGTTTTGTTCATTATAATTCATTTTATTCACGTTAAGCTAACTTAACAACAGTTGAAAATACCACCAGACAGTCAACAAAATACAAATACAAAGTATAAGTGTCACAAGAAAGCAACAAAATATCAAATATAAAAGCATCACAATGTGACACTAGATATTAGTATAACAAAATTTTTTTAGTGGAGAATTAGCCAGGAAAATGTGTGGGGACCAAATTAAATTCCAATTTGATTCTAATTAATTCAAATGTAGGTGCGTGTTCAGCAAAGTTTTTGTTTAGGCTCTAGATGATTTTATTTTAGTTACATTTTATTATTCATTCATAAAGCAAATTTAACAACAGACAGAAATGCAACCAAAGTGTAAACAAGTGCAAAACAAAATAAAAATGCAAAGTATAAGAGAAAAGAAACAAAAGATTGGTATCCATATTAGTAAAATAATATGAATCACAATATGAAGCAATATTAAATATATCAATAATAAGTGTCACAAATATTGTCACAAAACAAAAAATTTGCATCAACTATAAAACCAAAACTAAAATGTAATTCATTTAATTTGATTAATTGTAAAAAATGATTCCAAGGACGTAGAGATCTAGAATTTCACAAATGAAGTACACAAAAGGCTAAATATCTACATGGAATTTAACTGGTAGCCAATATGAGTAACACTAGTGCAGAATTGAAGTAATTAGTAAACGATTTAGAGTATGATGAGCATTTTATAATTTTCAAGTAAAACATTTCTTTATGTTTAGCAGTTGTTGTAAATGTAAGTCACTACAGCACTGATTTTCTACGTAAAAGACAAAAACAAATAAAAATAAAAAAAATAACACCAAGCTGCTTAGTAATTCTGGAAGATGTAGTTTTGGGATCAAAAACCATAATTATTTTTTTTTTCATTATTCATCGTCCATCTCTTGAGGAAAAGCAGGCAGAGTGGGCAATTTAGTTTAGTCGAGGGTCCTAGTAATGTAAACGTAAAAAAACACAGGACGAATGTACAAAACCTATGAATACAATAACACAGTACTCAACAATATCCAAAAAACAAACCAAATTCTCCAATCATGAATATTTGACGGTGGAACAAAAATGACTGGAACACAAAATAAAGCTGATTTGTGTATTTTTTGCCGGGGCCGTCACACAGGTAAAGAGACTAAAACCCTCCACCATATGTCCAGACGTGCTGCTGCGCTTTTATTCTCCTGGAGGAAGACGAATAAATAAATAAACAATACGACAATGATGTCTGTCTCCTCCATAATCCCTACCACATGTGTGTTTGATGGTGGCGGGGGTCTGTGGGCACGTGTAATTACGCTTCCTCATCAAGCCCGAGATGTTTGCCTCCATTATTTTTTACACTGGCGAGTGTGTAATAGATGTTTTGCTCGACCCTCTGTTTGTGATTAAGCGTTCTCACTTCAGAGTGAGCAGGATAAATGCCTGTTTTATAACGGGATTTACTTTACTGTACAGCGTCTGGAATTACCTGCGTTCTGCCAGACTTTACCAGCTTTGATAGCCGGGTTTTAATGTAAATTTTAGTTGTTTTTTTTTTTTTTTTTAAATCTAACAAATTCAAGATGTTATTTTTTTTATGATTGGGATTAGGATAATAAACAGGAAGCGGAGACTTTAAAGAGGTTTTGTTCTCTCAATGACAGAAAGACGGTGGGTGGCTACTTCAAAGAGAAATACCTCGTCTAACGGCCTTAATGAGTTATAGTGTTTAACAGCCTTGACTAGCAAAGCCTTCTGGGAATAAGCAAACAATCTATATGCTCACAATTAAACTTGTCTGCTTTTTTTACGAGGGACCTTTTGATTTTGTGTGTTTTTCAATAACACTTTTCCTTTTATTGCTGTGTGCGCTTTGAGTGTATGAAAATACCTACCTGGTAATTAAAAAGATGCTGTTTTATTTATCACACACACAGACACACACACGCACACACACACACACACACACGCACACATATGCACGCGCACGCACACATCTATCTATTCATCCAGTTATCTATCTATCTATCTATCTATCTATCTATCTATCTATCTATCTATCTATCTATCTATCTATCTATCTGTCCATCTATCTGTCCATCTATCTATCCATCTATCTATCCATCTATCTGTCCATCTATCTATCCATCTATCTATCCATCTATCTATCCATCCATCTATTTATCTATCCATCCATCTATCCATCCATCTATCCATCTATCCATCCATCCATCCATCCATCCATCCATCAATCTATCTATCCGTCTTCTATGTATACATTGTATTCATAGACCAGTAGTTTGTCTATAAGCATTATTACTGTATTTAATGAAATGTGGGTATTGTTTATTCTTTCGATATCAGCATATTGTTACCATTTGTAAATATTCTCATAACAGTCTCTCCATCTCGTAATACTAATGTTTTGCTTTGTTTTGTTTTACATTATCATTCAAAAGGTAAAAAATTAACATTGCAGCTATAATTATAGTTAATTACAATCACAAATCAGTTGAATTGATCAGACTGCGTAACTGTACCTCGAGAACTAGAATAATGGCCCGTGCGTCTTTAATAGACGCGTGAAGGAGCCGTGGTGAGAAAGTTGCCTCTCCAATCAGAGGAGCGAAGAGCAGAAGCTTCTCCACAACAGCGTTTACAACATTCAGCCTGCAAACAAAGATGGATCGGCCCAAAACAAGTCATTTCATTAGCAGCCAATTACAGATTCCAACAGCATCCGCAGCTTCTGTTTCACCAGAGGAAAGCAAATCTTTCTTGGCTCGGCTTCACGCTCCTCCATTTAAGAGAAGGTAAATAGTGGAGATGGACAGCTTCATTAGACGGCGTCGGGGTGGATTGTGGCTTAAACAGTGGTCTTTCACTGGAGGTCTGACCGGCCACTCGGATCAATTACAGCCGACATCACCGTTTGTCCCGAGCTCTTCCAGGACAGAGCCCAACTGAAAATGTAATTTTCCTCCTCTTTTACTTTCATTCCACAAACGATAAATCACCGAGTTGAAGAGATAATAAAGTGCCAGGCTGGAGCAGGTTTAATTTTTGTCAAGGGAAAGCTTCCTCTCAGGATAATGCGGGCGGCTGTTTAATACGCCGCGTGTTTTAGGACGGAGATGTGTTCCTGTTTTACCAGCAGTCGTTAATCGCAGTGGTTAGGATCCAAACTGTCTGGAAGAAAACACAGACGCATGTGTCGTATATGTACGCAAATATTAGAAATAAACACTAGACACGCCGCGACACTTAACAGAGACTAAATAACACTGGAAGAAGTAAGATTAAACTAAATACAGTACAATCATTTATATTACAACAAACAGAGACTACAAACCACGACTGGTTAGCTTAGCTTAGCACAATCGGCGTCAAACAAGTTCAATGTGTCATCGCAGAAACAGTCGAAACTGAAGAACACGGGCAAGAAGTAATAAAAGGAACAGACAGAATCAAAACGCTGGGTGGCTGCACAGGGGATAATAATCCTTCCTCTTCACACGGCGTCAGATAAACAGAGAGCTTGAAACAGACCTGAGCTTGAAACTATTGCTCTGAGCATGTGAGGATTCTGACTGGAGAGCAAAGGATCTTGGGAAATGAAGTCCTGACCACTGGAATCGAGAATCAAAAACAATTTCAAAATGACACAAGTCACAAGTTTGGTTTGTTAAATGAAAAAAATGTTTGTTTTCAAAAGAAAATTAAAGTAATTGAACTAGAAGCATTAATTAAAAAAAAAAACTTTTTTATTTTGTACCTCAAAATTCAGGGTGGTGCTTATATTCGCATAAATATGGTTGTCAATATATAAAAAAAAAACCTCCTATAGAATATTTGTTTTATAAACTCTTAATAGTCTGAAAGGTCAGTATCCATATTGTAATAAACAAATTCAGATGAATTAGAGAAATAATGACGCATGATTTACAACAACGACACAAACACTTAAAAGTCTTGCTTGTGTCATCACAGGACCTGCCTAGAAATGATCTGATTGGTTGATGATGATGATTAATGATCAATAGGGTGCGTTTGAATGCCTGCTCTGTGATTGGTCAGCCCACAACCTAGTGTCCTGCCTACAGGATCAGAGTTGCTGTGATGGACTCCCTGTGACCCAGAAATGGAAAAGTGGTTCAATAGTTGGGCAATACATCTCAGCTCTGAAAACCCTCGTGGAGCTCCTTCAGTAGGGTCCATGATGGGTATCAAGTTCTTTACGGTTCTGAAGCATCACTTAAGGATTCTGGAACGTGAAAAGAAGAGGGAAGGAGAGATTAGAAGCCTTGAGGAATTCTACATCAGCTTCATCCTCCACGCTAGTGCGATTGGAGTCACACACCAACCAGAATCTTCTCCAGTTAGTCCACCAGCTCCTCTCCTTTCATCTCGGCTTCTTTTTGTGGTGGTGATCTGCTGGTCATCTTTCTTATGGAGATACAGGCTCCTCGTCCGAGCGCTGACACTCCAGAACTTTCCTATTCGTCTCCAACTTCCTGATGGGAGATAAAGGGACGTGATGATTCGCAGCAAAGTCTTCTTTCAAGCGCTGAAGTGCCTCCTTGCTGGATTTTTCCATTTTACTTTTGATCCTTTAGTTCAAAGAGGGAAGACGGAGCGAGTGGACGCTTGGTTCAGGGCTCTGACCTTGTTTGTGTGCGTACGTCCTTTGATAGAAGCAGGACGGTCTCCTCGCTCGCTCTTTAATCACTGTCTGGGAATGTAGATGCTCCAGATGCTAAAGGAGCTTAGCAAACAATCCCACGTCCCGGTGCCGGATGGTTTGGTTTCCTCGCACTCCGCAGTTACGTACATGAAATGACTTTATGAAATGGATGTTCTTTGTTATACAAGCAAAGACTAATGGAGTTTCTGGCACAAACGTTCATAATTAGCTTGTAGTCGTCTCGCGATACACACTCGCTTTTAATTGGCTCATTTGC
>MU204278.1:2712135-2728740 GCA_017309775.1 Paedocypris sp. Pulau Singkep | reverse complement strand
TTTTTTTTTTTTTTTTAACTTATTAGAGATTAGCTTAAAACATCTCAGTTAGCTCACATTTATTCAGCTATAATGGCTCATTACCGCTTATTTTAGCCATATGTATTATTTACCAGACTGCATTATTAATGCCATAAGTGAATATTTATGTGTGAGCGGCGAGAATTACACAAACACAACCCGGTTACTAATTTTTACTATATATAATGGATTTGCCGTAACATCTGTACGACGCCGATTGAAGGCGTTTTTCTGGCATGATGGGTCGCACCTGAATCATTAATGCTTTCCTCTAAACGTTTCTCTCTTTCTCTCGTCTTTTGTCGGCGGAGATGATGAATTAATCCGCCGCTGTGCGTCTTCAGGCCTGGAGCTGCCGTTCATGATGATGCCCCACCCCCTGATCCCCGTCAGCCTGCCTCCCGCATCCGTCACCATGGCGATGAGTCAGATGAACCACCTCAGCACCATCGCCAATATGGCCGCCGCAGCGCAGGGACAGAGCGCCCAGTCCCGCATGGTGACATCAGTGATTAAGGTAAACACTCTGTCTCATCGCGTCGTGCCCGTCTCTCATCAGGCGTCGGGGGAGGGCGTGGCGTGGCGGGTGTCGTGCCATCCTCGCTCTCACGCGGCGTTCTGATCAGACAATAGCCTGAGAGAGAGAGAGAGAGAGCGCGTGTGTGTGTGTGTGTGTGTGACGCAGTGTGTGTCTCTCCCGGTGCCCGAGCAGGAGCGTGTGCCCGACAGCCCCTCCCCCGCACCCTCTCTGGAAGACGGCAGGAGGCCGGGCAGTCGCCCCTCGTCCCAGCGCAGCAGCAGCGTCTCCAGCTCGCCCGCTCACACCGAGAGCTCCTCCGACAGGATGCGTACGTCCTCCTCCTTCTCCTCGCTCCGGCTCACGCACTCATGGCTTCACACTCATGGACATTTGCTTTAGATTAGATTAGATTAGATTCAACTGTATTGTCATTGTGCAGAGTACGTGTACAGAGTTAATGAAATGCAGTTAGCATCTAACCACAAGTGTGTATAAGGTATATTTACAAATAAGACATACCGTATTTTCTGGACTATAAGCCGCACCTGTATATAAGGCTCTATGTAAAAAAATAAATAAATTAAAAAAAAAAAGATAAACAAGTCGCATCCACTCTATTAAAAAAAGTTTTGCGAGCCACAGATATGTATGTCTTTGCATTGGATATTTACTACAGGAACAGAATGATTTTGAATTGTAAATGTACGTGTCTGTAACTAAATAGATTCTTTCCTAAACTGTATCTTAACACGGCAGCAACTTTGCTGATTAAAACGGGACAGAAAAAAAGAGAAAATAAATGCTATCTACAGTATTTTTAGATGAAGGGGTGAGGATTTGAAAAGATGGAGTCTGACAGATCGACTTATATCTGCTAAAGAGGAAGTAGCGTAATCTGCTTTGCATTTATTTTGCCTTAGTTTTGATTCTAATTCCGGTTTAGACATTTTTTTTTATTACAAATATAAAAAAAAAAATCTGCAGAATAGCCGCACCTTTGTATAAGCCGTATGTTTCAAAACCTATGAAAAATGTAGCGGCTTATAGTCCAATAAATGCGGTAAATAAATATAGGATATAGAAATATACAGGTTAATGGAAATAAACAGTGAAGTAAAGAGAAATATACAGGTGCATAGGAATGTACAGTGGTTGGGTTATATAAATATATAACAGATATACTTTACAGTATATCTACTGTAGGGGGAGAACGCAGTTTAGACTGGCTTTATCAGGAGAGTATACAGTAGTTATAGATTCTAAAAATTATGCGCAACATGGTTATTAAGTTGCAGAAGCAAAACCCGTCACTTCTAAAAAAAACGTCACTGTTTTCTGAAATGTTGCATAAAATTAAAATGGGCAGTTTTTGTAGTCGTGACAGTGTAAAGTTCAAATAGACGACACAGGCAGACGGACATTTTTATACAACTTGGAGAAAATACATATATACAATTATGCATATACACATGTGTACAATTATGACATAATATGTGCAAATGACGACAATAAAGCATACATTCAATACGAAGGTCTCAATACGGAAGTCTAGTGAGGCATTCAAGACCGTCTATTTTAGTACAATATTATTTTTCTTAAAATCCAATTGATCTTAAATGTCACCATTTTCAAAAAGTTATGAAATAATTAACAATGTAAAAATTGCAATAAATTAAAATGTGCAGTTTTTTTTCATACTGTAGATGCAGATTCAATTCAGATAGACAGACAGACACACAGACACACACCTACACACAAACACACAAACACACACACACACACACACACACAGATACAATATATACAAGATACATGTATGCAATTTTGAAGCAATTCATGCAAATGAGGAAGAAATCACAAGTACAATACAAATAAAAATACAGTAAATGGCAACTAAAAGATTAACTGCTACATACTAAATACAAAAAAAATATATGCAAACGAGGACGAAAACATAAATGCATTACAATGAAAAAACAGTGAATAAAAATATGAGAAGTATGTTTTTACCTTAATTGTACCAACTGCTACATACCATATACTAACAATATGGTATATGAAACAATAAAAGAGGAAGAAAACGTAAATGCAATACAATTAAAATACAATAAATAGCTGCAAAAAAAGAGAATAGCAGTGTGACACAATGTTTCATTTTTTAGAACAGTTCTATCCTTATTCAGTTCTATGTCCTTATTTTAAGTTCTTTGTTTCTCTCTCCACCCACAACAGTTCCAGGCATTTTTAGTTTAGTGTTTAGTTGTCTGCCTCAGCTCTGGTGATATTGAGACGCTGTATTGAGAATTGCACATCCCCGGCAAAGTGGTAAATGTGATTTTGATTGACTAGCGCATTGATTCGGAGATGAGTTATATCACAAGTCGCAAACAGTTGAAAGCCAAGGGCATCTTCACCTTCTCCAGCCGCCAGACCCGAATCATTATTGTTCTTTCAAGGAATTTCTCATTGCGCTTTCAAAGCTTGTGCCGGTGGAAATAATGTGTCTCTGTTCTTTCAAAGCGGTGCATCAGAACGGACTGTCAATGAACCAGGCTCTGCTCGGCCTGTCCCCCAGCATCTTACCCGGCCCCAAAGAGGGGGACCTGGCAACCCACGACATGAGCCACGATGCAAAGCGAATGCACTTGGACAAAGGTGAGACTTTTGTGGAATTATTCTAGAGGACTTTAGATTTATTTGTAGAACTCCAGTAAAGACCATTTGGTTAAATCTGTTAAAAAGAGGAAGATGAGCATGTTTTGGATCTATTGAAAGAAATAGAATTGAGAATTCTCCAGGCAGAGCTGAGAACGGGTGATAATGACATTAAATCCACTATGGACGTGTGGAGGAGACACTCCGTAGTCAGATGGAGCCTGAGAATCCGAGTAATTAGCGTGATTGTATGAATTTACAGGTCAGACCCGAGGTGTGATAGATGGGGGGGGGGGGTGAGATGTTGTTATGGGACTTTTTTTAGTAGCGAGAAATCTAACATACCGTGGTTATGCGAATATAAGCACCCCCTTGATTTTTCCGGCAAAAAATTTTATTAAATTTAAATGAAAAAAAAAAAAGTTTTCTTTTTTTCTGGCTAAATTACGTTAATTTTCTCTGTATAATTTGTTTCTCTATTTAACAAACCTAACTTGCGGCTTGTATCACTTCAATGTTGTTTTACTTAAAAATAATAAAACAATAATATATTCTAGCGATCGTGACTCAAATACGATCTGTTCCAAAAATACAAGGAACAGACACAATCAAAACGCTGGGTGGCTGCACTGGGGATAATAATCCTTCCTCTTCACACGGCGTCAGATAAACAGAGAGCTTGAAACAGACCTGAGCTTGAAATTATTGCTCTGAGCATGTGCGGAGTCTGACTGGAGAGCAAAGGATCTTGGGAAATGAAGTCCTGACCACTAGAATCGACTAGAATCTATTATTCAAAAAAACAATATCTAAATGAAACAAGTCGCAAGTTAGGTTTGTTAAATAAAGAAAAAAACAGTTTTAAGAGAATATTGATGTAATTGAACCAGAAACGTTAATTTAAAAAAATATCTTTTTTTTTACTACTCAATTTCTAAATCAGTTACTATTTGTGAGAAGTAACTGTAGCGAATGACATTTTTAAAAGAAACTTTCCCAACACTGTTCATGGGGACGTGTGTTTGCTTCTGTCATTATGGGGACGTGTGTTTGCTTCTGTCATTATGGGGACGTGTGTTTGCTTCTGTCATTATGGGGACGTGTGTTTGCTTCAGTCATTATGGGGACGTGTGATTGCTTCAGTCATTATGGGGACGTGTGATTGCTTCTGTCATTATGGGGACGTGTGATTGCTTCTGTCATTATGGGGACGTGTGTTTTTATTGTGTTTTTTTTGGTCCTAGCCACTGTCGCGATCTAGCTTGCTCTTCTGGTCATAGCCCGTAGTCTGAACAACAATAGCCATATTTTCTTCCCCCAAATTTTTAAAACTCATATAAAGAATCAACATTTATCTTTTTAAAGACTTTTTTCACATCTCGGACTAAGAAAAGCGCTATATAAATTAACTTGAACTTGTAAAAAGTGTGAAACGCCTCCCAGGCCGGTGGCTGATGATGGCATCACGACACATGTCATGCCCGCGCCTGGACTGGTCTGATGCCCCGCCCACCACGCTTCCTCCAGCCTCTTTACACGCCAATTGAGTCGATGTCTCCTGATTCTCTCCCACCGAGAGCAAATCCACATTGTCTATTTGCGTCGCCCCTGCATTACCATCCCGACGCTTGGCATGCTTAATATGTCACTCCTCTTGATTAGAATCCCGCAGCAAAGGTCTCGGGCTGCGGAAAACATTTTTATAAAATAATCCATTAATGCAGAGGAGTGCGACTAAATTAGTTACCAATTTGCTGAGCAGGAATTAATGAACAGAGCTTCTCCCGGCTCCCAGAGTTGTAATTTTCATAATAACCTCGGACCTTTATTTGGCAGGTTGTTTAGTTTTTTCGTTTGAAGGTTTTCATTAGTCTAATGAGGACTGTGCAAGGGCGAGCAGTCAGCACAATTTACATGAGGAAGCTATCATAATAAATGAGGCAATTTGAATAGCACGCACAGGTTTGTGCCGCCAGATGAGAGAAGATCTGGAGGAAACCAATACATTACACCGGCTAATAACCAAAGTAATCCCAATAAAAGCCGTCAGTGAGGGGAATCGCATTAATGATGGATATATTGAACTGTAATGATACGACACGCCACGCGCCAAACAAACCACGACTCCAGACAACCAGGACGAGCGTTGTGTTGTGGTAGTTGTGTGTTTGTGTTGCTCTTCCAGCCTCTTTAATTATCCGTGTTGGTCGGGTGAGTTTAATGGCGTCTCTGCACGTGTCGCATCTCCGTGGCGTGGAAATCGCTCCGTGTGTTTTCACTCCGTTAGGGAATGCTGCGATGGAGTGGTTGAGCTTAACTCTTTCACTCCCAGTCTAATGGTGTCGCTGCCGCTTATAATCACTTCAGCAGAAAATATGAAAATAAAATAAAGTCCCAGCATCACACACTCACCAAACACACACTCTCTCTCTCAAACGCTGCTCGACTCTTTCACCACCGAAAGCATTGGAACACCATATATAACATAAACTGAATAGCATAAACCGAACATATATAAATAAGAAATAAAAAAATTAACTTGTTTATTAATCAACTGCATGGGGAAAGCATCACAAAATAAATGCGTCATTTGGAAGATTTTGTGACATTTTTTGTAAATCCTACAAAAGTTTACAGCATTTTTAAATACATTTATAATTATAATTCATTTAACCATTGTTTGAAAATTAATTCAAGTTTTAAGTCTTGAAGCACAATGTTTTTAACAACGATAAGAACCAAATAATAATGATATGAAGCATGTAATGTTAATGAACTATATTTATTACCATGGCCTAAAACACCCTTGGTTTAAAACCTTAATTAAATAAGTGTATTAAAGGTTAACATAGGAATATATGTTTTTTAGACATTACGGCAACATTGTTTTTGAGATGCAGCATTTAACAAAATTAAAAATTGTTGTGATTTTTTTTTACTAATGATAATATTTACAAAAATATATTGAATTCGATCTCTCACAATGGCCCACAGCAATATTAAAATAGTGTAGATTAAAGCTTTATATCAATAATAATTTATACTATTTAGTCTCCATTTCAGTTTTTTAACATATTTAATACTGAGAGCAGCCAAGTTATCTGATAAATTCAATAATTAACGCAATAGCTACTTCTCTGGTAATTGAATACTTTTATATATTGACGTAACTTAATTACTAACTCCGTTACTATATGTGTAGAGTAACTAGTAACTGTAACCATATGAAGCCTGTGATCTAAATAAACAATATAAAACCTCGTTTAAAAAATGTGTTAAAAATGAATACAGAAAGAGTTTTCAAATAAATAGTTTTTTTTTTCTCAACATTACGGCGACAATGTTTCGGAGACAAGGATGCAGCAATTAACAAAAATAAAAATGTTCCTGTTTGCTCCCCGTCTGTGTGTCGGCGCCAGGACGAGGCGTTTTGAAGTGAGACAAAAGAGCAAACACTTCAGTCACATTATTATAAAGTCTGGACTAATTGAATTGCTTCACAAAGGGAATCTGTCAGAATTGTTTTTGACAAGCCGCGCTCTGGTGAAACAGCAGGTAGTTGACAAACAAGCAGCGTTGAAAGGCTCTGAAGCCTTTGGCACTAAACTCATTTTGGACATCAAACGTGGAACACGGCTTCTCTCCTCGGGGAGTCGTGGCTGAGTTTATCCGCACTCGCGTTTAATGCTGAAAGAGTCGTTTCTGCTATAATCACTGTAAACCGCTCCCGCTTCAGTTCAGCCACGCGCCTGTAAATGACACGTGATCCATCGTCACCACAACGATGAGTGCGCTCTGACTTTAACGTCCCATAGTTACACACACACACACTTAGTGGACGACATTTTTGTTTTTTAAAAGTTTTTCAAATAAAAAAAAACACATTGTAGGCTCCAGTTTATGAAAATTAAAACCGTTTCTATTTTAAATTTGCCCCTTTGTCTATTGTTGCGATGTGGGAACGATTGAACAACGTTCTGCTTTTTCTTGATCACTATTTTTTAACAACTGATTTTAATTTTTGATTGTTCTGACTAGAAAAATGAATGGAACTGTCAAAACAGTCAAGGTTTGCATGTAACTTGTGTCAACTTGACTTATATTTCTCTAAATTGTAAAAATCACATAAAAAAATCAACTTGATCAGTCCGTCCATGTCTTTTCTGAACCACTTCTGGGTCACTATTAGCTGGAGCCAATCCAAGCTCTGGGTCTCTAGGTTGGACCCACCCACTATAGGTGGCCGACCAATCACAGAGCAGGACACTCCCATTCACACCTATGGTCAATTTTACTTACTCAAGTTCATTGACTGTAAAGAACAAACTATTCAAACTAAAAAAAATCCAAAACTGGTTTCCTGTCTGCACATCATCATGAGACAGTTATTGTGTGCTGGACATCGGCTCGTCTCTCCTCTATCAGGACTCGTGATGGATGCGCTCGCCGCCTCCTTCGAAATCAGCAAAATGTTTGTGGAATAATCAGATGTGATTTGAGCGCAGAGATGCAGTTGTCTGAATAATGGAGCATGGCAGCGCCAGCATCATTCCCGTAATTTGCCAGCTGGTCAGTGAATAGCCAAGCATGTGTTTCCCATTATATGATTTCATCCTGAAATACCTGGCGCCCGACACATCAAAAGACACGCAATAATGTCCTTTTTGCTCTTAAACACACAAATTAAAGGGAAAACAAGTGACTCGTTTAGAAGGATTAACAAAAAAAAGTGTGTGTGTGTGTGTGTGTGTGTGTGTGTGTGTGTGTGTGTGTAAAAGTTCAATAGCAAATAATGCGACTAGAAAGTGGAAGCTGTGAGATGGCGTTTCAGATTAATTTGTCTTCAGGAGGTTTGTGAGGTTTACAGAAGCTCGTTCTTGGAAACTCGTTGTGTTGTTGATGCGAAAACATTTTTTACCCGAATGACAGGATTTATTTTACTACTTGAAACACTGTATTTTATTACTTGAAACACAATCTGGCGGATTTTACACAGAATAGACCTGGTGGATATTGTGATCAGAACGTGTTTGACTGCAGGTTTGTTGAGAAATCTACTACGGATGCGGTTTATGAACATTTTCACACACTTTGGTTCACTAAAAGTCGTTTTCCTGAGTTCTGATTCCGAGAAGCCGCGCTAATCTTCAGCTTTCTGATTTCCTGCCGTCACCACCGACGGAGATTTCTGCTCGTTTTCTTGACTCCTATCTTTGAGTCCGCTTCAGCGAAATGAACAAATCTTTACCTGATAAGCTTTTTTTTTCCCTGTGATTAGAAAGCAAAAGCTTTGTGTGATCGAGGTGAAACAAAACACACACTTTCTCTCTCAAACGCTGCTAGACTCTTTCTCGACTTGGAATAAAACAAAAATAAATGTTTTTATAATTACCATTTGAACTTTTTTCTTATTTTGAAGATTTAGCGCCTTTTTTAATTTAAAAACGGCAACAATTGAAGCTGGTAAGTCCGAAAAAAATGAATCAGTTTATTGAGTTATTAAATACAAAATAAAATCTATATATTTTTCCAAGTCTTGAAGTAAAAAGAGTAAGAAGAAAATAACAAAAATATGAAGCCTGTGATATTCAGAAATAATATTTACTACCAAGGCCTAAAAATGTATTAGAGATGAATGCAGGTATCATTTTGAAATTAATTTGATTTTTCAACATTATCGTGACAGTTTTTTTTAAGACAAATACGCCGCAAATAACACAAATATAAATCCCGGGAACATCATTCCAAAGGTCTGAACGATTAGCAGAGGTGTAAAGTACTTGAGTAAATAGACTTACTTTAGGTATTTTTGTATACATATATTATGTATACATATGAATAATACAATTGATTAAAAAGTTGCTTATAAATTTGATACTCAGTACAAGTACAAGGTAGCCAAAAATACTTTTACTACTAAAACAAAATATTTACAAAATGTACAAAAATAGTAACAATGTCTTTTTACTCAAGTACTTTGCGATTAGTTAAAACTGCAGCCACTTTTTTTGCACACGCGTTACTTTTGTAACTATTCCGAGCATCACCGACGTCTGATGAGGGCGAACTTCCTTTCTCTCCTGTCGGGAAGACGCACTTGCTTTCCAAGCATGTTTCCTATTGTCTTTTTAAGTGTCCTTGCGCTTTCTGGCTTCAAAAGAGAAACGGACTGAGGCTTGTGCTGACTCGCATGACTTTCCCTAAGACAAAGGGCCGGATCATTAGCCGTGGGGATCTGAAATGTGACTTGGCAGACAATGATGATGCCGTATGATCAAACAACTTGTCAGTGTGTTCGGTCGAAGCGAAGGGGCGAAGGAAAAAAAAAAACCCCATTCAATATAAGATCAATCCAGTTTGCGAGCAGCGAAACAAATAGTGCTGATGGTGCAGACGTGTGCGTCCCTCCAGGACACTCGGCCTCATTTGGATATTTGTTCTCCCTCATGAATGTTCCATTACGTGATGCCATGCGCCGCTAATCACATTCCGCGGGAAAGGCGTCGGGCTTTTAGGAATGTTGAAAAGCGAGTGGTTGTTTCTAATCTTTTGAAATGCCTTAAAAGTGACAGACGGCTTTCCGCTGCCAAGATGTGAGGCTGAGACACGGAGATAAATGTGCTGTGGTCAGCGAAGAGCATCTCACAAGGAGAGAGGCACATTTAATAATGTATTATCATTCAGCGGGGAAGGTGAAATCTCCTTGTCCGTCAGGGCTCAAAGGGAGGAATGTGCTGCGGAGACACCACCGGAAGACGCAGATCTGGGCCTGGAGGGTGACGGCTTCTCTCCTGCTTTCAAACGGGTCCGGCTCTTTCTGCTTTCTAGTCGGTGGAAGGGCAATTAGGAGGAAGCGGCGTCTCCTTCTCTTTGTGCATTCTGAGTGCTCGGCCAAGCGTCTGCCCTCGGCGCTGCTGCACTGCTGTGAACAAATTTAACATTTGTTTGCCCTTGGACAGAAGAAATGTAATAATTAGCCCGAGCAGTTACTCATTTGCCATTCAGCGTGCGGAAAACCGTGGCGTGAGTAAGAGCGGGCTGACCCTGAGTGACCCCTTACACGGGACAGGAACATGGCACACGCTTACACGCAACACAGCGCCTTTTACAACAGATTTTCACATTTTGATGACGATTAGCCTTTGCTAAAAAACGTCAAAGTGGGGAAACTGGTGCAAGGCCGGAACCGTTGGTTTTTAGGCCTTTCCTGGAAAACCCAGGACAAAAGCAAATGAAGTAAAATATCAAATCAATGTTATTTAATCTAAATAACATAATTATTAAATAACATAATATATAATATAATAATTAACATCACTTAACATCATTAACATATTTTTTAAGGATGGGCGGGGCAGGGCGGGGCGTTAGGAGTAGTGCTACAATAAAGAGTAAGACAAAAAAAAATCCAATACATGACAAAAATAAAAATGAAAGTGCAATACAATAAAATACACTACGATACAATAAACATTTAAAATGATACTAAAATGCAACAGATTTGTGCTTTGTTGCATTTTAAAAGATAAAAGATGCGTAATTTAAAAAAACCTGGTAAAGTGATCAAAGTGTGAAAGAAGTGACCAGAAAAACAAGTGAAATATTTAGCTCATTAGTTTTGTTGTTTTGTTTACAAACAAACCAAGTGTGTTTATGAACAGAAGAATGTGTTATGGTAACAAATGTTTCCAGTTGTGCGTCAATATACCACTTAGAAAATAGAAACTAAATTAAAAGTGAATGAAAGTAAAAAATTGTACAGTTAGGACAGAATTAATAGTTCATATCAAAGATACTATAAGCGTAAAAAAGATAATTGGACTGTACATACAGAAGAAATGACAACAAAACAAAAATGAAAGACAGTATAAATTACATCAACGGAATTTATTACATTACAATTTTTTTGTATATCTTTTTTGTACCATTATTTATTCATACACTTTTTATATAACTAAATAAAACATCCTTAGACTGAGGCTTTGAGACTAGTTCACTGTCCTTCCTGGTAAAGGCCCCGTAAAAAATCCTTGTTGAAAGACAAAACTTTCTTCTGTCGGCGTCGTCCCATCATCAAACCGAAGCTCCCACGCAGTAATCGTGCTCTATTTTTACGCGGCGCGAATTAATATCGTATTATGTACGTGGCGTGTGGACATAGTGTGTCAGATTAAAAAATTAGCTCTGTTTTGTAATTATAAACGGATACTTAGGGCTGTTACGTCCTGGCTTTCTAATGAAAGAAGGATGGGTGGAGAAGGACTAATTCTCTCGCCTTTCTTCCGCCGCGCTTTAAAAGCCGATCTCGGCGTTCCAGTCACCTTGACTTTGCATCCACAGGCCCGGAGACGCTCCCGCTTATCCCGCCGAACCCCGGCCCGTCAATTAGCCGTTTAAAAATTAATCTCTTTAGCTGGAAACACCACGCCAGCTTTCTTCCGTCTGTAAATGGAGTGTTATTAATTCAAGCTGCGCAGAGCCGGTGTTACGAAGAATGTTATCGAAACAGATTTCCACACGTTTAACACGTCGCCGCTTTTAAGAAATCCTAAGCGTTTTTTTTGTCGGCGTGAACCGGGCGCGAATGGATTTGCATCGGTTTTCTTGCGCTTCTCGGGGCACGAGAGACGTCAGACGGGGCCGGATAAGCTTCGCCTTTTACTAAGTTTACATTTACATTTCTTTTTGTCTTCCATCCGGCAGCTCGGTACATCAGGCCTGGATTAGTGCCAGAGTGGATTGTCGCCCCAAACATCGGCGTTCCCTGTAGGATTGCCTGCGAATGACATGAATATGTCCGCCTGTCATTGACGGAACACACTCCACTGTGATCACACCAAACACTGTCTTCCCGTTTCCCGGGGTTCGAGTGCTTGTTCTATCAGAGTGTTTTGATTATTCCGGCTTTTTCGGCTCCTTGATTGAATTTCTAATGTCGCTGTTTGTGAAACGGAGGAAGACATTTACATATGGCTACATTTGTTTACGCGTCAGATCAACATTTTGCTGGCTTTTGGGAAGAAATCTATTATTTAGAGTGGTGCCTTTCCCGACCAAATCAAGCGGCTGTGAGCTGAGGAGAGAGGACGGAGAGATCTTTTCCCACAAACTGCTTTTCTTCCGATGATTAGTGGCGGATTGAGCCGGAGCGTCTTTCCCCGGCCGGATTGCAGAGATCCGCCACTGGTTAACGTTAAAAATAAAAGGAAATAAATATCATATTTATTGTTTGTATAATATGTCTCGCAGGGTTTTTTTTAATTAGTAATGTACATGCTTGTTTTTTGCCCACTGTAAAAACTAAACAATAACCAAACGTAACTACTTTGTAACTAAAATGTCACGTTCAGCTTTTCAAAAGTAGTTAAAAAATAACAACTAGAGTGATTCACATGATTCATTATTCTTTCATTAAATCAGCACAAAAACATTGTATCCATTTCCAAGTCACATGGAGCTGCATCCAATCACAGCAACTCTGGGCTTAGGGGTGGGACACACCCCCTGGACCAATCACAGAGCGAGACACACACTCACACTCACGCCTGTGCAACATCAGCATCTGATTGCTTTGAGATGATGAGGATGATGATGATGATGATACAGTTTCTCAATACTTTGCATTGCATTTAATGCCAATTTAGAACTTTAAAGGAAGAAAAAGCGTTACAGTACGTTAACAAACCATTTTTTCCCCACTACAATACTGTTTTTCATTATTACTTATAGCGACTTTGCCTTGGTCTGGGAAGCGCGAAAATATAAAAAAAAGTATCAATTTTTTTTTTAATTCTCAAAAATATTATAATTTTATTTCATATCAATGTTCATCTTCCATCCTGTTGGCATCCACAGCTTGCTGATGGTCTCTCTCACACACACACACACACACACACACACACACACACACACACACACAGTAAACACAGCTCTTCACTATATATGAATCCCGCACACATTTGCTTTTCAAAAGGCAATTAATTCCGGGCCGGCGAGGGCGTTCGTCACTCATCCTCCTTCACCGGCTTTAATCAGGTTATGCAAGCGTTCCTCATCCACCTCAGAGGACCACACACTCCTGTAGGACACTCGCCGGGAAGAAAACACACAGGAAGTGGTGGAGGAGCGTTTTCTTCTGCAGTCATCACGGGCAGTCAAGCCTTTAATCCTCCGCGGCCCAATAATGACATTCCCTCTGCATTTATTACACGGAGGAGCGGGGAAAACGCTGACTTTGAACAAATGAACACTCTGACCTTTATGCAATAAATATGACACGGGTCGTATAAAAAGACAAGATGTCTTCTTCTGCCGGGGTTTACTTCCCAGACTCTTTGTGTCTGTGTTTGTCTGCGGCAAAAAGCTGGACGAGGGACAAATGAACGAAGGTTAAGACACAGTCACAAGGTCTTTCAAAAAGCTCTTGGAAGTTAGAACTTAACTAAAACTGTATTGAGCTTGAATTACTTGAACTGTAAACTGATGCATACACACTTTGGATACACTCTTATGTTCACTTGGAAAAAATATATTTTCTTCTTTCTTAAATTCAAAATAGGAGTAAGTTAGTAAATGCTGTGCTACACAAAATATTCAGTTTTAAAACTGGGAAAAAAAACTGGAGAAATACTGGAAAGATTTTGAAAGAAATTGAAGGAAATTGGAAAAAATAAAGTAGAAATAAGTGGAAAAAAAAGTCTTAAATACAAAACATGTCAATTATTGTTACTTATTAGCCCAGTTTGTGAACAAAATTACATGAACACAATTATTACAATTGTATTGTATATTTGGAACTTAAATTAAATGCAAAAAGCTGGAAAGCTTTTAGTTTTCGCTCAGTGAAAATGTTGTTTTAAAAAAAAAAAAAAAAAACAGTTAAATTAGCAAAATACAAAAGAAGGGACTCAAGTTATCCACGTAAAGTGAAGCGAAAATACATATTTAAAATACATATACATTTGCACCATTTATACGTATATATATATATATTTACCGTGTATATATTTGTTTATTCGTGTGCGTGTGTTTGTTCTTCTCGAGCGCGTCTCACAGAAGATCAGAGCAGCGAGTCTTTTGTTTTCCCCCTGACCGCACGCGACAGTAAAGGATTTATGAAGATTTCCTGCCCTCGCTCTGCCCATCTGTGCGGCTGTCGTCGCTCGGCCTTGAGAATATGTTTCAATTTATTAAGCCAAACCAAAGGACTCATTATTTCAGAAGAGGGGCGCGGAGTGACACACAGAATTGGTTATTAATGGAAAGTCTCTGCCACGGGGCAGTTGAAATTTAATGATATCTTACAAGAAAATATGATGGTGTCACTTTCCCAAAAGTCACGCCAAATGTCAGCGTTTTAAGGTCCTGACGCTAATTTTATGCCCGTGCACAGTAATGTTTAGGAAACACGGCCCAGTGCCTGTGCTGATTATCCCCTCACCTTCCCCGCGCTCTCAAATGGGTTTGTGCAGCAAGCGATTTAATCTCTAAGTGTAGGGAACGTTCATGGAGGGAGAGAGAAAGAGAGAGAGAGAGAGAGAGAGAGAGAGAGAGAGAGACACCTCTGTGCATTACTCAGAGATAAGGCTTCCCAAGCCAAATGTTACCTGCTAATCCGGGCCGACGGACTCAAACACTTGACTTTGACTCTCCCCGGGAATTTGGTAATGGCTAATTTTCATTTCGGAATTAAAGAGCAGAAAAGAGCAAAGTGAAGGAGGTCTTAGATAGACGTGTGTTCAACGTTCAGTCTGTCTAGAAGATTCTGCTCTATGGGGATCACAGAACACACACACACACACACACACACACACACTAATAAATAATTATAATCAAATTAATAATATTAACAAAGATGAAAAAAATATATTCATTTATATAGGTCTTTACAAATTAAGTGTTTAAAAAAAGAAAATAAATAAAAACAGGGGATGATGATGGTGCATTTATTGTCATTGTATTGCTGGGTTACAGTGACATTTGGAAAAAAAGCAAAAAACTATCTAAATGAAAAAGTTTAATTATACACGCTGGATAAAATAGATTCTAAAATAGAGTACAATATATCGTATTTACGTGATAATAAGCACCCCCATGATTTTTCAGGCACACAATAAAAAAAATGTTTTAGTTTGTTTTGTTTCTGGCTAAACTACATTAATTTTCTCTTAAAAAAACTGTTTTTTTCTTTATTTAACAAACCTTGTGACTCGTATCACTTCAATGTTGTTTTACTTCCGTTAGCCTTTAGCACGACAATCTACCTAATACAATATGATCAGTCTGTTCAAATATTAATGACTGTATTTAGTTTAATCTGACTTCTTCCAGTGTTATTTAGTCTCTGCTAAGTGTCGCTGCGTGTCAAAATCTTCTTTATTTCTGTTATTGAGCCAAAAAAAGCTTAAAGTCTTGTGAATATGTTAAATCTGCGATTAAAAGCACCTCGCAAGTTTTTGAGCTGCTAAAGTTGGAGAAAAAAAAACAGGTGCTTATATTCACCTAAATACAGTATACACATTTAATACAAAAGACATTGTGACAAAATATATAGCAAAGTAGAAACATAACCAAAGCTGCATAGTGTAGTTAAAATAAACTAGAGTTAATAATCCAGTAAAACTGCATTAAAAGTACCAACGTACACGATGCCTAATAATATGCAACTATGGTTAATGAAATGTTCTAGTTGCAACTCTTCTTCTGCTGCGAACTTCACGTCACTAAATAAAAAAGTTGTGTGTTAGTCATAAAATGTCCTCACAAACCGTAAATCCGCCTGATCCGCGACTCCTCTTTTCGAAAGTCACGTGACATGCGTTTTACAAGCATCGGTGGGGTCAATAAAACGGTTGAAATCTCCAGCACGGAGAGGAACGATGAAGCCATTGTGAAGACGTAACAGTGACGGCGTTTCCCGGGTTTAATGCTCCTGCTGCGAGGAACACGCTCCACAAGGACACGGGCTTCACCTGTCAGTATATCACAGCCACGGGCCGGGCCGAGCCGAGGGTCCGCCGGGACCACCTCACTAACACATATGGCATATTCTCAGCTCCCAAGGTCAATTACAGCTATTTATCGGGAAAAAAAAAAGACAAACGTTGCTCAACTTTCCAAGGTTTCTGCCTCCTGCCAAGTGCCTCGTCTGCCATATTAAACACCAGTGGAGTGGCTTTCTCTCTCTTTCTCTCTGTGTCTTTCTCTCTCTCTCTCTTTCTCTCTGTGTCTTTCTCTCTCTCTCTCTCTTTCTCTCTGTCTCTCTCTCTCTCTCTCTCTCTTTCTCTCTGTCTCTCTCTCTCTCTCTTTTTCTCTCTGTCTGTCTCTCTCTCTCACTTTTTCTCTCTGTCTCTCTCTGTCTCTCTCTCTCTCTCTTTTTCTCTCTGTCTGTCTGTCTCTCTCTCTCTCTC
>MU204278.1:2694466-2707382 GCA_017309775.1 Paedocypris sp. Pulau Singkep | reverse complement strand
AGAGAGAGAGAGAGAGAGAGAGAGAGAGAGAGAGAGAGAGAGAGACAGACAGACAGACAGACAGACTGACAGAGAGAGAGAGACAGACAGAGAGAGAGAATAGAATAGAATAGCCTTTATTGTCACAGTGCACAAATATGATGTGTCATATAAATGTACAGTGAAATTATAGCGACTTTCAATCCAGTGCAACACGCATTAATAAATCTATTCAAAATTTACAATAGTAGAGATAATTTATAGATATATTATAGAGAAATTTACAATAATAGAGAGAGAGGTATGGGAGGGAACGAAGGAATGAAGAAAGGAAGGAAGAAAGTAAGAAATAAAGAATAACAATGACAGGTGTAAATTATTATAAAAAAATCAAAGTGAGAAAAGTAAGAAAGGACGATAGAAAGAAAAAGAGAGAGGAAGGAAGGAAGGAAAAAAGAAAGAAAGAAGGACAGAAAGAAATAAAATTTAAGGCGTTTGGAAGTGCAAATAATGAATGAAAGATTAACAATGTGAGAACTAAATTAATATAAAAAAAATAAAAGGAAAAGAGTAAGAAAGAAAGACAGAAATATGTAAGAAGTCAGGAAGAGCAAATAATGAAAGGAATGAAAGAATTGAAATGAAAAAATGAAGTGAGAGGCAGAAAGAAAGAAAGAAAAATTTAGAAAGGAGAAAGAAAACTGCTTGAGTGTGTGTGAGTGTGTGTGTGTGAGTGTGAGAGTGTGTGTGTGTGTGAGTGTGTGTGTGTGTGTGTGTGTGTGTGTGAGAGAGTGTGTGAGAGGGTGTGTGTGTGTGTGTGTGTGCCATATGTGTCTCCCAACATTCCGCTTCTCTTAATCCCCAAAACGAGCTTGTTTTTATTTTCTTCTTTTCATTTTTATAAAACTTCTTCTCTACCTGCGTGAAACCTCCCGAGCGTTTCCAGCAGCTAATAAACAGCGAAGCATCAATAACGGCGTGACACGGACAGGATTGGCTATCCATCATGTCTGCTCGGTTGGACTCGCTTGTGTAGATGTTAATTTCACTTCTCACAAACAATCTGGGTGTATAAACAGCGATTGGGGCAAGTAATGATGTGTTGTGCGTTGCTGAGTGTGTGCGTCTGCCACCAGAAGAATCGGCTCGAGACTACGAGAGGATGACGCTCACCGCTCAAGCTTTACCTCCAGGATTCCCGTCTCCCTTCCTCTTCCCAGACGGCCTCTCCTCCATAGAGACGCTCCTGACTAACATACAGGTACGAGTTCAGAGTTTGTACCGTAAGATCGAATGTGACAGTTGTGGAAAGGACGAAAAAGTGAAAAGTGAGGAAGAAAAATGAAAAGAGCAAAGAATGATACAATACAAAAGATAAGAAAGGAAAAGGAACAGATTAACAATGTGAAGACAAAATTAATATGAAAGAAAGAAAGAAAGAAAGGAAGAGTAAGAAGTGAGGAAGAGCAAAAATGAAAGGAATGAAGGATTAAAGGAAGAGAAATGAAGAGCAAGGAAAAAGACAATAAGAAAGAAAGAAAGAATGAAAGAAAGAAAAAAAATAAGAAAGCAATAGTAAGAAGTGAGGAAGAGCAAAAATTAAAGGAATGAAGGATTAAAGGAAGAAAAATGAAGAACAAGGAAAAAGACAATAAGAAAGAAATAATTAGAAATTTGAAAGAAAGAAAGAAAGAAAGGAAGAGTAAGAAGTGAGGAAGAGCAAAAATAAAAGGAATGAAGGTTTAAAGGAAGAAAAATAAAGAGCAAGGAAAGACAATAAGAAAGAAAGAATGAATGAAAGAAAGAAAATAAGAAAGAAAGAGTAAGAAGTGAGCAAGAGCAATGAAGGATGAAAGGAAGAAAAATGAGCAAGGAAAAAGAAAATAAGAAAGAAAGAAAGAAAAAGAAATGAGAGAGAGCACCAACGAAAGGAATGAAGGAAGAATTGAAGGAAGAAAAATAAATGAAGAGCAAAGAAAAAGACAATAAGAAAGAAAGAAGGAAAGAAAGAACTTTCACTTTTTTTAACTTTTGATTTTGACTGAGACTGACGTTTGTTCATTTCGTTCTTCTCTGAAACATTGAGTTAAATTTTGTTTCTTGGTGTTTTTGAGTCTAAATTCAGTAGGAGAAAATACTTAAGTACTTAAGTTCTTTTAAAATGGGATACTTTACGAATTTTACTCAAGCCTTCTCGGAATTGGCGACTTAACAGCAGGCTTGAGTAGTTTCATGACTTTTGACGATAAGAACTAAGTTCAGCATTATGAAAAATGTTTCCTTGTCTTGAATTATTGAGCAGAAGCTTCTGTCAAAAGTGACTCGCTAACGACAAGCAGCAAGATAAAAAAAAACGTTTGATCTTTGAAATGTGAATTATTGATAATTCGTGCTGGTTTTCGGTTGATGGAAGAAGTTAAGTGACATTGTGTGTTCACCAAACAAACACAGTGCCACCTACATCCCTTAGGTGAGCCAGTCAGAAAGATGGATGTGGTTGATTAACGGCGACTCGGAGACGAACGATTGGCCGGTTGCTTTGGTGATGCGGGCGTCAGATCTCAGTAATTAGCGGGGCTCGCTGGACTCACGCATCTTTAATCATGATTTCAGCCCAATCTTTTGATTGGACATTCATACACAAGTCAACAAAACCAACCCAAGCAGAAAATTGATACGGAGCTTTATTATATTAACTTTTTTAATTCTAAATTGGAGTCGTTAGAAGTTACAATTAGTATGACAGACTCTTTGCTTTCGGCTTGTGGCCAGAATAAAAAGGTGGATCATTTAGGTTTTTTTTTTTTACATTATTTTTTTTAAATACGTATATTTTTGAACGTTTGATGGTTTTGGCACTAATCTGATTTAATACTTGTTAATACTTTAATACTAATAATTTAGTACTATTTCAATGGGGGGTTGGGGACTTTCGCTGTAGGTTATATAAGTGTCTGAACATTTTTTTAAACCTCTTTTCCATTTCTGGGTCACGGGGAGATGAAGGCAGGACACACCCTGCTTCGGTATCCAACCAATCACAGACCGGGACACACAGACACACCCATTCCCTCTCACTCACACCTGCGGATCATTTTCCAGACAGTCTAACATAGGAGATCCAGAGGAAACCCACGCAAGCATGCTTTGCTAAATTCAGACCGAGTCTCAAACTTCTCTTGTTTTTTTTTTCATCGCTTCTATCCAGCCATAATGTTTGCGTGACTTGTGTGCAGGGTTTGCTGAAGGTGGCGATTGATAACGCCCGAGCTCAGGAGAAGCAGGTCCAGCTGGAGAAGACCGAGCTGAAGATGGAGCTGTTCCGAGAGCGAGAGCTGCGAGAAACCCTGGAGAAGCAACTGGCGGTGGAGCAGAAGAACCGAGGTTTGATGATGATGATGGTGATAATGATGTGCTCCGCAAAAACAAGCCCAGTTGACCATCACTATTGTGCGTAAAACACACAGAATAATAAAGACGCCGCCATTAATCAGGCAAAACGAGGCATCTGCACATTATTGATCGGTACGCGGGCGAGTATTGATGATGTGCGCTGAAGAGCCCGTGTTTTACCGTAAGCACGTCCCACTGCACATGAGTAAGTCTAATCTACGCTCTGAAGAAGTCATCTCAGCGGTAAACACTTCTCCACCAGCCAGAGAATCCTCCGGGTTGATATCTTATTTATCAATTATCAACTCTTATCGGAGATTAAAAGTGAAATGTGCATTACAAACGGCCTCTAGTTGTATTATTCGCCTCAGTAATCAACGTTTCAACGTCAATAAATGATTTACCCAGGCAAAAGTATTAGTGGGGATATTAAATGTGACTTAATATCCTGGTGTTCTGTGTATTTATCCGGCGTAATGAATTAAATTGAGCTTATTAAAGCGGTTTGTCGGCCTCCGGCTCTGGGCTGCTTAAGATGCGCCGCGTCTCTCCTCTCCTTCAGAGAAACTTTCCTTTAACCCCATCGCGCTGCCATTCTAACCCGGGTTAATCCAGGTTATCGCCGGCTCAATTATTCTGCTAATGACACAGTCAATTTTTATTGAATAATAATGTTTTTTTTTCCTTTTTCTCTTCTCTCGCCATGAACACGACGACGAGTTTGAATGCACATGTGAACGGAGCCTGTGTGTTTCTCTCCCGTCTCTCAGCCATCGTTCAGAAGCGATTGAAGAAGGAGAAGAAGGCGAAGAGGAAACTGCAGGAAGCGCTGGAGTACGAGTCCA
This sequence comes from Paedocypris sp. Pulau Singkep, assembly GCA_017309775.1. Taxonomy (NCBI): domain Eukaryota; kingdom Metazoa; phylum Chordata; class Actinopteri; order Cypriniformes; genus Paedocypris; species Paedocypris sp. Pulau Singkep. Next base: position 2,703,165 of record MU204278.1, on the reverse strand, counting down.
AGCGGCGAGAACAAGCCGAGCAAAGCCTGAAGCAGACGTCACCCACGGAGAGTCTCAGATCACTCAACGGTGAATTCATCTGTATTTTCATTTTATATCTATCTATCCATCCATCCATTACTTCATCCATCCTCACATCCATCCTCACTCCATCTATCTATTTATCTATTCATCCATCCATTCATCACTCATCTATCTATCTATATATCTATCTATCTATCTATCCATCCATCCCTCCCTCCCTCCATCACTCCATCTATCTATCTATCTATCTATCCATCCATCCATCCATCCATCCATCCATCATCCATCCATCCATCCATCACCCCATCTATCTATCTATCCATCCATCTATTCGTCACTCATCTATCTATCTATCTATCTACCATCCATCCATCCATCCATCCATACGTATATCCATAGTATTCAAATGCAAATATGTTCTCTCCTAACTGAGCTAGCTCAATAGCCCCAAGTTAGCTTTCCTGTTAGATCAAGCGTCCTTATGTTCCTTTCTTGCTAACTAAAAAAATCTGATGTTTTTTTTCTTTCCATGTTAGCTCCAAAAAAAAGAAAGAAATATGTATGTTTCGTTCATGTTAGCTGAAAATCCTGGTTTCTTCCTGGCGAGTTCCACAGTGCTGATGTTAGCTTTGGCGCTAGCTCGATAGCCACTAGGTTTGCATTCCTGCCATCTCATTAAGCGTTAGATTAGCTTTCCTGCTAGTTCATTAGCCCGTTGGTTAGCTTTCATGCTAGCTGGGTAGCCACAAAACAGCTTTGCAGCTTTCTCAACTGCCCCAGGCTTTCTTTCCTGCTAGCTCAAAGTCTTAAAATTAGCGTCCATGCTAGGTTAATGCTTTCCCAGCTAGCCTAATGACCCTGTGTTTGCTTGAACTTCAGCCTAATATCTCTAAGCTAGCCTTCGTGCTATCACAATAGCTTTCCAGCTAACTCCTATAGCCCCATAACTCTGGTTTTTGATGTTGGGAACACCAAATGCCATGTTCTCAAAATCCCAGGTAAATAATACGTTTGTTAGAGTTATTTACACACTGAACAGAAACACGACTTCTCTAAATGACCGAGTGTTGGTTTGAAGACTATTTTAATGTGTTTTAACCCAGCATGGGCATTAGCATAGGTTTCCTGGACGCTTTGTGAGAGATCAGGAGGAGGTCACTGTAGCTGACCCGCTCTTCATTCACAGTGATTGCTGGAAGCTTCGCCCTGACACTTTCCTACTGCCATCACAAAAGACGCGGCTGGAAAAACGTCCCTAATTAAGCGCAGATGTCCTGGATGTTTAATGGTCATTATCTTTTGATTTTGCCAGACTCGCTGACCCAGGAGATGGAGACTGACCGCAGCAGTGGCAGAACAGATGCTGAGAGGACAATACAAGGTACGTGTTTTCCAGGAGACGATGAATGTGGAGTTTGTGCGTCTGGCTTTGGCTGTGCCCGCTGCTCATGCGTGACGCCGCCATCTGCCCACGGTTCACCAAGACGGGCAAGATCACTGCGATCTGTCACCTCCACCATTCCAGAACGCCTCAGATATGCTGTGATGACATCATCTTTTCAGGGGCGGGGTTGAGGGAGTTGAAATAGATGTGAGGAACACTTATGAAGATTCAAAATTGTAAATAATCCTGCAGTCACATAAAATCCACTGTTGGGATGGATTTTTTTTTTGTGTGGGAACATTTGTGGTGTTATTTAATGATCGTACAGTATTTCTCGGACTATAAGGCGCACTAATCTTATCTTTGTTCGCATGACAGCTAGATAATTTTTGGATTATAAAGTGCAATTTTTATTTGGATTTTTAGTGCTCATAGTTGGAAAAATGCAGAATGAAGACTCACTGTCTCTACAACTTGGTCTTCTGTAGATCTGCCAACCGCGGTGGTGTAAATGTTCTAGAGACTTTGCTACTTAAGTATTTTTGGCTACTTTGTACTTGTAACGAGTATCAAAAATATAAGCAACTTTTACTCTCTACTTGACTACATTTGTGTATCTGTATCTTTACTCCACTACATTTGAATGGACACTTACCATTACTGGTTACAGTGTGATTTTTTTTCTGTCTTTTTCTACTGCGGTTAACATCCAAGATGGATGAGGTGATATCACCCTCTGTTCTTTTCTTATCTATCTTGTTCTTCCATTTAAAAAAAATGGAGGTGTTATGTTTTATTTCTATATCAGGAAATTTAAAATTTCTGCGGCCTAAATACTCAAGTTATTTTCAATTGGATACTTTACTCAAGTCTTCAAGGAAATGGTAATGGAGTAATTTCTACAGTAGTGTGTCCGCACTGTTACTCAAGTGTGGTTTTCAGGTACAACAGCGGCTTGTTTTAAAGACGGACCCTCCTTTAGACTTTACTGTTGTACACCTCAGAGAGCAATGCAGTTTAATGAGCATTATAAGATGTTTCATTATCTGAAAATCACCCACTGTGGAGTTAATTCCAGACGTTCAGCAATAGAACTGCTCTGATAAACACACACGCTCTCCTTTATGAGTTTATGGGTATTTATTAACCACATTGGCATCATTTCTCAGAGAAGCTCTCAGCGTGTCGCCCGCTGTGATAACGTATATTTTTGGATGATTTTTGGCGTCTCGTCTTGATCGGTCTCAATTTGCCTTAAAATAGTTTGAGCAAATGACTATGAAATGCGGGAAATGGTATTTTAATATCCGTTCAGAAGTTGGAACCGTGTAACCTAGTTTGATTAGCCTGGTTCAAATAAAAGTAAAAATAAATCAAGATTACTTTCATGAACAGTGATTTCAACAGCTACTTTTACTATAATGTCATTAACAGTATGTTTCATTTTTCTACTATTTTACAGCACGAATGTAGGAATTTTAAAGTTTGCGTCACGGGGCCACAACGTTTCAGTACACAAATAAAAACATTTTTCTTGATGTCATACTATTTTTTTTTCGCCATTACGTTCATAATGATATTTGTTTTTGTATTTTTGTTTTAGTGCTCGTGAGAAATAAACAAGTCAGCGTGTGTATTTATAAATGCGTACACATGTAGAAAAAGTGCGCGTCTGTGAACTATTTCAGCATTTTCTGCGTGTTCATGTCGTGCTTTCTGTGGCCCACAACCACACTGCCGTAATTATTCTCAAATGGCAAAAACGTAAAAAAAAATAAATAATAAAAGCGTGCTGATAAATTACACTTGCGTTTGAGGGGGAAGAATTCTATTCCGATCCATAAAACCGGGAGACGTGCAATATTTTCAACACTTGGGTGCTGGGAAGAAAAAAAAAATAATGAGAGCATAATTTCAGAGAACTAATTATTTCTATTTGTCTTTTGTCACACTCTGTAATTCTGCTATATTAACACAGTCTGTGTTTATTAATTGCTTTTCTAGTGTTTTGAATCGGTTCCAAGAATAAGCCGGACTGTTTTCCGTGCTCCGTGCTTCTGGGAGAACATCTCGCCTCTAATTCCTTGTGATACCGAGCGGAATATCTCCCCGGTATCTCTTCCCGATTCTCGGGCGTCCGCTCTCCATGTTTCCTGCGAGTTTACACGACCCTGTGAGGAGAGATAAAGTTCTTTTGTTGCAAGATTAAACATCAAAACAGTTAAAGTGAAATTAAAATTAAATGAACGAGTGTCAGTGAAGCAAAAAAAAAAAAAAAAAAAGCCGTAATTAATGGTTCCCTTAATTGTCTTCATAAAATATTTGCATGGGCATAATTTGCATAATTTACATGTGTTAATTAATCTTTCAAAGGAATTTTATGCTGAGGAAAGCCAAAATGCTTTTGTTTTATTTAGCATCTGATGAAATATTTATCCTTTTTAATGAACTACTTCTTGATTTGAATGTGATATTTTAATGAGGTTTTTCTTGTTTTGCTTCTAATGAAAAAGGAAAAATACATACAAATGTACACACACACACACACACACACACACACTTCATCTCATTTTGAGTATGTGGTGCACTTTAATGGTCAAATAAATATGTAGAGTATATTGTAAATACATTAATAAAAATTTCACTTCTCTGTGTTTGTATCAGAAAGAGAAAACACATAACATAAAAGTCAGAAGCATAATTTAAATATATTTCCTCCTTTTCTCCCCACCAGAATTAAATTATTTAGCTAAATTGAACAAACTGGCTGTGATGCCGCGTTCCCGGACACACAGGAAATGATCCGGTAATAAATGTCAGAGAAACTTGCCAACAGACGCTTTTACCGACGTCTTCCGCCAGAATTTACTCTGAATGTCCCTGAAACTGTACGAGTCTCATTAGAACACAGACATCAGTAAAATGTAGTGGATCAGCATCAGCACCAAAAGTGATATTTGTGATGTGATATACGCGTAATCACAGTGTCTGTCTGTCTGTCTGTCCGTTCATTTATTGATCTATGTTTACTAAACGTCTGTCAGAGATTTTGGTATATCTGTCTGTCTGTCTGTCTGTCTGACTCTGTATAATCTATATGTCTATCTTCACAGTGTGTTTGTCTCTGTCAATCTTCATAATCTGTATGTCTATCCATCCTTTCACTGTCTCCTTTTTCATCTATCTATCTATCTATCTATCTATCTATCTATCTATCTATCTATCTATCTATCTATCTATCTATCTATCTATCTATCTATCTATCTATCCATCCATCCATCCATCCATCCATCCATCCATCCATCCACCTACCTATCTACATATCTATCTACATATCTATCTATCTATCTATCTATCTATCTATCTATCTATCTATCTATCTATCCATCCATCCATCCATCCATCCATCCATCCATCCATCCATCCATCCATCCATCCATCCATCCATCCATCCATCCATCCATCCATCCATCCATCCATCCATCCATCCATCCATCCATCCATCTGTTTGAATGTCTGCCCACCCATGCCCACTCTTCTTTTTTCTCTCCATCGCCACAAACGTTGTGTATAGTGTTAATTAGTTGCGTCACATAGGTGGTAAATGATGAAACAGTGTCACTCCTGCAGCATCACAAGCTCCGCACGGAAGCGGCTACATTGTTCACGATCATCAGCATCTTCTCACTTTTTTCTTCTCTGTCTCTGTTTTTCTCTTCAGCAGATGGACGACTATTTCTCAAGACCACGGTGATGTACTGATAGCGTGATGCACAAACGCGTGGATCATTGGAAGATGCTCCAGATTCAGCTTGCAGGGTAATTTAGCGTCAGAAGATGGAGGAGATGGATTGTGTCCGAATGTAGTATTAGGACTCTTATTCTCACTGATGTAAACTAGATGTAATGCCAGTTTCAAGAGTTGGCAGTTTCCAAGTTGACAATTTGAGCACAGGAAAAGTAACCGCTGCGGTGATTAATATTTACAGCAAATTCAGCACTGAAGAGTTTTATACTGTATTTAAACCAGCGAGAAAGCTGCAAACACGCCGAGCTTCGTTCAGAGGATGTTTTCTATTTAGAAAAGAAGAAAAAAAACAAAAACAAAACAAAGAGAAGAAAAATTCCTATAAAGAAAAGTCCTACGTGTCACTACCATTTGCGTGAAAAAATCCAAACTTTCGGATCATGTGAATTTGAAAATATGTTGGTTGACTAATATTTGCCTTTAATGTTTTCTAAACTAGAAAAAAAAAAGCAACAGTCGAGGATCATTTGTCTCTATTGTAAATACACGGACTGAAGATAGCTCAACCTGCTCATTTTGCTATTTGTATATAATGTTAAAAGTGGGTATTGTGTGTGCGGCAGACGGGTCAGGAGAACAACACCGAGGTTTCTATCACTTCCTGGGTTGGTTTTGTTTCTGAGCCATGGTTCTCTGGTGGAGGAAGCATGCGGGCATGTAAACGTGTTGTCCTTACTCAATAAATACTCCACTGTGCTCGAGGCTTTGCTCTCGCGCTCCTAAAGCGTCTGGACAGTCTCCTTCAAATTTGCATCGATGAATCCGAGCAACGGATCGACGTCCACACACACTCCATTCTGTATATTACTGTCAGTGATCGGCCCCGATTATACTGTAATACTCGCTGTTTGTTGTATGAATATTATTCCAGGGATTTGTTTCATGACAGATTTGCGGCTTTCCGGTCGAAAATTTACAGTCGGATCATTTTGGCTGTTTTGGGTTCAAGGAAGTGACTGAGATGATTTGTAGATGCATGTGCTTTTTTCTTTTTTTTCTTTTAAGACCCCACTAAACGATTCAGAGCGTCATTCACTCGTGACTGTTGTAACTGAACGCTGCCTTTATAAAGGCAATAAAATCTGATTTTTTTTTTTTTTTAATCGACATCGTGCCAGTTGGTGTTTGAGTTTTCCGATGTTGATGCTGATGAGGCTCTGGATGATGAAAAGAAGGACGGAGCCGGTGTTACAGGGCAGCTATTTCTACTCCAATCACACACTAAACACCTTTGTTACTTTGTCACGGCCTGTCCTCCGTCTGTAACAGTTCCAATGTTTGTGTTGAACTACATGTCAGAGTATCTTTTAACTCTTTCAGGAGAACTTGCCTTTTCCTTTCTTTTCGTGTGATGTAAAACACTGTAGCGAGAATTACGGACATATTGTTCCTTATTTCTTTCTATTGCAGTAAAGGAAACATAAGTATTGTAAAGTCTCTTGTTTTAAAGTGCTTTATTGATCATGTGTCTGTGTGTGTGTGTGTGTGTGTGTGTGTGTGTGCGCGCACTCATCAGTATTGGTGTGTGCGTAAGAGCGTGTGTGTGCATTTAATTACTTTGATGTTGCATGAGTGTTTTTAAATGATGCAATGTATGGAAATAAAATGTGTGTCATTGATTATTGTACTGAAACTTTTCGGTACAACACAATAATTGTATAGATTTATATACGATATATAGATAAATTACTCCTTTATTTATACTAATGTATTTTATTATTAATATTTATAATTACATTTTTCATTACAGTTGTTGGGGGAAAAACATTCAAATTAAATTAAATCCAGGCATGATTTAAAGCACAAAATGTTTTCTGGAAGTTTGTGGACAAATGTTTCTGCCTTTTTGTTTTCTGATTCTCGACTGGCAAATGTGTGTGTGTGTGTGTGTGTGTGTGTGTGTGTGTGTGTGTGTCCTGCTTCCAGTGCGAACGACACTTCCAGCGTTTTTAATAAAGTTGCATCTGCGACCACAAACAGCTCCACACATGATATTACATAAGCGCCGTGCTTATATTTTAATCTGAAGGGCAATCAGAATTGTTCACGGTTGAACGGTAAAACATGTGTTAGTGAGCAATGACAATATCTAGCAGAATAAAATCACTCATGCTTAGTCGTGACACGCAGCTCCGCGTGGAAATAATACCGTTCATTCATTCCAGCTGAATAGGCACGAGATTCCTGGGAAAAGACTTTTGTTTAAGATTCGCGGAAAGAAAACAGGTGAAAACTACATTGACTTCATTCTGATTCAGTTATACAGTTGTACACCGCTCATTTTTTTATTATAAGAATGGCACATTTACAAAACAAATTATCCTGCATTTTCTCTCAGTTTCCAAAAAATGTACTGTTTCATATGAATTTCTAAATGTATTATATGAATGTCATAATTTCTTACTTTGGTTGAACAAAGGTTTGAGATTAAAGAAGCAGTTACATTTAAGAAAAATCCAATTAATAAAATGTGTTTTCTAATATTTCTCATAAGTGTCATACATTTTGCTCACCGGGACAATGGATATACAATTAATGCATGTGATTATTTTAGTTTTACAAACTAAATATAAATAAGTATATAAATCTAAAATATACAGTATATATAAATATATTTATACTATATTATATTATATGTGTTAAGGAAGATAATGTCCTAAGAAGCATAAATATATTGCATTGTTTTTAGGTTTTAAAACCCTAAATATGTTTAAATATATATTTCTAAATATATGGAAATATATTTTCTGTATATATTTATATTTTTACAATATATTTTACATATTTATTTTCTAAACCTAACTTTAATTAAATATTTATTATCATAATAAAACCTAAACACACTTATATTTAAGTAAATTTTATCGTACTGTAACTGGTGCAACTTGTAATTTAGCGTGTGTGTGTGTAATTGTAACACAAACATACACACACACACACACACACACACACCTGTACAGCACAGGTAAGTGTATTCATATTGTTTCCAGCTAATTGACGTTAGTGTTGCGTTGCGTTTGTAAAAGCTCATCCAGAAGTGACAGTGAGTGACGGTTTCCTGTGGTCAGCAGTTCTGATGTGAATGTGCTGCTCCGTTCGTCCTGGAGATGAATAATTGACCGATCGCTGCATTATTCAGCTCAGCATTGTAAAAACTCAAGGTCTGGAACGTTTCATGTTTTTCTTCATTGAAAATTAGGTTAAAGTTTCTGTCAACCTTGGAGAAACGACATATAAAGTAGCAATCGATGGCCAGTGTAACTCAAGTGCGGCTTTGATGATGAAAGGTTCCTGTCGCTCGCTTCTGAAACCTGAACTGTGAGACACTGAAGATGCTGTCAGAGAGTTTGACTCCTCGTCTGCATGTTTCCCTCCGTCAATATCAACTCAGCAGAGTCCAGACCAGTATAGACCAGTCAGACCAGTCCACTCCCTCTCTCCCTCTCTCCCTCTCTCTCTCTCTCTCTCTCTCTCTCTCTCTCT
>MU204278.1:2668665-2684159 GCA_017309775.1 Paedocypris sp. Pulau Singkep | reverse complement strand
TGTGTGTGTGTGTGTGTGTGTGTGTGTGTGTGTGTGTGTGTGTGTGTGTGTGTGTGTGTGTGTGTGTGTGTGTGTGTGTGTGTGTGTGTGTGTGTGTGTACCAGTGTGTGTCTTACTGATGTCCGGAGGTGACGACACACTCTCTGTGCTGATATGGGGATGAATTTTCTTCTGTTTCCTGATAAAGTCTCGCTCCGAGTTATAATGTAAGTACATTATATAGACAGTCAAATCAAATCTAATTTTATTTCTCACATATGCTTTTTACAGCTTTTAACGGGGGAGGGGGGGTGGAGTAGTGCAACATTCAATAAGTACAAAAAATATATAAATATATATATATATATATATATATATATATATAAAAAGAAAAAAAATATTTATATATTGTATAATACGTGTATATACATAAATAAATGTACTGTATATATATATTTGTATTTATCTGATGTGTGTGTACATATTATGTGTCTGTACATTTTATGTAAAGATAATGGTATGTGCAGACACACACACACATACACACACACACACACATACACACACACACACACACACACACACACATACACACACACGTTTTTTAAATAATTGCGTTCAAAGAAGATGCCTTTTTTTTGTATTTTGGAGTGATCTTGACTTTGATCCTCTAATCATGTAATCTCATATTTTCCCTCTTCAACATCTAAAGCTTTTCTCTTCCTGAATGGGAACATTCAAACTCCGCGTAACAACATTCAGTAGAAATGTAAATTATAACTACATTAAAGCTAAATAGTACCAGGAAACAATTAGTTTCAAAAGTGTTTTCTGTTTATTTGTCGTCATAGTTTTATTACGTGACTCTGGAATGAAGCGCTGAACTGGAACTAGAGACGCCTCTGGTCGTTAGCGCCATCTACTGGGATTTTCCTGGTACTTTACAGGCAACAATACGCAAACACACACACACACACACACACACACACACACACACACACACACACACGCTAAACAACACGTTTCTCTTCAACAAAACTCTTCCTTAATGTGACCCGAAGTATCAAAATACCCCCCCCCCCTCTTACTATAACCTTAACAAAAACTCTATAACCTCTGCCTTAAATTCACATCTTGACCCTCAAAAAGATCTTCAAAGTTGTGGGGCCCGAGACAGAGACCCTACAAGTACACAACGGGGCCCCAATTTGTGCTAAACACTAGCATTCTGGGCCCAATATTGTGCTAAATGCAGGAACACACAAAAACCGACAAACGTTCACATTTTTGTTCAAAACACACATTTATTTTGACTTAATTAAAGCCATAATTATTCTTTGTTAGTAAAATAACATTGTGCATCCCCCCTATATTTTTTACGCAACCCAAGTGCGTAATTACAAAAAAAAAACACCCTGTCTTAAACGATTAATACATTCAGCGAGTATTATGATAAACAAGGAAACATCATTTCAACACTGTATTTATAAAACAAGTGGGTTTGTTATTTTACGTGATAAAATTGCAAGTGCCTTTTTTTCATGTAATACCTGACTTTTCTTTGTGACCCCGGCAGTGACCCGGACGTGACCCCGGCCATGACCCGTGTGTGACCCCTCAGAAACAAGTGGGTTTGTCATTTTATGTGATAAAATTGCATGTGCCTTTTTTTCATGTAATACCTGACTTTTCTTTGCGACCCGGCCGTGACCCCGGTCGTGACCCCGGCTGTGACCGTGACCTGTGTATGACCCCGGCAGTGACCCCGGCCCTGACCTGTGTGTGACCCCAACAGTGACCCCGGCCATGACCTGTGTGTGACCCCGACAGTGACCCCGGCCCTGACCTGTGTGTGACCCCGACAGTGACCCGGTCGTGACCCGTGACCTGTGTGTGACCCCGGCCGTGACCTGTGTGTGACCTCGGCCGTGACCCGTGACCCGCGTGTGACCCCTCAGATGACGGCGCTGGTGAGGTTGCTGCTGTTGTGTCGGCTCTTCCTGCGGACGCTCCTCAGGTAGTTCCTGTAGAAGATCACGCTCATCACGCGCTCCTGGAACTGCTTGGACACGATATAGAAGAGGATGATGTCCAGCACCGTGCTGCTGTTCATCAGGAAGGTGGCGAGGACCGCCCAGGCCCCGAAGCCCCGCCCCCCCGGCGCCATCACGCCCATCAGCAGGCAGAGGTGGAAGGGCAGGAAGCAGAGCAGCACCTGAGCGCTCAGCGTGATGATGATCCTCACAGACTTCTGCTTGAGCTTGGGCTTGAGCTTGGAGGTGCGGCCGTGCACCAGGCTGTGGACGATGATGGCGTAGCAGCCCAGCATGATGCTCACGGGCACCAGGAAGAAGAAGAGCAGGCGGGCGCAGGTCACGGGGGCGTCGCCCCGCAGCAGCTCCTGGGTGTCCACGCAGGTGGTGGAGTTGTGGGCGGGGTCGGGCGGGAGCATCAGCGGAGCAGCCCCGCCCAGCGCCATCAGCCACACCCCCGCGCACCCCAGCAGGGCCTTGCGGACGCTCTTCAGCTCCCGGGCGTGGCGTGGCTGCACGATGGCCACGTAGCGGTCGGCGCTGACCAGGGCGAAGAGCCAGAGGGTCAGACACGGGTACAGCAGCGTGAGGGCGGAGCTCAGCCGGCACCACCAGCCTCCCGTCGGCCAATCAGAGCCAGCGTGGTAGGTGATGCGGACGGGCAGCGCGGCGAGGAACAGCAGGTCCACCACGGCCACGTTCACCATGTAGACGCTGATGGAGTTACGCTTCTTGGTGGTCAAGGCGAAGACCCACAGGGCGCTCAGGTTCACCACGGAACCCACGAGGAAGATGATGGAGTAGAACACCAGGCTGACCGTCCTGTAGGTCTGGGGGACGTGGTTCTCCATGATGCTGGTTCGAGATGCGTTAGAAGACATGCTGGTGTGTCTAGTGGGGACAAGAACGTTGAAAACTGGTTAAAAACAGAGCACAAATGTACCTGCAGGTGTATTACATGCAGGGTGTGTGTGTGTGTGTGTGTGTGTGTGTGTGCGTGTGTGTGTGCGTGTAAGTAAATGAAAAGAACGTATTGTGGCAGAATAAAAAATAAATATATTTATTTATAATATATATCTATTATATATTCTTATTATTATAGATAATATTATATTTATACAGTGTTGTGGAAAGTTACTTTCGAAATTGTAATACATTACATTCACAGTTTGAACTGTCTCCAAGCGCACAAACTCTTTAATTATTACTCTTTGTAAAAAAGTAACGAGTTACATTACAATATGACAGGTCTCAGAAATGTAATATATTGCATTACAGTACTTCTGTATTACTTTTAAGTTACTTTCACCAAAATAAAAGAAAATAGACGTTCTAAAATAACAAAATGTAATTGTAGGGTGACCATATATTTTTATTTATTTAAATTTATTATTTATTTATTAATTTATTTAAAAAAAAATTTCAGGACAAATTTCAATCTTTTTTTTTTTTTTACTTTAGAAACCTTTAGAGAATACATTTTTTAAAGGGCTCTTCTGTATATTCCTCAGCATCTTCATCTCTTGAGGAGCTGCACAATATTTCTGAATGATCTAGTTGATGAATTGTTTGTGGTGACTGCTGTGTTCACGGAGCAAACTCGTTCAGGTCTGTTAAGTGGGATAATTATAATAATCTTTCATAACTTTCTCCCATCAGACTGTGTTTATTCTTAGATCATAATGAGCTCATACTTCAGGTATTTATAGGCAAGACGGAAGATTCTGATTGGCTGTGCTTGTCCTTCATTTGCGTGTGAATTATTACTTTGTAGTTATTGTTGAAATCCTGGTTGTTCTACGATGACCTTGATCAAAACATTTTCAGCGGTTTTAATATTCTTAATGAAATGTTAATTTACACAATGCAGTATTTGTTTTCTCAAAGCTTTTTACCAAACATCAAATTTCGACTCTACTGTATTATTATATTCATAAGAATTGGACATCTGTGTTGCAAAAGTTAAAAATGTGCGGTTGTTTTTAGTTTGTTTGTTTGTACTTTCACAGTTTACAAACAAAAATATTTACACAAAACTATGTACACACACGTATGAATACAAACATGTTTGTGCATACACATCTATAACATACATACAAATACATAGCTAACATCTGTTACATTTGTTACTTTGATTTACATGAAATCTAAAACAAGGAAGTGGAAAGACAAAACCGAAAGTGATACACATGCACATTTTGTGTTATAAAACGGCGAGGCAATAGAAGCTTATCTCTTGTCTAAAAACATCAAGAATAAAATCGTCAGCCGTGTTGAATGTCAACATTAATCAGAACCGTGTCATATGGATCGTCACGTGATGGCGGGTCTTTGTATATATATATTGTATGTACTATATCTCATCAAAAGCGCACAGGTTATGTTACAGATTCCCAACAAACCTTAAAGGTCCAGGATGTCGGCATGACGATGACGATGGTGATGGTGATGGTGATGGTGAAGGCCTCCGGAGAAGCGACTGCTGCATACTGATCTGACGCAGGAAGTGAGTTTCGAACAGAAATGTTCTTTTGGTTTCTGTGAAGCCCCTTCACTTCCTGTAGAGCCTGAGCGGGGCTGATGGACGCGTCTGGAGGACGTGATGCTCGGGACGCTGGTTATTGATGGGGATGATGGGGCTTGTGGAACACCAGCATCTGCTGCAGAAGAGCTTTAATTAAACACGGAATGCTGAGGTTGTTGGCGCATAAACAGGAAGTGGAATGTTTGTGTGGGTTTGTCACTGACTTACTTGGTTAGCACTAACACTCCTAAACTACTTGGATAGCACTAATATTCTTAGATTACTTTTCTGCAACGTATCTACTGGTATTTAAAAATGTCAATTATCAGGTATTGGCTGTTTCAAAACGTACACGCTGTTCTTTAAAGTGAGTTTTTTGCTATATAGGATTGTATGAATTATACAGAATACATTTTAAGGATTTATATATGCATATATATATATATATATATATATATATATATATATATATATATAAATGGGTAAATATGTATATATGTACATAAAAATATGTATACTGCAATTATACAGCATATACTATATACGTACATGCGGGATATACAGTACTTACGTGAATATAAGCACCTCGTGAAAATAAGCACCACCCCTGTTTTTTTTTTTTCAAACCCTAATAATAAAACCCTCAAAATAAGCACCACCATTATTTTTCAAAATAAAAATGTTTATATACATTTTTTTTTTTAATCATTTCTGGCTAATATACATTTGTCTTTTGTCTTTGTTTACAAACCTGACTGGTTCCACTTGTATGTCGTTTTACTTGAATAATAGATAAAATATTCTATCAAAGAAAAGAGGATCAACACACACAAAAAGACGCCGTGATTCTGTTTATTTGTGATTGTTCCGAGTTTTAAATACAAAAAAAGGGGGCTTAACGTGTGTTTTGAAATCGACAAATACAAGAACCCATCAAGTTTTTGAGCTTCTAAAATTGGAAAAAAAGAAGTGCTTAAATTTGCGTAAATACGGGTACACGTTGTGTAGTCTAGATTAATAACCGTATTCCTGCAGTTACTGTAACCTTGAAGAGTTCTCAAAAATAAATTGCATCTGTATGGAACTTTTGAATATAATATTGAGTATTGAGTGGAAGATGAATGGAAGCACGTTGTAGGTACCAACACGGCTAGTGGTCCTGCGACTAATGATGACGTCACACTATTTGATTGGCTGTAAATTGGCACGATGACGTGTAAGATAGTGATTGGTCCGGGAGAAATGAGAAGAAAATTCTAATCTAGAACGTTCCATTTGTGAGAAACATAGAAAACTCGTATGTCGAAATCTCCCGCTACATTGCATCAGGGGCTAATCAAAGTCTCGCCCTCAGTTCTTGACCTTAAAATAAAAGGGAAACAACCTTAAATCTGATAAGCTTCTGTAGTTCCATAGTGTGGAATTTCAACACTGTAATATTTAGAACAGTAGGACGCTGCTTTTGATTATAGTGTGACTGATTATAGTTATCAATGTGTAAAACTGACATTTGGGCAAATTAAACCGGACTGCACAGCATAAATAAATGTTTTCTATACCGTCATACGTTTACTCACGTAATAATAATAATAATAATAATAATAACAATTATGTCAGACACGCCATAAAATTAATAAATGATATTATCAGTTATGAGTGCAAAACACTTTTCTGAGTGCGAAACAGAATCGCAAGTTATAAAATCTGTCTCAATAACTTGCAATTCTGGCTTTACAAAACTGACAATTCAGAAAACAAATAGTTGCTGTACTTCTAATTTTCGGCTTTCCGTACTAATCGCCATGTTTGGAATCACTAGTACTTTAGCACCATCAACTGCATCGGTTTATTATACAAACCATTTTTACTTGTGATTTCTGAAGAGGTCAGCAGAAACCATGAACCGTATAGTTTCACTCGTCTAGGCACATTCGCTTCAAAGAGTTGTAAAGTAAAACTGTCCGACTTCCTCCAATTTTCTGCAAAGTTCAGCAAACCACGACGCTGGGCTCCAGTTTGAGGAAGCTTCCACCGGCTTATTGTCCTGTTTTTGTCTATGGTGTTAATAATACCGTGCTTCACTTCACTTTTCTTGGAAGTTGACCTCTCTTGGTGAATGGAGATTCATCACATAAAGAAGCTCATGTTGCGCTACAGTTCTGCATTGATTGATAAGGTTGGAACCCTCTTGGTTTTTGATACTTTTTTTACTGCAGTTTGTCGCCCTCTTCTGGCGCAGCGTCGCTATCACACACACAAACAAAAACGCGCTTTGGACGATTGCGCAATGCGTTAGAAATCTATCTGTTACATTTGTGTTTGTTCTTTTCGGTTATTTTTTGTTTCAGTCTAATAGACCATTAAGTTTCACAGCTCATTTACATTAACATTTTGAACAATTGTATTTATATTGGATTGTATTTTTTATTTATTCAATATTGAAAAAAATATTTAATATTGCATTGATATGTTTTTTTTTCTTTTTTCAATATGGAATACAATTTGAAATGTATTCAATTTCAAATTGAATAATTGAATAATAATAATAATAATAATAATAATAATAATAATAATAATAATAATAATGCATTCAATTTTTTATTTATTGGTGCCTTTCACAACACTTAAGGTCGCCTTACAGAAACACAACAACATTCACACAATAACTTGTTCATGTATAAATTATTCATTTGACAATTGAATAAATTATAGAAATTTATATTTCGAATCTATTCTAATGAAGTGTGTACTTGGCACATGTCATATTAAATATCCCGAAAACAAATGTCTTGCTTTTTTGGCCAAGAACAAAGTTTAGTTTTATTTATTCTTTTTTAATAATAGAATCACAACTTCACACTTTATTTGGTTTTATAGTAACGGTCTACAGCCGGCTTCATTGCGGAAAACGCAGGCAGACTTTTTATTTTTGTCTACATTTTATTATTATTATTATAATTATTATTATTATTGGAGACTGAGGTTTATTACCTGGCCACTGTGGCGTATGTGCTTGCTCTCTGCTCTTTGTCTTTGTCTTTTCATAATCACAGCCATTTACTTAACACCAACAACCAGACAATGGAATGAATAAAAAGCAACAATTCTTTTACATATTCACACGTGCGCTTTGAGACAGTTAAAACTGTGAAAAGCTCCTTACAAATGCTCAGAACTTGAACTTATTACTATTCACCTTTTGTTCTTATTTTACTATTGCTGACTCACACACACACACACACACACACACACACACACACACGGCAAATATCAGTCATCTCCAGTTAAACCAGAAACGGCAAATATTGCTTTCACAATGTCTCATGGTGTCTAGTCTGGTGGTGACGCATCTCCTCAGTCAGAGAACACCAGGCTGCTTCTCTCCTTGCCGTGGCTCCTCTGGACCTTCTCGCAGGCGAACACGTCTCTGGAGGAACCTTCCGGGGAGGCCCGGGCCGCGCTGGAGAAGGACACGCTGGCCTGCCTCCGGATCAGCGTCAGCACCTTCTTCTTGTAGCCCTTGCAGGCGAAGAAGTAGACGAAGGGGTCCAGGCAGGAGTTGAGGTTCATCAGACAGACGCTGAGGTGCAGCGAGACCTGGAAGCGCCTCAGCTGGGAGCAGTCGGGCGTGTAGAGCATCTTCCTCACCATGTACTGCAGCAGGACCAGGTGGTACGGGCTGTAGCAGACCACCAGCACCAGCACCACCGCGCAGATCACCCCGCCCGCCCTGCGCCCCGTCCGCTCCACCAGCTTGTTGTCCTGGGCCGCGGCGCGGAGCTTGAGACACAGGGCGGAGTAGCACAGGAGGATGAGGAGCAGCGGCACGCCGTAGCCCAGCAGCACCGCCCCGATCAGCAGCGCCGGCAGCTCCTCCACCCTCTCCAGGGCGGGGTACTCCATGCAGGTGACGGAGGCGTGGCTCTCCGGGCCGGTGAGGGGGATGGAGAGCAGGGGGAGGGTCTGCAGGAGCACCAGCACCCACACGCACACGCTCACCAGCCGCGCCCGACGCACCTGCCGGAGGCGGGAGAAGCGCAGCGGCAGCACCACGGCGATGAAGCGGTCCACGCTCAGGCACGTCATGAAGCTCAGGCCGGCGTAGGTGTTGATGTAGAGCAGCAGAGCCGTGGCCTTGCACACGCCCTCGCCCAGCGCCCAGTGGAAGCCCTGGCCGTAGTAGGCGATGCGGAAGGGCAGCGCCAGCGAGAACAGCAGGTCCGAGGCCACCAGGTTGGCGGAGTAGAGGGTGGTGGAGTTCATGTTCTTCAGGTTGGGCCGGATGACGTGCAGAGCCAGGAGGTTCCCGCAGAATCCCACCACGAAGATCCCAGAGTACACCACGGGCAGGAGGATCTGCGCCCAGCCGCGGTGCCCGTAGAGGTCGCCACACGCGTGCGAGGCGTTGAGAGACGTGTTCATGGCTGTGAAACCGGAGAAGAGGAAACCAGCGTTACAACAGAACTCGCTGAGATACGGGCATCTCGGATTGCGGAGGAAGTGCGTGTGTGTCTTACTGAGGCCGGATTCACCATTAGTGCAAGTGCTTGTGAGAGGAACACAAACCCAAACGTGTTTCAAACGCCAGTTTTAGTGTGAGAGTTTTCTGGCGACTCAAAGTCATGGGTTCAACGCCCAAGAAAGGAGAAAACTGGATCAAGATGTAACAAAGTCATGGGTTCAACTCCCAAGTAAGGAGAAAAATGGATCGAGATGTAACAAAGTCATGGGTTCAACTCCCAAGTAAGGAGAAAAATAGATCGAGATGTAACAAAGTCATGGGTTCAACTCCCAAGAAAGGAGACAAATGGATTGAGATGTAACAAAGTCATGGGTTCAACTCCCAAGAAAGGAGACAAATGGATTGAGATGTAGCAATGTTTATAACATTGTCTGTCGATTTGAAAAAAAAAATGCATCTGCAACGTTGTGAAAAGCAGCAGCGATGGACAGAATGTTCCTCAAGAAGAGCTGGAAATCACAAAGCGCGTCAAAAGTCTCGGTTCTCAGAAATCTGCGAAAGCGCGACTCTTGTGCAACGCTCTCGCCGCACATTTCATTGTACGGCATGTTGTGTTGCGTTTTATATTTTTTGTGCAGCGTTTGCGTTTTATTTCTGTCTTCTACTGCTCAGTGGTTGCACTAGACTTCAGCCCTTTCCTCATGATTAAATGTTTAAATGCTGGACGATTTGGTAAAACAATTTCACTACCATGTGCGCGACAAATACAAATTTGAATTTAAACAGTCACTTTCATTCTCATACTTGGTTTCTATTCACTTTGGCAAATGAGTCAAGCCAATCATTTTCTAAAGTTTGCATGCATGTTTTAATGTTTAACTTTGCAGTGGCAAAACTCTCAAATCATCTGTACGAAGTGAACCGAACCACGATTATAACACGATTATAACCCACTTAACAATCACCTTGACTTTTGACCGCCTGTGACTCAAGCATTTCACATTGTATTTCTGTATCTGCATAACAAATTAACAATACGCAAATTCGCTGATTTCTATTTTCCGTTCTTACCTGCTCTTTGGCGAGGTTCAGTTTGGCGTCTGTCCGCTCATGCCAGTTCCACGCTGGTTCTGATGGCAGACACGCTTCTTCACACCCCGAATGTGCAGCCAAACACTGTTTCCAGTCGGCTTTTGTAACCATGACAACTGATATACTATTTCCTGTATTGCTTATCAGGGTTTTTTTTCTTGACTTGAGCGAGGACTGTTGGTCACGTGTTCGGTGCCAGCGCACACACCTTCTCTCTCTTCCTGTGGTTTCTGCTGAGTTGCAGAATGATGGAGTCACAGACCTCATGACCCTAAGACCAATCTGAGATTTGATGGTTTTAAAAAGCTTTACATGTTAAACGTTTGGAGGGCAGAGTGCCATTCGTGAATGGCGTACTTTATCCCAAACTGGTGCATTAACTTTTTAGCATTTCTACAAATACGCTTTTTTAACAATTGTCACTTGGAAATGTCGGTCAACAGATCCTCGCCAATCGTCTCCAAGTCCTTATATTGGCAGGAAAGCCTGGGTGAAATAAGCAGGTTGTGGCGTTGTTTATCCTCGGGTTTGGAGAGTTGTGAAACCAGTTGCTTCTTTGTTCTATTGATAGAACTTCAATGAAATGTGCAGGTGTTTAGCACTTTTACAAAGAAATTGTCACTTTGGTTACTTTGTATCTTAAATTATATTGTGCTAATTTCAGTAAATAATTGTATCATTGGGCGTTTAACCAAACTCACTCTCTTTTATTACTCCTAATATGTGGTTTCTGCCCACTGCTGTGTTTTTCTCAAGTCTCACAGAGGAAGTGGCTTTGAGATGTTGATTCCATCGAATTTGGAACAAGAAAGTACATATCTGTGTAGCAGCTTTCGCAACACGCAATGTCTTGAGAGTTATTACATTAATGAAAGAGTGACGCAATCTTTTGATCTGTTTGCAGCGGTGTAGTCTATACGTTTTTAAAAGGTCAAGCTTTCAAAGAACATGTACATTTGACATTTTCAAAATGTGGAAGTTGATAAATATTTTTCTGAGTTTGTTCTTCAAGAAGCCACAAAGCTCTACAAGTCTCCCAGTCCCATTCTTGGTTTGTGAGTTTTAGTGAGTTTTCTTAGTGAAGAGTTTTTACAGGGTGAGAAAAGCGGCTCACAAAATTTCTCAATCTCTGATATAAACTCGACTTCCTCCACAACAGAGCAGATAAAGTGATTATACTCGGCGACTTTAACATTCACCTGGATGATGTTAGTGACTCTCTAACTCGCTCTTTCTATGATATTCTAAACTCCAACCGCTTTAAGCAAAACGTTGTAGGCTCCACTCATAAGCGTAACCATACGTTAGATTTGATTCTTGATTATGTAGATATAGTTTCTGTGAGAGACTGTATTTCTGATCACTCTCTAGTTTCCTGTTTAATAAGTATAGACATTCCAGCTGTGGTTTCACCGCAATATCGCGTAGACTCATAATTTTAATTAACTTTCATTAATTTCAGCACCAAAGATAACTTCATGAAACGTCTTCCTGATCTCAGCATTCAGACTTATGCATTTTGACAGCATTATACGGAAGTAACAAAAGAGCTTGAGGATTTGACTGCAGCCTTAATTCTTGACTCTGTTGCACCTCAAAGGGAAGAAAGAATAAACTCAAAAAACAAAGTTCTCTGGTACACAAATGAACTAAAAGCCTAAACTCAAAGTTTTTTGCAGAGTCTAGAATGACAGAATAAACTCGTATAAACAGGCCCTAAAATCCACAAGATCGACATATTTTAGTAAACTTATCTCTTACTTATCACGGTTAGATTACTGTAATGGTCTTCTGGGAGCTTCTCCTGCTAAACTAATAGATAAACTTCAGTTAGTTCAGAATACAGCTGCTAGATTACTAGAAAAAGTGTTTACCTTGATTACTGATTACCTGTTAAATATCACATTCAGTTTAAAATCACTTATAAAGCACTAAACGGTTCAGCTCCTCTATATCTCAGTGAGCTCATCACTTACTACCAGCCTACAAGACTGCTGCGCTCACACAACTCCGGCCAGCTTATAATACCACGAATCTCTAAAATCTACAAGGGTGGAAGTTCTTACCTAAATTATTGAATGCTCTGCCTATCACAATTCGAGACTCGGAAACAGTGAGTCAATTTTAGTCTAGACTGAAGACGCGTCTGTTATAATAACTTACAGAATGAGTTCATAAACCAGTAATCTTATAGAATGGCTGCCTAGTTTAGTGCTCCTAGTTTTTTTTTTTTCTTCGCTTTCAGTTTGAGTGGCTTTTTTTTTTTACCTGGCCACTGTCACATATGTGCTTGCTCACTGGTCATAGTCATAAATATATTATTATTTGTTTTCCATAAGCGCAAACGTTATCTATGCGGGCAAGCATAAAACCAGAAGATGCTTTTCAGTCTTTGGCACCTTCGTCTTCTCTGCAGAGCATTTGTGGCTAAGGCGATAAATGAACAGCAACTTTTCACAAGTGTTCTCAGGAAAATAAATTTTTTCTCACAGTTCAGGGTGTTAAACACACAAGGTCAGAAGGCCAATACAAACTCACATATATCTTATATATATTATGTGTGACATACAATATTAAAAAAAATTGTATTATTGATTTGCTAACTGGTTTTCAAACAAAAGCAGAAAAAAAAAAGTTCCGGGCAAAGCGGAACTTGATGATTCAAACGCATTTGCAAACCCCAGCGCTTGTGCTCGGCGTCCTCACTGGGCGACAGTTCAGCAGCGGTTGAAAACATTTCAACACCAACGACTCCAAACGGCAGGATTGTTGTTTTCATTATTGGCCACCATCACCACAGAGACCAGCGGAGTCTTCTTCAGTTTCTGAGCGGCGATATAGTTTCAGTTTGGACTCATTGCCAAACGACAGATCTGAAAAGGGATTTTTAGCCTGAAATGCCACGTTTGTTGTTTAGAGGCGGTAGTCACCTCCAGGTGTTTCCTACTGCCGTTCAATCATGCTAAAAGAAAAGAAAGTTGCAACAAATATTGATAAAGGATGCCTAATTAGTCTAAAATATGTTAAATGTAGCGTTTGTGCTTGTGGGTGTGTGTTGTGACTTTGATACAATCTTTTAATAAAATAGTTGTTAGAACGGTTATATAGTATTGTATTTACTCGACTATAAGTCAAGGATTTTTCCTTCAAATTTCGGGCTTGGCTTATACGTGCGGTCTACCGAAATAGAAAATATTTTACTCTAAACAGTGCGCAGATATTTCATCCTTTCTCACTTGGTCTTACCGATACCTAATTAAACCTTAAACATAAATAATAATAACTTAAATAGATTAATACCAACGTAAACAAACAGGGTAACTTGATTTTTAGGTTTCCTTTACCACCATGGATGTCTGAATAGTTTTATTATTTCTTTTTATTTGTGCCTGAAAAGTTAAGGTGATGCTTATATTTGCGGGGTGCTTATATTCACGTAAACACGGTAATAATATTTTAGGCTCTACAAAGATTTACTCAAAAAATGATTTAAACCATATTCTTTTACATTAAAATTACTATAAAAGATCCACATTACGTATTTATATCAACTGTGATTTAATGTAAACCAAAATGCGAGGATAATGTCAAAAACCCAAACACCAACATGCTGCAGCTGTTTAATGTGTGTGTTTGGTGTTACACATGACGTGTGTTGTGATTTAAATTCTTAAATCACAAAAATAACTGTGTGTCTGTGTGTGTGTGTGTGTGTGTGTGTGTGTGTGTGTGTGTGTGTGTGTGTGTGTGTGTGTGTGCTGTGATTTCACATTCATTTATTTTATACATTTTAAATATCACATACAGTATTTTCTTTTGGGGCAATCTGCGACTTAAACTATTTTTAAGTTGATCTGAATTTAAAGCAAAAAAATACATTTGTGTGTGTGAGGTTTAGGGAACTTAATTGTCATTTAGCGCCCTCTCCTGGTCCGAACATTTTTCATTGTAAAAAAGCTTTAATATTTGTAAAGAGGAACTAAGGTATCAATATTCGATACCAATATTTCTGTATATCATAATGATAACAATATCTTATACAAACAATATTTCTGAAAATGATAAGAGTTTTGTTTTCCACAATAATTAATTGTAATTTTGAGCTCACAACACTTGAAAACGTAAGTTTATGAAATTGAAATCAGCTTTTAATGATTTGAGCTAAATCTACTGCACAAATAAAATGTTGAGCAAAATTGTTTGGCACTCGTTTTTTTCCCATATCAAGAGATTTTGACGAATACTTTTTGAGGATATACCATTGTTATATAAGGAATAAGAAGTATGTTTTTTAAAGACGGACGAGAGTTTCTCAGAAGTAAGGCCAAGATTTAATAATAATGTATGTAGAATTTTTATGTAAATTACTAAGTGTTCAGAAATCAAAAATAAAAAATATTTGAATTGGTTACCGCATTTATTAAAAGAAAAAGAAAAAGAAAACTGTGTTATTACAGAGTTTGACCACAAGATGGCATTAGCACTGCTGTTACGCACTGTACTTCCTATTCCAATGCATCCGGAAATGACCATATAAGGTGACTTTTATATTATTTTAATAATTGCTTACATGCATTCCATATACTGTAAACCATTAGAATAAACTACCACTACCTTAAAAAAAAGAATAAAAGGTTAAAATATGTCAAAAGTACGAACCAAAATGTGAACTAAAAATGTCTTGGAAGTAGCACTAATAAAAAACTCTTCTTAAAAGTAATTTTTATTTTTATTTTAAAAGTTTACACTTTTGTGGAAATGTAGATAGTGGGACTTTCAGTTAAAAAAAATGTAACTTGAAACAAATAAAGCAAAGCAAAACTTAAATTTGTTATAGTGGAATGTGCGTCGAACTCAAAACTTGTTATTCAAAATAACAAACTCAAATACAAACTCACTTTTACAATTTCAACTTGTTTTTTTTATTACTTCATTTTTGTCTAATCACACATGAAGTTTTGTTTACATTTTTTTACATTTGTTTTACAGTTTTTTTTAACGTACAATCTTTCTTGAAATAATGAATAACATTTTGTAAATATGATTTGTGACCACTTTGATTTAGACACCATAATAAAGGCAGTGAGATTGTCAATATGGCGAACCCTATCGAGATTAGTGCTCTGCTTTTAAGTGTTTTTTGTACGTGAAATTTCCACGAAATTCCATGCAATTTCCTTGACATTTTTTCAAATGAATTATAATGTTTCACTATTAAATAAAGAATTTATGTAAAATAATGTCTGTAGTTTGTTTTACTTCTTGCACCATGTAAAAATCAAACCAGTCCTTTGTGTGTATTTTGTTTCATCCTAAATGTCAAGTTATTGCTACAGTGCTGTGTGTGTGTGTGTGTGTGTGTGTGTGTGTGTGTGTGTGTGTGTGTGTGTGTGTGTGTGTGTGG
>MU204278.1:2627358-2653856 GCA_017309775.1 Paedocypris sp. Pulau Singkep | reverse complement strand
TCTCTCTCTCTCTCTCTCTCTCTTTCTCTCACTCTCTCTCTCTCTTTCTCTCTCTCTCACTCTCTCTCTTCTCTCATGCAGCTGTTCTTTTGATCTTTGCTTGTGAATTCACCCAAACCGAATGATAATGATATGCTGAAATATCACTTTTTAGAGGCTCTGGGTGTGTGAAGAAGAAAAGAGCGGTTGTGCTCGTCTTTGAAGCCGCTCGGCCCCTTTCAGTGCCATGGTCTCTCCCGCCAGCTCTTTGTTGGTGGCGTTGCTGGTTCTTTGTCAGCGTCCATGTGTGGCTCGCGTTCATTCTCATCAGCACCAATTACACACGTCTCTCTCGGTCGCACATCTCTGGTGTCGCTCGCTCCGTCAGCCTCTTTCAGGAAAGTGACACTGTAACTCTGGGCTGACGTTTCGGTCGGCGTGTAATGATGGTGTAGGTGGTGTAGATGGTGATGGGTGGTGTGGATTAGCTTTTCATTTTTCATGGGTGGTGCAGATGGTGTAGGTGGTATGGATGGTGATGGGTGGTGTAGGTGGTGATGGCTGGTGTAGATGGTGATGGGTGGTGTGGAAGGTGATGGCTGGTGTAGGTGGTGTAGGTGGTGTAGATGGTGATGGGTGGTGTAGGTGGTGTAGATGGTGTAGGTGGTGATTGGTGGTGTAGGTGGTGTAGGTGGTGGGGATGGTGATGGGTGGTGTAGGTGGTGTAGGTGGTGATGGCTGGTGTAGGTGGTGTAGATGGTGATGGGTGGTGTAGGTGGTGAAGATGGTGTAGGTGGGGATGGTGATGGGTGGTGTAGGTGGTGTAGATGGTGATGGGCTTCTCTTTCGCACCCAGCGGGGACGAGTTCTTGGATCTCAGGGACGCCACAGCCAGCTGCCCTCACACACACACACACACACACACACACACCGGACCCCGACTCTCTGCCTGTGTGTGTGTGTGAGAGAGAGAGAGAGAGAGAGAAAGAGTGAGGGAGGGAGAAAAAGAAGCAAAGAGAGATGTAGATGGCAGAAATAGAGAGAAAAATGAGAGAGAGAGAGAGAGAGAGAGAGAGAGAGAGAGGAAATGAGATTGTGAGAGAGAATGAGAGAGACAGAGAGAGAGAGAGAGAAGTTGGGAATCGAGAGAGAGAGAGAGAGAGATACAGAGACAAAAAACAAAACTCACACACTCCCAAATTGTTGTTTAACTCGGTGTTTGTGAAATGGCTGGGACTGAAAGGCCGTGTTTGGGATGTGGGCGGGGACTAATTATTCCGGTGGGCGTGTTCTGCGGCCGGCGGAGTGACAGTTGGCGTTATCGGAGTGATCAGTCGCTGCTAAGCCTTGGCGCTTTAGCCATTTGACATATATTAACAGTAATTGGTGCCACAGCCACAATGATGTTTTGTAAACCTTATGCCATTTTCCAGGAGGATGCCCCAGAGGAATCCAGGGTGGAGGCTGGTGCGTGAAGACGTCTTCTGATGCCCACAATCACTCCACTATTCATCACAAACTTCCACTCGGTGAATCAGAGTCGTCGCTCGGATCAAAGCTGACCTCTGACCCGCAGCCGGACACACCAAAGCACACAGCTCGTCTGAGAGTAGATCTGCCCTGTACGTCTGCACACACACACACACACACGTCATCTCTTCCACCTCTCGACTGGTGGACACCACCCAAACATTGGGCACTCGTCTTTTTCACAAGGATTGTAGACAACATGTTGGACAGAGACAGAGGATAGGTAGAGAGATAGAGTGATAGATAGAGAGAGAGGGAGAGAGAGAGAGAGACAGAGAGAGAGAGAGAGAGAGAGAGAGAGACAGAGAGAGAGAGAGAGAGAGAGAGAACGAGAGATGGACAGACAGATGTAGATAGACAGAAGTAGACAGACAGATGGAGACAGACAGATAAAAAGATGGACGGATGGATGGATGGATAGATGGACGAATAGTTGGATGATGGACGGATGGAAGGACAGATAGATAGATAGACAGTTAGATAGATAGATGTTACAATGATTATATTAACAATACTGAAAAAAACAATTAGAACTGTGCGTACTTATAAAAACAGTCTATTTATAATAATTTACCCTATTTGGTTTTGAGTAAAGCGGTCGGCTTCAATTTAAATGGTAGTGTAAGTTTATTATGTACGTTTTGTTTGAATGTGATCAATGAATCAAGAGCAGAAGATGGTCCTGGTTTGCAGGAGGAGGAGGATAGGAGAAGAGAAGAGAAGAGAAGAAAAGAAAAGAAAAGAGAAGAGAAGAGAAGAGAAGAGAAGAGAAGAGAAGAGAAGAGAAGAAAAGAGAAGAGACGAGAAGAAAAGAGAAGAGAAGACAAGAGAAGAGAAAAGAAGAGAAGAGAAGAGAAGAGAGAAGAGAGGAGGAGATGAGAAGAGAGGAGAGTAGAGTAGAGTAGAGGAGATGATGAGAGGAGAGATGGAGAGGAGAAGAAATGAGAGGAAAGGAGGAGAGGAGAGGAGATGATGAGAGGAGAGGTGGAGAGGAGAGGTGGTAAGTAGAAGAGATGATGAGAGGAGAGGAAACAATGAGAGGAAAGCAGGAGAGGAGAGAAGATGATGAGAGGAGAGATGGAGAGGAGAGAAGAGGAGAGGAAATGAGAGGAAAGGAGGAGAGGAGAGGTGGAGAGGAGAGGATGAGAGCAGAGGTGGAGAGGAGAGGAAATGACGAGAGGAGAGGTGGAAAGTAGAGGAGATGAGAGGAGAGGAGGAGAGAAGATGATGAGAGTAGAGGAGGAGAGGAGAGGTGGAGAGTAGAGGAGGAGAGTAGATCCGTTCCAGTGGCTCCAGCAGGTTGAGCAGCTGTCAGAACGCACCAGCGTACGCGGCCGAGAGATGTGTGGTGACACGTCGTTACGTCCAATCAGCATCAGCGGCTGACAAGAGGACGTCTCCGGTCCCGCCCCCTCACTCCCACCCTCTTTGTGCTGGTATCAGGTCAGTGGCGGTGATATCTGTTCCTCTCGTCTCCCGCGTCCACATCGCTTATCTTCTGATGGACCTGCTGGTCAGCGGCTGGTGGCTGGACGCTTTGTTCCTCCAGATCCAGCCTTGCTCTTCTCATTACACTCATCTGGATTGGCTCACGTTTGGGTAGAATTGTTTTAATTATAGTATTTATGACAATATAAGCACATATTTTTTTCCAAAATTTCCACATTCAAAAACTTGGGGGTGCTTATAATCACCAATTTCAAAAATGTGCATAAATATAAGCCCCTATTTTCCTGTGTTTTGACATTTTATACTGGTAATTCATTCATTCATTCGTAAGCAACTGGAAAATCTCTAGTTGAGAGTTTCTATTAAGTGATAAGTGATTCTCAGATTCTCCGCATAATCAAATGTGTAGAGTCTTTGGTGTCGAATATGATTCTCTCTCCCTCTCACACACACACACACACACACACACACACACACACACACACGCACATTTTGTCTCAAGTTGGATCAGCAAAACGTGTTGTTTTCCTCTGGTTAGTCTGGTTGATCAGTCCAAATCAAGGTTTCTTGATTAGCAAATGTTCCTAACTGGTAAAATTCTCACCAAAAGTGTTTAAAAAAAGTGTTTGAAATTGTAGAAAAACGAAAAACGTTTAAAGAAACGTAAAGTGCTTGGAAACAGATTTATAGAGAGAAAATGTATTATTATAATTATAATAATTGAACCTTTTATTAGTCCCTCAGTGGGGAAATGTTTTCTCTGCATTTAACCCATCCGATCAGACACGAACTCGGAGCCGTGAATTATTAGATAAGAGGTTACGAATCCGTTATTAATTGCACAACAAGGGAACATGTTGATGTTTATAGCAGCACGAGACCAAAAATAAGAAGGTAGGAACAGAGAAGTAAACAACAACATTCGTGCAAAGAAAAAAGCAGCGCAAGAGGAAAAACAACAAAACGACTGATTGGTCGTTTTGTTTTCCCTTTTTTTATTGTAATAAAAAAAAAACACTTAAAGTGGCGCTGTGTATTGGGGCTCGAGTGTCTGACTGAAGGACATCAGTCCTGCTCTCGTTTTGGTGAAAACAGCAACCAACAAAATTTGTCACATTGGTGTCAGAAGTGGGATCAGTGTTTTGTCCAAGGACACTCAGTACCTTCTACGCTTGGGTAGAATTATTATATTTATATTATATGTTTATTGTTGTTGTTGTTGTGAACTATTAAACACAGATTAACAAAACTTTAAACACAAATAATTGTTCATAAATTCTGCACAATAACCAGTACACAAGTGAATATATCACTTTAATTCCATGCAACTTGACTTTTATTTCATAACTTGTCTTTCCCGAAGCTGTTTAATACTTTTTCTGAAGTTGTTGCACTTATACTGTAAAGTCACTGCAAAGGATTCGTGTTTAATCACGTGTACATTTTTGAAACACGTTTCTCGGCACAGTGAGTTTTACTTTGCCGTTATTAAAAAGATAAACATAGCAAAAGAATGCCAAACGATGAGACCTACATTGGCGGAAAATGGAGCGGAAAAATGAATTAAATTGTGTTTCCGTCTTTCACTACCTATACCAATGTACGTACCGTGTGTAATTATTCTACAACTTAACAGACTTATTGAACCAAAAACCATTTCTTCCACCCCACACTTAAAAAAAGCGCTGTAAATAGCGTCTTGGAGGCATTGTTGTGCTGTGAAGTGTGAAAGAAGGGAACGATTACCGGTGTTTAAGTGCTCACCTCTCTGCAGAACCTCCCAGGAATCGACTGGAATGAGAGAATTTGGGAATGAAAATAAATGGTGCCAGATTAAACCCCATCTGTTAAGCTGCGAACATTTTCTGAAGGGCAAATAGTAAGTGTTGGTGTAAATTTTTAACGCCTTGTCAAACTTCTGCCTCCTGATCTGCCCTCAGTGGTGAAAAGTGGAAAACAAGTGTTCCAGTGACAGCTCTGTTGTGCCCAGGGTGGCTGGGTGAGTATTTATATCAAAAAGGTGCGAACATTAAAGAGTTTTGTACATCAATAGTGCTAAGGGTGTGTTGAGGAGCTCCGGCAAATTTGGTACCTTAAGCATTTGAAAGTGTTAATTATGTTGTTTCATAAGCTGATGGCTAGAATAAATGAAAGCGCATCTGAGATGGTGTGAATTGGCCGTTGTTTCGCTGGAGGAAAGGCACAATCTCAGCCGTGTTAGGGCCACCTGAACCCAGCAGCAGTAAAATGTTTGGCCACTAGGTGGCGGAAAAACGTCCGGAAATTGGCTGCTTGAACCTGATTGTGTCAATTATTATGGATCTACAAGCTACTTCTATACTTCTTTACAAGGTTTAATGCTAAAGTAACTCTAAAGTATTTATTTAATGTTGAATAGCTTTAAATTGTCTCATTAAACCAGGAAACGCATACATTTAAACAGTTTTCCAAAATATATATTTATGGCACCAGTGATGAGGATCCAATATCTTTCTTTGCTCACACTGATAAAACGTGTTATTTCAGTGAATGCTGAGAAAACTATTTTCCCAACGACCAGGTATAGAAAAACAATCAGCTACAGTAAAAGTAACAGTTACTGAAAACTAAACAGCTATAGTAAAAGTAACAGTTACGGTAAAAGGAACAGCTACAGTAAAAGTAACAGCGACAGTAAATGTAACAGTTACGCAAAAGTAACAGTTATGGTAAAAGAAGCAGCTACAGTAAAAGTAACAGTTACAGAAAACTAAACAGCTATAGTAAAAGTAATAGTTACTGTAAACAGAACAGCTACAGTAAAAGTAACCGCTACTGTACAGTAAATGTAACAGTTTCGCAAAAGTAACAGCTACAATAAAAGTAACAGTTACAGAAAAAGTAACAGTTATGGTAAAATAATCAGCTGCAGTAAACGTAACAGTTACAATAAAAGTAACAGTTACAGAAAGAGTAACAGCTACAGTAAGAGTAACAGTTATGCAAAAGTAACAGTTGCGGTAAAAAAAGCAGCTACAGTAAAAGAAACAGTTACAGAAAAAGTAACAGTTATGGTAAAATAATCAGCTACAGTAAACATAATAGTTACAGAAAGAGTAACAGCTACAGTAAAAGTAACAGTTTTGGTAAAAGAATCATCTGCAGTAAAAGTAACAGTTACAATAAAACCAAAAGCTACAGTAATAAAAAAAACATCTACTGTAAAACCAGCATCTAATCAAGTAATTAGGCCCAATTTGTCACATGACCTGCTTTCTGTGTCTATGGAGGGGATTTTCTCACCTGATGTCACCTCTCCCCTCATCAGCTTCTCTGTGGCATGTTTCCTCGCCACAATAATATATTAATAATCAGATTGGGTTTGTTTTTATAGTTCACGGGTCAGTGGAGTGGCATTTGGTCCGTGTCCCCTGTGCGTGTCATGTCCGTACTAACTAGCACGTGGTGAGACGCTTTGGTGGCGTTGAGTGTGTAAGTGACAGGCCGGAGAAGGAAACGCTTATGCAAACCTGAGAATGAATAATGCATGAAGTCATATCAGCTCATGGATCACGCCAGCAAACATACTGTCCTTGTCCGGCTGATGGAATCGGAAGGTCAGCGGAGAGAAAGCAAAGTGAATACGTTTAAAGTCCAAAGTGGATGTAATGGAATAAATATTGATGGCAAAAAAATAGAAACACACTGAAAACAACAACTCGACTTTTAGTTAATAACTTCCTCAAACCCATTCGCACACATTTTTATGATAAATTGTACTGTTATAGTTCTGTTAAAGAAGATGTGTTTAAAATGGGTTTCCTCCGGGTCTCCAGTTTCCTCCCACACCTTGAGCACTACACACCAGTGGTGTAAAGTACTTGAGTAAATTGACTTTTTTGGGCTACTTTGGACTTGTACCGAGTATCAAAAAGAAGGCAGCTTTTACTCTTTTTTTAACCACATTTATGATTGAGTATCTGTATTTTTACTCCACTACATGTGAATGGACACTTACTCACTTACACTTACTTGTAACGTTACTCGTTGCATTGTGATTGTGCGCATAAAGTCGGCATCTTTTTCTACCGTGGTAAATTTCTTAGGTGGACGAGGTGATATCGCCATCTGCAGGATGCTGAAGGTACTGATGCTATTCATCAGCTAAACCGTGAACACAAATTAGTGAAGGCACTTTTTTTGCACATTTCAATTTTATCTGCGTTTTTCTATAATAGGAAATAAAACCTCATAAATAGTTTATTGTTGTTCTCTTTCTTCCCCACACCATTTCCTTGGTGTATTTTGAGCCTAAACATAGTACGAGTAAAATTGCATTTTTTATTTGCCATTTCACTCAAGTCTTCTTGGTTTTGGTAACATGTAACACGTAAGGAGTCTTGTTTACCGTACGGCATTTGCACTTCTACTCAAGTATTATTTTGAAGTCCTCCTCTGCTAAACACTGAAATGTTTTCAGCACACAGAGACGTTCTCCTCCAGCAGCAGGTGCGGCTCCGTGTTCCTCACTGGCTCTTTCATTCTCCGTCTTCTCGAAATGGTCCTAAACCCGCTCATTAATTTAGTGAAATGAGGTGAGAAAGTTGTTTTTTGGAGGGAGGGGGGGGGGGCAGGGCGAGTCTTGAAAGCACTTCCTGTGATTTTGTTAATGTGCCGAGCAGGTCCAGCGAGCAGCATCTCCTCCGTGGGCTCCGGGCCTCCGCGGGCTAATGTCATGTGACGCTGCCAGTTACGCTCAGATCAGCGTTTGCCTCTCCTGCTCAGCATCGGCCTCCAGATGCGGGTTTGTGCGTTAAACGTGGCGTCTGAATGGTTGCTTAACCCGTCCGGTGACCCTGCCACACGAAGCACCAGCTCGCCGTGTTCCTCGCAGGCGTGTCAACCGGGGCCACGGGAAAGTGGCGATTCACAAACACGAAGGCTGCTTACTCGACTGTGAACAGCGGAGTGATCGGGGAAGTTTGTGCGCGAGGCTTTTGGACAGAATCCTGCTGCTCCGTCAGCGCAGCACATGCTCCGGGCTCTGGCAGCCTCTTCCAGGTCACCGGGTAGCCTGGCGGGGGGGCGTGGCCCCGGCCCCATCACACGCCTCTGATTCGCAGCTGGATCCGTAACAAGGTATCATAGTAAATGAGTCGGTGAAACATCACTGAACTGAAAAGCGTGACAAATTGCCATGATATCATTTGTAATCGTTCGTCTGAGGTGCGGAAGGAGACGGTGATAACGGACTCGCCCGCACATATATGGCGATACAACGGTGTTTAAATAAAACGTGCAATAATGTATCTGGAAAAATGTCACATTGCGTTAATTACGTTCTAAAAAAAAAAGTGATACTGTATTTTATTCTATTATTAATAATTAATATACATTAAAATATTATTCATACTGTAGTATATATAATATGTGTACAGGAAAATTCATATTTCAGGTAATATTTTTTATGATTTTTTTTATTTAATTTAATTATTATTATAAGGTAATAATAATTTTAATTTTTTTACAACTGCATCTTATCTGTAAATTGTATGAAGTTCCATAAGTCATTGTATTGTGTAAA
This sequence comes from Paedocypris sp. Pulau Singkep, assembly GCA_017309775.1. Classification (NCBI taxonomy): domain Eukaryota; kingdom Metazoa; phylum Chordata; class Actinopteri; order Cypriniformes; genus Paedocypris; species Paedocypris sp. Pulau Singkep. The sequence goes on along the minus strand of MU204278.1, from coordinate 2,645,335 downwards.
TGTCTTTTATTATAAGTATGTACAACTGTACAAAATGTGTGCAACTGTGTACATCTTAAAGTGTGTGTTGCTGCCTTCTTGGCCAGGTCACCCTTGGAAAAGATCTCGATCTCAATGGGTTTTTTACCTGGTTAAATAAAAGTTATAGATAATAACTATATTAATTGTGGAAAAATGCAATGTCGATAAAAAATCAATCAAAAGAAAGAAAAAAAAAACAAAAGATGGAAACTTTTTCAAATAGTTGTAACAATTTTTATGCAACATGTAACTCTTTGTTTTTATGCAACGTTGAATCTCATAATGAAGCATCTTGAATTGATTTTCAAGCTAATGGATTCAAGTTAATGAATTGAGTCAAGGTAATTCAAACATAATAATAGTATATATATTTCTTTTTACATGGATGAATATATATGTATATAGGAGAGTTAATAACCCACTGTGTTATTGTTAATATGACCAGGAATAATTGATTCACCGTTTTCTATTAATTGATTGATGACTGCACATGTCTTGGAAAGTTCTAATTAAAGAAAAAGCATCCTAAAAATGGAAATCTTGGGTCTAAATGTCATGGTTTCAAAATAAATCCAGTGACATTTGTGTGATGGGACGTTCCCCTGGGTGAACTTCGCCAACGCTGTCGATGATGGAACACGGATTTTCTTTTTCTTCAGAAACACTTAAGGAACTTGGTTTTAAGTCGAGCTTCAGTGTGATTTTACCATCTGCTGCTCTGATTTTCATTCTTTGTTTTAATAATATTTGGGTTCTATAAATAACAAAATTGATTGGGATCAATTTGATCATTTAGCTCATGACATCAATTTTTAATTTGAATTTAATTTGCAGATTAAACCCATTTGCTCTCTTGCCAAAGTCACACTACAACACATCCTTCCATTGATCCTCGTATATGTCCTCCATCATCAACACACAGAGAATTTTCAATCAACCACCATAATTTAACCAAATATGACAAAAAAATGTTGAATTCATATACAGTATACATCTGTTTTTAACAGTCCCATTGCGCTCTCTGTGACTCAGACTGTGGTGAGATAATGCTTGTGGTATTTCACTTTTAGTCAGATTATCATCTGTCATGCGCAGATCTGAGCCACTTTCCCAAAATGCCGCAGACCCCCGTTTTTGCCGGGGCAACCGAGTTCTGGCTTCTTTCAGAGACTCTGTGGTTCCTCCGGGAGACCAGAATAGAAGTTGTGAGTCTTGCTGTGATCCAAAGAAAGTGTGCCAAATGCTATCAAAACTGGATTAACGGACGACAATTGAGGTTGGAGAAAAGCACTGAGCTCCAGAAGAGGAGTTTCCAAGGAGGCCATGAAAGGAATTTCCAACTATATGCAATATGAGCTTCATTTTACACCAGTTAGTTTAGGATGATATTATAGTTGTGATCACTAAAAACCTCTGCGTTTATGAGTCGATTTGTAAACGGCTGAGGATGAAAGGACGTATTTATATTGACTGTTCCATTTCTGTTTCTCTGGTTTTACTCAAGTATTTCTTTTACTCGAGCTGCACACAGTCCCTCTCCGCACTAACACCTACAGCCAGAGAAAGAGTTTCCGAAAGCTGACATTTCCCCTGCGTCCCCTGCTGACTTAATCATGGCGAATATTGCGTGTCATTTGTTTGCCACGCATGGCCCTGGCTGACGGTAGTAGTAGTAATTCACCACTGCTGTGCGCCGACTCCTGGTGCGAGCTCCAGTGATGGTGTCGTGCACGTCAGCACACACACATGACAACTAGCATCATCACAAAACTCTGCACAACACCGCACTGTCTGTCTGAGGAGTGTGTGCGCCGCTCACTAGTGGAGTAGAATAAAAAAAAATGAATGATCTCTGAAATAGCTGCTCTTATTTCAATATGCAATTAAGCTTATAATAATTCTAAATTCATTTCTCAAATTCAAATTTAATTTTAATTTAATTTTAATTTATTTGGATATACAATTTTACAGAATGCATACACATGCATACAATATAATAATACGTTACAAAACAACACAACACACGTATAATTTGGAAATATGCAGTACTGTATGTGAAATATATTTCAACAGTAATACTAAATTCAACAGCAATCTAAATATACAGTTTTTTGTTTTTTTTTATTTTATTTCTATACACTACATGTTCACCGTATGTGCATCTTTATTTTGTCACTGTTACTATAGTTGCTGTTCCGGCAATTTAATTTCCCCATTGTGGGGTCAATAAAGTTCATTCATTCATTCAAAATATAATAAATCTTATTTATTATTATATATAGTTACTTATTATATACACTAAATGTAAAAAGTGATGTTTAAATGGTGTTAGTTATGTTTAGATGCTGTTGATTTCATCTTATTTACTAATAGAGTTAAATGATTTGTACTGAATCGTTACTGAAATCAATCATATACATTTCAGACATATTTGACAATTGACAATTGTAATGTGTTGCTTTTTTAACGCACAAAAATTAACAGCTTGTAATGAACCGTAAAATGTCAACACCAAAAAAACTGCTCAGTTTGTACAGTTTGTAATAACGGTTCTTTTTGACGTGTGGACTGCCGCTTTAATCCAAAAAGGGGCGGATCTTTGTGTCTGCGCGCAGCCAACCACGGGTTCTGATTTTAAGACACGGCTTGACTGGCAGCCAATAGGAATAATTGTTGTTGGGACGCGGCAGACATGGCGTCACGCGTGGGTCACGCTTTAGGAAGACAAACAGTGCTGTAAGTTTTTTCCTGACTGGATGTTTAATTGTCTATTTTTCCCGTTTATGAAAATGTCACTCTTGATTTCTCGACGCTTGGGCCGTTTACTGACGTGCAGGAGCGGAATCGCGCGTCGGTTTGTGCGTCCAGTGGTTTTGTTTCAATACTTGTATTTGATGGTTTGTGCTTCGGCTTTGTTTCATGTTGCCGATGATTTGTTTTACCGCTAAATATTTTTACTCAAGTGAAAACAATTGCATAAAAGTTAGTAAACACAAGATCCCCGAATGCGTCTGTTTGTAAATAAACAAACAAGTGCCACACGCACGCGCGCCCCCACTACAAATAACAACAGCAATGTGTTAATTACGCAATTAATTTCCTTCTCCCGATAATTCTAATAAATCGTACGCTACTTTTAATAAATCAGCATTCCTCACTTGACCAAAGTGACATTGTTTGGTAATTAGGGCTGTCAAACTAGTTAATTTTTTTAACTAGTTAATCGCACTTCCCTGACCAAATTAATCTAAAGCGTCAAATAATGTATAATAAAGTGTAATATGTAAATTAATGTAAACTCAACACTAAATATATTCTAGCTTAAATACTGCAATATAATTTAGTATAATTTTTGTTTAATTTGCAATATATTTTCTTAGTTTAATTTTGAAACGTATAAATAAGGTGGAGTCTCAGTTTTAACAAGTCTATACTTTCACCTGCTGCTATTTAGGCGCAAAGTAATCACTCTGAGCTTCTTATTATAATGAGCAACTCTATTCATTGCATTTTCACCAAACCGAAAGAGAAAAAACTGCAACTGTGATTAATGCTGTTAAAAAAAATTAACGCAATTAAGCACGTAAAATAATCGCGTGCGTTAACTATTTAACTTTGACAGCCCTAATTCTGATCATGTAGTGATGACCATTAAATGTCGACTGAAGCCTTTGACCTGGCGATACAGAGCGATAATGACTTGGTTATTAAATATAATAATTGATAATTGTTTGATTATTAAATAAAGAACTGCTATTTCAAACAGAAAGTGGAAGTGTGTGACGCGATGGTCTGTTTGCCTCCTACATCTGCGACTAATTCTGCTTCCGAGGTTTTAACGAGGGACTTCAAACAGTTTAAATGTCAATTAAAAAGAAGGTATGTTTTTAAGGTGGCAGTAATCTGTGGGTACGGGCACTGGTCATCAGGACGCGGTGCCAGGTGGTGCTAATCAAAAGCAGATGATATGTTTTCCACAGGCGCTTGTGTCAAGTCACTGTCACCACTGGGGTTAATAATAATAATAATACATTTTATTTGTCACGTCCACGTTGTGTGAAAACGTCCGTCCGTCCGTCCATCCCTCAGGTCGGCCCGGGCGGCGCGTTTAGCCGCGGTAATTCATCCGCCGCTGTTCCGCCTCCGAGACAAATGCGTCCAATGCGTCGCTCTGACTGGGATCTGGCCCGCGTTCCACTGGTTTAATGACTGGACTGGTGTTTGCGGGTCTGAAGGAGACCCGGACACGCGTCTGGACTCAATTTGGAGGCAGTTTTATTGGCTCGGAAGCGGACTGGGACGTGTCACAAACACCCTCGCGTCAAAACCGCATCAGCATCAGAAACATGGATTGACGCCACCGACTCGACAAGTGATGAAAGTAGCCTAGAGCTTGTCAATTACACTTCCCCGGCCTGACTCTCACAAGCTAATGGGTCGTTTCCCCGTCTGAGGCCTGCCGAGGCTTTATAGTTCCAGTTATAAACCCGTGGAGTGTAATGCACCACTATAACTTTTTCAATTAAGAGCAACTGTGCAGATGCTTCGGAGACCTGGAAGCCACGGAAGGCTGTTCCAGAGGTGTTCTGGGCAATGTCTGCCAATAGTGGTGTAAAGTACTTGAGTATTTAGGTACTTTACTAAAGATTTTTTTTTTGCTGTTTTGTACTTGTTCTGAGTATCAGCAATTTACTACTTGACTACATTTGTGATTGAGTTTCTGTACAAAGTACATAGGAATTTTTACTTTTTCTACCGTGCTTAATATCTCGGGCAGATGAGGTGATATCGCCATCTACAGGATAATGAAGGTACTGGATGCTGTTTATCAGCTTAAGTCATGTCATTTAGCAGTTGCACGTTTGAGTTGGACCGGGACTGATGGTTTTTTTTGTTTGTTTTTAATCTATTTTGTTCTGTCATTTTGAAGCATTGAGGTGTTAAATTTAATTTCTATCTTGGGAAATAAAACTCCATAAATAAAGATTTCTTGTTTTTGACATTTCTTGGTGGTTTTTAGTCTAAATTCAGTACGAGTAAAATACTCAAGTTCTTTTACATTTAGACACTTTACGACCTCTACACAAGTCTCCTTGGAGTTGTTGACTTATAATGGAGTGATTTTTACAGTAAGGTGTACTGGTATACAAGTAATCTTTACACCTGTGCTCTGCGGAACATTCCAGATTAATGTTTTTTTAAATTGGCTGTGAATCTTGGCCCGGTGGTGTGTGTGTAGCCGTATACTGTAATAATTCAGTCCTCGAAGCCTAATCCCGTGCCCCTGAACGCCCACTGTGCCCGTCACCCGCTTTAATCATTCATTTTATTTGCTTTTCAATTTCCCATCAAACGCATTTTCAGGCCGTGTTTGCACTTTATTTCTGACGCATCGGCCGCGCATGAAAGGGATAAATTAGGCTTGTTGTTTCCTGTTCTAATATTCCGTGTGTGTGTGTGTGTGTGTGTGTGTGTGTGTGCGCGTGTGTGCGCGGAGGGAGCGTGACATTTCCGAACAAAGTCAACAGGACAGGACAGATCGTTTTAAATGTTCAAAGCTTCCAGTGTCGCTCATCTGGTGCCTTTTAGTGTAGCTGCTGCCTTCGGCATCCCATAGAAAAATAAATGAGTGCTGAGTAAATAGTGACGCGTTGACAACTCATTTCCACATTGATTGGTACCGGTAACAGGAGCAGAGAGGTGTGTGGCCTTAATCCAATTACAGAGGAAAACCGAGCCTCACTGTAGCCCAAATCTGCCAGCCAGGCCGGATTATGACCCCAGTGGAGAAAGTTTGGGATCAAATGAAGAAAACCAGTAGTCGGACAATTCTGCCTTTGCACTAAAATCCTAGAAGAAGTGAGATCGAAAATCTATTTAATATCAGTAATTTACTAAACATTTACTTGTGGTAAACATTTTTTACATTTAGTATTCGTTTTTTCATTTAGTAAATGTAGTCTATTTATAGGATTTAAACATGCTATTCTTTTTAAAATTGAAACAATGTAATGAGTGATAAGATGCTTAGATAAGTACACTTTCCTCAATTTACCCTATTATTATGATTAAACTATAAATGTTTAAAAATAAAAAAAAGTACTTAAAAGTATTCTTTCACTTTAATACTTCTCCTGCTTGTCTTAGTGATCAGATTTAATGTCTTCTATTTAAGACAAACAAGAAGCTAAAAAGAGTCAGAAAGATCAAATACTATTTGTTTCTTTGCAACAATGAGACATAATATACCACTGTCTCACACACACACACACACACACACACAGAATCTTTGTAATATAAACTTGTAGCGTGGTGTTACAAGTTGTGAACGGAATCGTTATATTCTATTAAATGATGATACAAAAAGACAAGAAGAAGTGAAAAAAAAAATACTCCTTTTTTGTGAAATAATCAAATAAAGTGAAGTATTTTAAAAACATTTTTAAAACATCGAAAACAGGCCAGTTTGACCGGGACATTATAGGAGGAGTAAATGCATTTTCTGCGCTTTACATGCACAATTTAAAAAAACGCATCTTTTTCCGCGTCCGATATCTTTACGTCTCACCCAATGAAACTCAAACTTCCATATTTCGCTCTATTACCTGTTGTTGACCCCCCCTCCCCCTCCTCCAAAATTGTCCTTTGAAATTTGTTACAGAGCATTAACTTAACACATGTTCTGCGGGGATTGTGGAGCCAGCTGAGTAAACGGAGCGTTGCAGGCATGGCAGCTCGGAGCGTTCTGGTCCCGGAGGAAACTGAGAAGGTCCATACGGCCAACAGATGGAGATCCGACCCAAACAAGTGCCTCTGCTTGTGCATTAAAGGCTTTGATCGGGCTCCTCAGATAGTCGGCGCACTCGCATCTGTACAAACACGGCCTTTCTGGAATGTGTGAACAATGCAACAATAGAATCTTGTTCTTGAGCCAGACCTCTGGACCCGTGTGGTTCAGCCATCAAGCTCGCTGCTTGGATTGAATGAACGTTCTGGGGAATAGATTGTGTTTTCAGACACAACACTGGAGGGATGTTGAAACTTTGTCTTTTGTTTCACACGATCTGCCTGTAAAGACTTGAAAACCATGGGCCGCTTTTTTTTTCTTTTTCTTTTAATAATCAAATCACACGGCTCTGTATCAAGTCAAAATCTTATTGTATTTGTCATGTACATATACGTGGTGTGAGATGCCTTTAACCATCACCCTGTTTTTTTTTTTTTTTTGGAAGTTTGGGAGTAGTGCAGCAATCAAGAGTAAAAATGTGAAAATAACATTGCAATAATATACAATACTAAAAATGAGAATACAGCGCAAAACTAAAAATGCAATACAAAAAAAATACAATGCAAAACTAAAAATGAAAGTGCAATACAGTAAAATACAATACAATACTAAAAATGAAAATACAACACAGAAATGAAAATGCAGTGCAATAAACCACAGTACAAAACTAGAAGTGAAAATGCAATACAATAAAATACAAAATGTTACTAAAATATCTCACGCAAATGGTGGAGCTGCTGTAGATACATTGTGTTAAATGGGTTACAAAATGCTTTAGATGTTGTTTGGGGTAAATAAAGTGTGTCGCATGCTCGAATTAACCAAGTTGGGGCAACAACGGATTCTTAAAGTGTGTGTGTGTGTGTGTGTGTGTGTGTGTCGTCATATTTCAGGCTGTGAATGACACGCTGTGGCCAGAACAAACGCACACATTTTCTAACGCATTTGTCATAATTATTCACTTTGTGATGGAGATTCCGGAGTGTGTAGTAGTAATTCACCTTGTGTCCCCATGGTGGCAGTGTTTGCAACGCTTGAGAACACCATAATCAGCGGGAAAAGTATGTAGGTATATAAGTCTCAAGTGTCTCTTACTGTCGTGTTTGAATTATAATGTTTCATTATGTATGTTCTGTGTGTGTGTGTGTGTGTGTGTGTGTGTGTAGAGAGAAATAAGGAGTGGCAGTTGTTTCCGTGTTGAAGAACAATTTTAATTTGGCTTATTAAACGATTTCAGTGTTTAACTGCTAATGGAAGTTGTTCCGACGGTAATTAAACCGGAATATAATTTTATATAGTTTCCTAATTGCATTACACGGCTGATCTCGCAGCAGATATGATGTACGCAGTTCTTCTCCAACACCTACGCCGGGGCTGCTCTCTGGCGAAGAAGCTTGAAGTGATTTTCTTTTTTTAATGAATTATTAATTTATTATTAGAACATAAGCAATACGTTTCCTAGGGTGCAGCGCCCTGAGGTTGGGCCGAGATCCTCCCCTGACGTTCTCATTAGCTTTGGAAATGAGTGTGTGAGTTCAGGCTGCACAGCGTGATGTTCCTCGGACCTTCTCGGAGACAGGTGGTGCTGCGGATTCTCACTTTAAACTTTTAAACCAATAGTTGTGGACTTGCTTTGTTGGCTTAAGACTCTCTACCCACAGTGTTGGATTAACTGTATCAATGGCACATTTATCGTGTTTCTGCATTAGATCCTTTGTAAATTTTATAGTAACTGTCAAATGATGTATTTTTTTTTTTTTTTTTTGCTCAAATTTCATAACATGCTGTTTTACTTTCTGGGAAAACGACTTCAGCCTTTTTTACTCATTCATGATTCGAAACACTATACAAAAATGTGTGTAATTACAAACATTCGCATCATTTTCATCATTGCCGATCTCAGTTTTTGATATTTGTGTCCAGAAGCTGTTAAAATCAAACAAGACCATTCCATCAGGACGTTAACACCATTAACCAGTTTTAACTTGTGTTGATTAGTTGACTGAATGAACTCAAACTAACCAGGCTAGTGCTGCTTGTTTTTTTTATATTTGATTATATTTAGTTAAAATATATATAATTCCAGGTCAATGTTCTTTGTAGAGTTATTTTAAATGTTATGTAATAAACAGAACAAATCAGTGTCATTTGATCCTATATTTCCCCTTTGTGTGACTAATAAAGTCTTGTCTTACCTCACTGACTGACATTAATCCGGTTCAGAAGTGCCAAACCTTTCACAATATGAAGCCAAACTTGACGTGTTGTGTGATTTCATGGGCCGTAATTCCAGATCAGACAGACTGAGAACAGAGTGGTTATAAATGTCTCGTGTTATTGTGTTTCGTTTGATTTATTTTGTATTTCCACCAGCGTCGCTGCATGGCATTATTTTTCTTTATTCCTGTGATTCAGCCAATCTAAACATGAGCAAAAGCTGACTGAGCTGGTGTCAGTTAGACGTAGATATCAGAACTCTATTGCTCTGCTGGTCTGATGGTGTTTGTCTCCGCTTCGTTGTTCTTCCTTTCTTCCTTTTCAACTCTTTTCTTTTAGCGTCGAAGCTCTTGCTTACGGACCTGTTTTCATGCGCTAGCTGTTCTACTAAGCTCTTAGCTCTGATAAAATAAAGAATCATAAAGGTGCGCGTGCAGCGTAGTTTCTTTTTTTTTCTTTTCTTTTTTTTTTATCAAACTCGTTTTTTTCACACGACGTTACAATTCAGACTCATGCTCTGTCATGCGTTCGATGGAGAACAAGAGAGAAAATGTGACAATGTAAACTCTCTCTCTTTCTCTCTCTCTTTGTCTCTCTATTTCTCTCTCTCTCTCTCTCTCTCTCTTTTTCTCTCTCTGTCTTTTTCTCTCTCTCTATTTCTTTTTCTCTCTGTCTCTTTCTCTCTCTTTCTCTGTCTCTTTTTCTCTCTGTTTGTGTCTCTGTCTTTTTCTCTCTCTCTCTCTTTCTCTCTCTCTCTTTTTCTCTTTTTCTCTCTCTCTCTCTCTCTCTCTCTGTCTCTGTCTCTTTCTCTCTCTGTCTCTTTTTCTCTCTCTCTCTGTCTCTCTCTCTCTCTCTCTTTTTCTCTCTGTCTCTCTCTCGCTGTCTTTTTCTCTCTATATTTGTGTCTTTCTCTCTCTGTGTGTATCTCTCTCTCTTTCTCTCTCTCTCCCTCTTTCTCTTTCTCTGTCTTTCTCTCTCTGTCTCTGTCTCTTTCTCTCTCTCTTGCTCTCTCTGTCTCTCTCTCTCTTTCTCTCTCTCTCTTTCTCTCTCTCTCTCTCTTGTCTGTCGCTCTCTTGTTTTTAAATAAACACGAAAAATAATAACGGTACCGTCTGGACACTATAAACTACTGTGCTCTGAGTACATCCTCTCGTGTGGCCCCGCCCCGCCCCGCCCTATAGAGGTGACTGCAAAGAGCACAACCAGGAAGCGTCTACTGGTGCTGTTTTACCAGTGAGTGTAATGGGCGCCTGCTCGCTTGACTGGGAATAAAGGGCGAGTTCTGCCGCTCATTAGAACGAGGCCAAGATCCTGTCACAAACAGGAAGCGTCCCGAGCCAGCGAGCGTCCTCCCCTACACCTCATCACTCTCCACCCGTCCCAGGACGCATCTGTCCGCATCAGCGCCCATCGCTCCAGCTTTTCTCCCGCGCTTTAATATTTGTTTGGAGGTTTTTTTTTGTTTGTTTATCGTTTCCAGATGGCGGCTCTCGACTTCGACTTCCCCGTCAGCGCTTTTATAGTCCTGCTCGGGAGCTTATCCTGTTTCCTACTGCCGCTTTATGATGGGCATTTTTTTTTTTTGGACTGTCAGAAGTCGTTCGGCGTGAAAAGTGTGGAATCAGAACAGTGCCAACAATATCATACTTGAATTTCTATGAAACAAACGAAAAAACTTCACATTTACATTTTTTTGTATTTTAATCGCTTGCGAAAAAACGTTTCGTTTGAAACATTTTTTCGCTTTGGTTTTTTTCGCTCGTTTTTTTTTTTTTTTCTTTAGTTTGGATTTCTGGCCCAAGTTTTACGTGGGGCGGAGCTTACTCTGATTGGCTGGTGAGAATCTGATTGACAGCTGCATTTACGGTGAGAATGGGATTGACTAGAAAAGGGGGAGGAGTTTAGCGAGCGCTTAAGCACATTCATAATCAGTCATTCATACACATTCATATCTTCATCACTGGGGTATTTATCCACTTGTAGTGATACGTTTGTCTGGACCAACACGACACCGTCATCATCACAGCATCAGAAAGACAACGTCACTTTGGATAAAAGCGTCTGCCAAAAACTGTAAAGTAAAGTAAACAACGAATGCTCACATGAAACGAAAAAACAACAAAAAATCCGAAGCAAAAAAAAAAAAGTTTCTAATGAAAACGTGAAGATTGCGAGGCAAAAATTGAAATGAAACAAACCAAATGTAAATGTGATTTGTTTTGTTAGTTTCTTAGACTTTTACATTTGACATTTTAGCCACGAATCAGCTTCCGTAGAAAAGTCTCAGTCCGGCTTTGTTGTGACGGCGTCAGGTTTGGCCCGAGGTGAAGGTGCCGTCCCATTCTCCGCACTTTGTTTCCGCGTTGGAAACCCGCCAGATGCCTTTGTTGGCGGCGGTGCAGTGAAATGTGCCCCTTTTGTTCTGGGCAAGACTGATGAGGCTGGAGACCTTTTCCCAGGGCTGATTGTGGGCAGCGCTAAAGCCGCGTCACTTATTTACAGGAACATCAGAGGTCAGGCTGGGCCGTGAACCCGGGGCCTAAGTGACTGATCGCGACTGATCTCCAGTCCGAGAGCGGGCGTGGTCACGGGCGTGTGTCATGGCAACCGTGTGATGAGTGTGTCAGGCTTAATCACGGATCCGGGTGTTATCAGACTGTAGGGAGCGCTGCGACACTCTGGCCCGAGGCGGACGCCGGTCTGTTTGATCCGGGAGGTTTTGGCTCGAACCTGGAATGTTCCACACGTCGATAATAACACGTTTTTTTTTATCGCGTCAAAAAGACTTGAATCGTATTGTGCTTGTAGGATTTTGTCCTGTGTGCACATGCGTTCGTTTGTACTTTTGTGTTGTAGGTCCACATTCTAGAAAAGTGATAAAAATGAGTTGGAAGATTTTGAGTAATACTAATAATGTAATAGTGCGCTTTGAGACAGTTAAAACTGTGAAAAGCGCCCTACAAATACTCATTATTATTATTATTATTATAATCAAATCTAATCACTTTTTTTGTCACATAAGTCATCATACCTTAAAAAAACAATCAGTTGGAATGACATTTTTGTGAATCAATAAATATTATTAAGATAGCGCTTTGTTTCAGATTGTCCTGATTCCCAATGATCTCAGACAGGATAAATAATATAAAGGCTCAAACCACGTCGTTTCTCCTTGCAGCTGTATTTCACAACATGTCTACAAGTTAATCTTGAAATGCCGTCTTCTCCAAATAGCTAATGTAATTAAGTAAAACATTTGTGCTATTGCAAGGAAATATTCTGAATTATTGTAACAACTTTCTTAATGTAGCAATACATTTTTTTTTAATTGTTAATTTTTTTTTAAAGGTTTTTCATGCCATGTTCTTTTTTTTTTTTGAGACTGTTCTTTAGCTGGTAAACAATCAATAATAAAGGGTCTGGTGGGTTTATTTATTTATATATTTTTAATTTTTTAGTTTTATTCGATTTGTTTGAAAAAAAAGTCTATTCTATTGATCCGAACTCCAACTTCCATAATTCTCAGCCAATCCCAAGAATCTTTACACTCCATTGCATTCCACACAGGCGCAGAGCAACTGTTTTTTTTTTTTAATCGGACGGCGTGTGGAAATGATTGTAGAGAAGAATTATTTCCCCCTGCACAGCAAACCCAGCGTTTTGATTGTGTTTGTTCCCTGCCATCAAATCCTTGCCTGTGTTCCAGCCGTTAGTGCTAATTTACCGGATGCTCTGTCTGTTCCAATGATAATTTTTTATTCTAAGCCTCTGCAAAGTGTCGCTGCGTGACTAATGTTTCTTTATTTCTGTTAGAGCTTAAAAAAGTTTTTGTTTTGTATGTTTGTATGAGATCGCCCCTCACTTGAAATGTGGATAAATTACCCCTTATATATACACGTGTATATTTGAAATTGGCAATTATAAGCGCACCACAAGTATTTGAGCTGCAAAATTGCTTATATATATTTATTCTTTTGGAGTTGGACACTCCCCCTGGTGTTGTTTTTTCCGTTTGTAGTTTAAACACTGTTGCGGCCTGGTGAGTTTGGTTTTCTGTGCTGTGTTTGAGCGGTTTGTTTCGCTGAAAAGGTCCTACACTAAACGCTTTAACCTTCTCCAGCAGCCCGACAAACCCATAGGCTGAAATCGGCAAATTTACCAACAGCAAAGGCCTTTTACTTCGTCTGATCCGCGTGGATTTGTATTCAGTCGGCATGAAGGGCCGCGATTATGAAGACGTGTGAATTACAGACCAGGTCATTTGAAAGTGACGACCTGGGAACGGCACCAAAGCGTTTAAAGGAACAGCCTTTTCAGGCCTTTTCCCTTTCATTTGGGCGCTGGCGTTCCCCCACGTGCCCCCCTCGGTCCTGTTGGCACAGCTTTCATCTGCGCGCTTGACAATGTGCCCGTCACAAACACAGGCAGCCGGGTGTTACATATGGAAGGTGCTCGGATTTGATTGTCTTGTCGGATTTTATTGTGCTCGAAATTCTAGTGCTCGGATTTTTGATTGTTTGTCGAATAAATTGCGGAATGAATTGCGAGTTTGTCTGAATGAATTTCCAGGTTTGCTGATGATGGGTATCCGCTCTGATTCTAAAAGTTAAAATAGTCCGGCTTTCCTTTTTTTTTTCTTCTTCTTCTTTTTTTTTTTTTTTTTAGAGTGTGTGTTCGCCTCATTGGCTTGGTCCCGATCCATAGGAGACGCGGCGGCAGTCATGCGCTACTTCCTCCTGGCCTTTGTTTGCTCTCGGGCCCCAGCTGTTGGGAAAGGTGATAGTCATGCTCCTCACCCCGAATCCCTGCACTGTTGTACCCCAAAAACTAAATGGGCACATTAGACACAGCACATTAAGGGGCTGCTGGTGTGGAGGTGGGTGCCCGTCCCAGGGCACATCCATCTTCCTCTTCTTCACACCTCGCTCTCGTTGCTTCTTCAGTTTCCTGTTTTTTTTTTTTAAATGGTAAATTCATTTATCACATTTAAACAAATATAAACGTACAATAAATAAACGCATGAAAGAGTTTTTTTTTTACTGTATAGGAAAGCAATCTATCATCATAGATTTTTTGGACCAATTTATTAAGACTTTTATACATGGTCGCTTAGCCCTCTTCCAGCTTTTGGTCTTTGTTGTCTGCTCTTATCTCTTTTATCGTATCTTTTTGTCTACCGTGAGATACAGTAATTGTGCCTGTACGAGTGAACATTCCTGGTTAAAATGTATTTTTACACGCGCTTCTGATATCAATGTATCATGCACAAAAATAAAAATGCTATTTATATTATTTCATATATTATTTTGAGTTCATGTTCAAGGTTATTTATATAGCGCTTTTCTCAGTTCCAGACCAACGCAAAGCCAATATGCAGAATTAGGAAAAAATAAGTTTTTTTTAAATCTTATTTATTATTTTTGTAGAGACGCTTGGTGGAATTTACAGTTTACAGTAATTCTAGGACTATCTATTCTATTCTACCATAAGTAGGGATTCACCATGTCACTCACGGTCATGCATGTTATCGTTGTCTTAACATGATTAATATTTAATACTGCACACTAATTAATTATGTATTATTAATTACTCATTCATTATTAATGTCCCCATACATGATTCATCTGGCCAATCTATTACACAATATCCCAACATCGAGGATTAAACAAGTACTGTTCCACTAATCAAATGAACTAAATCAAATATTCCCCTATTTGTTACATGAATCGATTCGTTAAAGTCACTCTTGTCCGAAATGTAAATCCCTACAAACGCACAGCGAATACTTTTTCCCAGGGCAGACGGAAGTAAAGGGCAGATAAAAATGGCGCGGACGAAGCAAAGCGACGCCCTTTAGTCACACCGACAATCTTCTTCTGCGTAATGAAGTGGATTTTCCCGTTCCGAGCTCTTATTCCGTGCGGATTCTGATTGGTGTCATAGCTGAGAGAGCGTGAAAGATCGGATCAATAACGTAGGCCGAGGATCAGAAGATGAGGAAACCTGTGCCCAAAATAATGAAGGCAGCGCTGGTGTGTCTCCAGTGGTAATGAACTTTAGTAGCAGCGTACTTGAGCATGACTTTGTCTCAGAGCAATGCAAATGGAATTGCCCCCCGATGGTTTGGAATGCACCCAGCTGGCCTTTAAAAGGTGATAATTGGAAAATACAGGATACGGTGGTGGTCAGAAAAGGGACTTCTTGTTCGGCTGCTTTAAGCGCTGCGTGTTTGATACTCCGCTTTCTAGTTTCACTTGCACTCAGACATGCACCTTTGCTCCATACAACCGTTTTCAACTTCGTTTCTGTCTTGCAATAAAAAAAAAAAAAAAGGATGACGTGTTTTTTTTACTCCTTGTCTGGGAGCTGGACAGATTTGCGAGACGTTTGTTCAAAGGAAATAAAACGAAAATTATTGCAGGCGTGAATTCAAAATGTCACGATTTAGCAGAGAAACACTGTTGCAACCGTGTAAAAGCCTATTAACTAATGTAAGTATTGCAACTTTTTTTTTTTTTTTTTTAATTGCGCAACTTTACAACTTGCAATTCTGATACTTTGTTTTTTGTAGTAGCGGTGAAAAGCTCAAAGAGTCTCTTAACTAATGCCCAAAATGTCCTTTTGCTACAATTGGAGATGAATCTTGATTGTTTTTGAGTCATTGTAATCAATTCCAAGATCACACTGAGATTCATCTAGATTTTAAAAATATACATTTTATTAAAAAAAATTTGAATGCCGCAAATTATTTGCGCAAATATTTTTTTTGAGAATTTTACACGCTCAAAAACTGAAGCGGTTATAATTGCTAATTATACTGTACAGTATAAGCTTTTATTAGCTCAATAACAGAAATAAAACATTAGACATGTTGCGACACTTAATAGAGTCAAACTAACACTGGAAGAAGTCAGATTAAACTAAATACAATCATTATTATTTGTCAAACACAATTAAATCGCTCTGTTTTGAATATTTATCTCTAAAATATCGAGCTCAGCTTTAGTCTGGCATGCAAAGGCTCATGGGAGCCGCAGGATTGAGACGCTAGGGATTATGGGAGGTGAAGTTTTTATGGGTATTATATATATATATATATATATATATATATATATATATATATATATATATATATATATATATATATATATATATATATATATATATACTTATGTCACAAGTTAGGTTTGTTAAAAAATGGTATTTTTAAGAGAAAGATTTACGTAATTTAGCTAGAATTTTTTTTTTTTATTTAATAAATTATTGAATTGAATTGAAATTGAATTGAAAAATCCTTTATTAGTCCCACAGCGGGGAAATTTCACGTCACAACAGCAACAACAAATCCAACAAATAAATAAACAAACATCAAACATAAACAAACAAACATCACCATAACGCACTGCACACATCATAATAAACAATCAAACAAACACAGACCATAAATGAACCTGCCCGTCATAAGCATAGTTCCAGTCACCAGTTCAAATTTAAGTTGTTTAAGTTGTATTTAAAAATTATTAAATTTTTTTCTGCCTTCAAAATCAGGGGGGTGCTTATATTTGGGTAAACACTGTATTTACAGTACAGTACATGGAATGTATGCTTTACTGTATACAATGTTCAAAATAAAAATGAAACTTAATCAGAATAGAGAAATCTCCAGATCTTCAGTGAAGCGGCGTCTGTGAGCTGACAGCAGTATTAATGGCTTCCTTGAGGAATGACTCGACATAAAACCAGCGAGTGGCGCTCACACACACGACTGCTTAGTCTCAAGTCAAGATTCGTTAAAAATTAACGAGTTGTGCATGGATCACTCTGAGAGAAGTCACACACACACACACACACACACACCTCTCTAAGTAAAGTCGCGTGTCATTCCTCGAGATGCTTCAGGTTGTGCCAGCGTGATGGGAGCGTGTGGGTGTAAAGTGTGTGCTACAGCACGCCAGACATTCCTCGCCGGCCACGGAAGGAAGTCATGAGGCCTGGGATTCCACCGAGCTTCTGTCGCTCGCATGTCTAAATTGAAACCAGTTTCTGCTTCGTCCCACAACTCTCCTTAAAGAGACGCAGACGGACCCCGCTAGTCATTCTGTGGAGGTCTGTGCGTCCAGACAAATGTCATTTTCTCACTGGGAGTCTGTCTGTCTGTCTGTCTGTCCTGTGTGCGTCTGTCTGATGTGTTTGTCTGTCTGATGTCTCTGTCTTGTGTATCTCTGTCTGATGTGTCCGTAAGGCTGTCTGTCTGTCTGGTGTCTCTGTTTGATGTGTCTGAAAATCGTCTGTCTGATGTGTCTGAAAATTGTTTGTCTGTCTGTCTGTCTGGTGTGTTTGTCTGTCTGATGTCTCCGTCTGATGTGTCTGAAAATCGTCTGTCTGTCTGGTGTGTTTGTCTGTCTGATGTGTCTGTCTTGTGTATCTCTGTCTGATGTGTCTGAAAAGCGTCTGTCTGTCTGTCTGATGTCTTGTGAATATATATGTAATGTGTCCGTAAGTCTGTCTGTCTGGTGTGTTTGTCTGTCTGATGTTTATCTCTGTCTGATGTGTCTGAAAATAGTCTGTCTGATGTCTCTCTCTGATGTGTCTGTCCCCAGTCTGTCTTCTGTCTGTTCTGTGTTTGTCTGTCTGATGTGTCTGTCTGACGTACTCGTCTCTCTGTCGTACATGTCTCTCAGTCTGTTGTGTATATCTTTCTTTCTTGTTTCGTTCTCTCTCTCTCTGTCTGTCTGTCTGTCTCTCTCTCTCTTTGTCTGTCTGTCTCTCTCTCTCTCTCTCTCTCTCTCTCTCTCTCTCTCTCTCTCTCTCTCTCTCTCTCTCTCTCTCTCTCTCTCTCTCTCTCTCTCTCTCTCTCTCTCTCTCTCTCTCTCTCTCTCTCTCTCTCTCTCTCTCTCTCTCTCTCTCTCTCTCTCTCTCTCTCTCTCTCTCTCTCTCTCTCTCTCTCTCTCT
>MU204278.1:2606862-2627258 GCA_017309775.1 Paedocypris sp. Pulau Singkep | reverse complement strand
TCTCTCTCTCTCTCTCTCTCTCTCTCTCTCTCTCTCTCTCTCTCTCTCTCTCTCTCTCTCTCTCTCTCTCTCTCTCTCTCTCTCTCTCTCTCTCTCTCTCTCTCTCTCTCTCTCTCTCTCTCTCTCTCTCTCTCTCTCTCTCTCTCTCTCTCTCTCTCTCTCTCTCTCTCTCTCTCTCTCTCTCTCTCTCTCGCTCGCCCTGGTGTCTTAGCTTAAGACTGCCCATTATGCAGTGATTCTGACCGTGTCAACTGCAGCTGTTTCATTCCGATGATTTTCAAAGTCATTGACGACTACGAGAAAAGACGAGACTGTTTCTTTAGTTTCTGTTTTGAGTCGAGTTCCTGTTGTCTAAAAAAAAAGAGATGTTTAGTGTTGGGTCTAGTCTGACGACGGTGTCCGGCAGGTTTGTTGAAGTGTGTGTGTGTGTGTGTGTGTGTGTGTGTGAGAGACTTTACCGCGGCTCTTCTGGCTTTACTCTGCTGGTTCTACTGATGCTGTGAAGTCGCTCTCTGCAGCTTTAAGGCCTTCGCTGCCATTTGCATCCACCTGGCAGTTTAGTAAATTCATTAGCCGGAGGCTAAAACACACACACACACACACGCACACACACACACACTCATCCCCCGCCTCCACTTCCACGTTTGCTCTGTAATTCCCTCCTGCCTTCCTCATGGCATCTGGATTTCACATCGCTGCTCTTCTCTGTGCTAATCATGTGTCTTTGGTGGAGATATATCCATCCATCCTCTCGCTCTGTCGTACTTGTATAGACGTGTAGGATTATAATTACGTGTATAAAAATAAATGTATAATTATGTGTATAATAATAAATGTATATACGTATTCTGGACACTTTTTTGTAAATGTAAAGCCATATTTAAAGCGTAAGAAAATGTTCTAGTAAATGGTTTACAAAAGAAAAAAAACACAATTTTTCTTGTTGCAAAACAGCGCAAAACCAAAATGACTGTGTAACACTTCTGAGCAAATTCAGTTGGTATTTGTAACAGTGACAGTTTTCACTTTATAACAGAAACATTGTTGATGTCTGTTCGCTCTTCTCCACCTGCTCTTCTCTGTTTGCCGTTTATTTCCCTCCTTTCATTCAGACATCAGGTCGGCTTGCTCTTCTTCTTCTTCTTCTTCTTCTTCCACTGTGACTGGAAAGTGTGTGTCACCATATCGTTTTTATTCATGTTTTATTTTTCCTAATTATTAGACGACTCTCTGTAAGCGACACACGGCAAATATTTTATTATTATTAGTATGTTTTTTTTCTGTGATTCAGACAGTCTGGGGACGCTGTGTTCCTGACCCCTGGCTCTGACTCCGCCCCCTGTGGCTTACATTCTGAAGGAAGTTCTCAGCCGTGCGTTCAGCGATGGTCGGCGTTCACGGCCTTTTACTGTAAATCACAGTCTGGCGCAAAACGGGCGTTTGGATGTTTTTTTGCCGAGCGGTGGAACCTCGGGCTGGTCGGGGTGAATTGTTAACTAGAATATTGTTGGGTTTTAATTACGGTCCTGGCAGGGTCCGGGGCGGGGCAGAAGAAGGCCGGGCTGAAGGAAACTCCCTGTAGTGTCAGAATCAGTCAGGTCTAAGCCAGTATTAATTAAAGGATCTGGACTGGGCCGGAGGGGGGCGGAGGGGGGGGGGCAGACACACCGGGGGGGCGTATTTGTGAGATGGACTTTCCATACACGCAATGCTTTCCAGAACCATTTCTGCTTTATGCCTTGTAGATGAAATGAGTGTCTTAAAAATGTCAGATTATCGTGTGTGTGTGTGGACCACAACAGCCTTAAAACGGATTATTCTTTATTTTCCCTTCATATAATCGCCCTAAAAAGGCCATAAGTTGCTGTAATATTTTCCCGTCATTCTTTTTTTTTTTTTTTTAATGATTCATCAAGCCAGTAAGATATGTGTTTTGGCAGTGGACTGGGAGCTCTCGCTGGAGGCCAGTCATGCGCGTCCTGTTGATATGAGCTGTTTAGGTGCCATTAGTGCAGGTCTGGTGGAAACATTCATGCCTGAGAGCGTCTGAGTCCCGCTTACATGTCTAATAGTGCTATAAATGCGCAGGGCTGATGTGGGGTTTGGCTGACCCGGGGTCAGTGTGAGTGTCGAGTAATGGCAGGGCCGGTGTCTTTTCCTGGTTCGGGATGAGCGGGTGAAAGGCGCGTCTGTCCTTCTCATCCGTGTCTGTTTGGCCCGCTTGACATTTATCAAGGCTATTTGAGCTGGTCGGCTCGAATTGAAAAAAAAAAAAAAAAACTGCATTTTATCGATTTTATTTATTTATTTTTGTCTTGAATTATTGAATTGTTGTTCTTTTATTGAATTATTGTTTTATTGAATTATTGTAAAATATACGCATTTTAATAACAGGTTTTTTTTTTTTTTTTTGGACGACTCCAATTCCATTTCTTATTTGGCGTTTGGGACTCGCGCGCAGGTGCGTGTAGTTCCGCTTCTCCGCCGCTTGAGGGCGCGATACACATGTCGCGATCGACCCACAGATGTGAAATAGACACGTCGGGGAATAGATGGCGTTTCTATTCGTGTCATTCGGTCAAACTGTAAAACACAATGTGGAGTGGTTTGACAAATCGGAATGTTAGAGAAAATCCACAAATGGGTTTTAAATAGTGATTTTTTTTTTTTTAATTCAACATCTTTGTGGATTGTGTGTTTGACCTGATGTGATGGACGCTCATGGTTCCAGAAGTTGATTTGAGAGTTATTCCGTGATGAGAGACCGTCTCTCTGTGACCCGCAGAGATCCTGGGCCTCGGCCACCTGTGGTGCACCTCATCCATCCATCTCCCCCATCCCCCCATCGCCTGCCAGGGTCCTGATGTCTTAATATCACCATTAAGCCTCATTTAAATATTGTCATGTCGTTTTCATCATAAATCACTTCATTGTGCGGAGCATTTCTTTCCACAAGCCATAGATACACAAAAACTAAGCGCCAAGAGTCACGCTTGTTTGCATTTTAATTCAGTTAAAACAAAAAGGGGGGGAAAAAATGAAGGATGTGTTTACCTTTTAAGTGTGTAAAGATACAAATGTTTCTTACTCTTAGTTCTAACTGTACAAATGTGTTTACCATTTTGAAATGGCATACAAGTTGTGCAGGGAAGAAACGCATTAGTAGGCCATAATAAAAAGACGATTGGAGAAGGTAAAACAAAAAAAAAGACAAAATTAAATGGCCTAATGCCCAAATGTTTATATGATTTTCCAGCCATTCTGTTCATTAAAACATTGTTCCCAAAAAAAAAAAAAAATGGAGTGATTGTAGAAAATGTAAAAAAAAATATATCAAAATTTTGTCAAAATGTCTTGAAGTGTCATGTAATGTTTGCGCTGCGGTGACGGGCGCGTTATGCTAGTCAGGTGGCAAATCTGAAGCCAGTCGACACACGATCATCTCCGCTGGGCTTCAGTCACACACACACACACACACACACACACACACACACTCTTCCATATGGCCGTGGGACGGAGCGAGACGTTTGAGCTGATCTGGAGCGTGGCCAGAGGAGTGTGTGTGTGTGTGTGTGTGTGTGTGTGTGTGTGTTATCTCGCACGGGTCAGGTGTGTGTCGCTCCACCTGTGACGCCCTCGTGCTCCTCACACTCGTCTGATCTTAAAGAGAAAGACAGAAGCGTCAATCACGTCTCTCTCTCTCTCTCTCTCCTTCTGGGTCGGTTCCTCCTCCGCGTCTGGAACAATACCAGCCAGAATGCCCGACTCACTCTCTTTACTCAACAATTACTCAAGTTGTTTGTCCCGAGCAAAGAGACGCGGCCACAGAGTGTGTGTAAGCTTGTCCCCCGTAATTACACGGGCTTGTGTGTTTGTTCTGTGTGTGTGTGTGTGTGTGTTTCACAGCCTGTGCTTGAATGGCACGGATTAAGTCTTTTCCGGTTTTAGTGTGTGCCAAAATGTGTATTGTGTGTTTTTATATTTAGATTTTTTGTGTGTATTTCTGTATAATCTTTTTTTTTTTTTTTTTTTTTTATGGCTTTCATTGCGGATATAAGAACTATATTAGAATTGTAATAATAATGCAAGAAAAATAAATATAATATATTATAGATAGATAGATGGATAAATATTAAATATTTTTTTCTTGTATCATGTTCAATGCTTATGTTCAAATTCACACACACACACACACACACACACACACATCTATAAATATATATATTCACTATTCACTCTTTTCAACTAAGAAATGTGCACCGCAACATCTGCAACTATGTATTTAAATATTCTTGATTAAAAAAAAAATCAAGATCAAATTAAAAGCAAAGAAACGAGAAAATTCAAGAATGTCAACAGCAGATCGACTGATCTGAGCCGCGTTCCAAAGTCGACAAATAGACTATTTTGTATTTTATTTATTTTTTTATTTTACAAAACATAAGACAGACTCGTTAAACAAGCCGCGTGATTGTGTGTACTGGCTCGCAGCCAAGTATCGTGTGTGTGTGTGTGAGAGAGTGTGCGTGTGTGTGTGTGTGTGTGTGTTTGCGTGGGCGGAGTTTGCGTGTTCTTCCCGTGCGTAATTTACCTTCAGCTGTTCAGCTTTCACCACATTCCATATCGCCCATAGATGTGTGAGAGTGCGTGTGTGTCTACTCCGTGATTGGCTGATCCGCATCCCCAGGGGTGTGGCCTTCCTTCAGGCTGTGATTGGCTACATCATTCCAAAGAATAGCAGAAAATTGCACGTGTGCGCAGTGATGTGAAGTACTTGAGTAATTACTGAAACAAAGGAAGCTTTACTTGTGCTGAGTATCTAAAGCGACTTTTACTTTCTACTTGACAACATTTGTGCTTGAGTATCCGTATGTTTACTCCGCTACATTTGAATGGACACTTACTGTTACATTGTGATTGTGCGCATCAAGTCGGCATCTCTTTCTACCGCGGTAAATTTCTCGGGCGGACGAGGTGATATCGCCACCTGCAGGATGCTGAAATTACTGGACGCTGATTACTACAGTCACGTCAATGTGCACTTCTTTTGCTCATTTGAGTTTGACTGAAACTGACTTTTTTTTTAAAATCTATTCTGTTCTGCAATTTTGATACAATGAGGTGGTAAATTCCATCTCGGTTTTTGCAAGTAACGAATACAGAAATTCTCCTTTTTCACATTTCTAGGAGCCTTAATTCAGTACAAGTAAAATACTTAAGCTCTTTTAAGATGCTTTACGACTTTTACTCAAGTCTTCTTGGCAAGTTGGCATTAGTGACTCGTACTGGAGATGTATGTTTACTCGAGTGTGGTTTTCAGCTACTCTTCACAGGTGTCCGGCTCTGTGATTGGTCGCCTGTCTAAGGGGCGGGGCCTACGTTCAGGCTCAGTCGCTGGGATTGGCTCCAGCTCCTCGTGACCCAGAAATGTAAAAGGATGGAGGAAGCTACACACCACGACACACGCTGACACGCTGTAGCTCCACTGCTACTCGTCTACTGTTATCTTCCAGCGATACTGCAATCTTCTCCCGCATGCGTGATGGAGGCGTGGCTCCTGCTGTCAGACGCCCACAGCCTCGGGTTTATTTGGATGGAGTAAATACAGCGACGGTCCGTCAAGCGTGTGGCTAAAGAACTTCATTTCCACGCGCTTCAGCCCATCGTGACTCATTAATAATGCGGCGGGTAATGATCGGGGAGGCGGGGCTTGTACGCGGGAACCCAGCGCCTCTGGTGTGATTCAGAGGGCCCGGGATAATGAAGCCGTATAAGCCTGTTATTTGCCGTTTTACAGCTTGTTTTATGAAGGTGAGCTGACAAGCGGCGTCCATAATGGTTCCTGTCAGTTAAAGTGACAGCATTACCAAGAGAAAAGAGCCCAAAGAGATCCAGCGCCGCGGAGAAAGGCCGGCCTCTTTATGTGGGCCGCGCTCCTTTGATAGCGTCGGGCTGCGGGCCGTCGCTTTACATTTTACGTCGCCTGCTATTGTCCGCAGGCCATTATTGCGGTTAAATTCACACCTTGTCGCTAATCAATGACATCGGCGATCCATTAATCAGCTGGAGTGAGAGACGGAGCCTGAAGACGCTCAGGTGGAGATGCTGTCTGTCATCATCAGCGGGGGGCAAAGCGGTGCCAGACATCTTGTTTTGATTTGTGCGCCTCTCTCTTTTTTTTTTTTCCGCTCCGCTCCGCTTTTTTTTTTTTTTTACGATACATGTCTTTTTAAAGTACCTGCAGGTATTTATACATGTTTTTTTTTTTTTTGGGGCAACACAACCCACCTTTCCGCACTTTTTTTTTGACTATAAGGTGCACGTATAGATTTACCAATGTGTGATTAAAATTCCGACCGTGTCTGTTAGTTCGCCGGCTTGTGTGTGAATTAATATTGAATAATAGGCGTTTATTACCGATGCGCCTCGCAGTCCAACAAATACCATACGTCTTTAAAGTTTTAATATATACGTTATATACAATTTATTGGCATCCCATGAGATTTAAAAGCAGCCATGCAAACTCTGCTTTTTTTTTAATATATTTTAAGAAATTATATATTTTTTATACAATTTTAAGAAATATTTTTTAAAATATATTTTAAGAAATTATATATATATTTTTTTATACAATTTTTCCTTTTTTCTAAAATCACATTTCTGTTGTTGCTCGATTCACGTCGGCACTGTTTGTCCAGTGGGAATCTTGTGTCAGAACATGCAAATGACCCTTTGTGAAGGGGCGTGGCCATCGTTTTAGTGGATTTTATGAAAACATGTCAAACAAATCACTCCTCCTCTTCTCCTGCTCTTCAGCTGTTCTCAGTCAGGATGTGACGTGCATCACTCCAAACAAATCCTTACCATCTAATACGATAGACGGAACGTTCTGGATCATTGATGACCAATATTTCATATTACGGGGGAAAAACTTGATTTATAGAGTGTAATGTATAGGCAAAATGTATTATGGATAGTTATTAATGGTCTAGTTGCTAAATAATGAAAAAAATGCTGGACTCTGGAATGCTGTTTTTTTTTTCATTTTATTTTTATTTTTTTTTTACAGCAAAGTCTGCAGTTGTTTTTCAGAACGTTTGGGTCTTCATCACAGAGAAAGTTTGCATCTCCTACATTGCAAAAACGTTTAGTTTTTGCATTCTTGGAAGGTTAATTCTCCTATTATGTTCGGGTCAAATTGAGCTGTTTTTTTAATTTTAATTTTAATTTTTTTTGACCCTTCAGACAAACAGATAAAGAGTCAGAAAGATCAAATACTAGCTGTTTCTTTGCAACAATGAGACATAATACACCGCTGTCACACACACACTCTCTCTTATACACACACACACTTTCTCAAACTTTTTGTTTTCTGACACTTATATGCATAATAAAAGACCTGCGATTGAAGCTCCTCTGAAACGAGCAAAACAGGAGGGTTAATATAGAAGCGACTGAACGACCCACGTGTAACACGGGATTGTCATCGCGGCTCTAGATCTTTTCTATCAAAGTGTTGGAAGCAATCATGAAGTCATTTGGGGTTTTTTTTCAGCGCTTAATATTGTGGTTGTATTGGAAAGGGGACTTTTCTGAGCTGGGGATGATGGTCATAGTGTTGAATGGCCTTGATTGGACGATTCTCCAGGGGTTAAAAGCTAATGGTGTTGATCCACAGAGGCTCTTCACAAGTCCTGGAGAAGACCAGCCTAGGGAACGTGGTGGTTTTCTGGGCTGCGGTGGATGTGCGTCCAGCTTCTCCGACCCCCCTGATGTCCAGCCGTTCCGTGTGGGTTTTTGTGAAGTGGACTGGGAAGCACTTGTGGTGTAGACTCGGCTCTTCTGTGTCACTTGGCCATAAGTGCCATTGTCCAGGGGCTCTTCTCCCCCTCCGCCGCTACGAGTCGTGTCTTTCCCTCGTGATCAGCACTTTTGTTGCCTTTGTTTTTGGCCGCACCTCAGAAGTCCATCTCCCCTTTCATGTGGCTCCCATTCAGGCCGAAGGGAACAGTTGTGCTCTGTTGTGGAGATGTTCCACTGGATTTTCACCGCTGGGGTTTCCTTTCAGACCCTTCAAAGTGCTACAATGGAGCTGCGACGGCCTGAATGGCGATTGCCGAGTGCACACTCTTGGTGAGATCCCTCATTTTGTGTCGCCGGAGTCAATAAAAATGCTAAGTTAAAAGCTAACCCCGCTGCCCCCGCCACGCCCGCACTTGCTCGCGCCTTTTGATGAGGCGGTTTCGATGATTTCTAAAGGAAAAATTAATGGGAAACATTGCGGTGTGGATCCGCCGTCACTTTCGTCTGGCCATGCAGAACGTGTCGGACGTATCAAACGTAGGCACTTTGGTTACTTTAGTATACATATTAGAGTTAAAAAGTACTTCTGTGAAAGTAAAAGTAAAATGCCCAATATTCTACTAAAGTAAAAGTAGCGTTACTAATGTTGATAAAACTACTTTTAAGTATAAAAGTAAAAGTAATGCGAGGAAACAAATAGCATTATAGAACTATATTGTTCCATTAAATTGTTGTAATTACATTGAAGATTAATGCAATTTATTACAAAGCAGCTGTGGAATCTGCGCCGCCTCGAATAGAAAGTACCCATATTTGCTTTAAAAAAATAACAAGTAGAAGTAGAAAGTAAGCGGAAAAATAAATACTCACGAAAAGTAAAAGTAAGCCAAATTTCTACTGTAGTTAGGTAGACGCCTCCGCTTATGTGACTCAATATACTTTTATTTCTTTTTTTCTCCAAGTTTGGAATTGAATATAGACATTCTCCGCATCCACGAGCCTTTGGTTCGGGAAACAAAACCAGTGTGATGGCCGGCAGCTGAGCCGTGTGTAGTCTGCGCCTTTGTGTCAAGAGGAATTAGAGCTTAGACGTGTAGTTTGTCACCCATTGTGCCACTGCAGCTTTGCCAAAGAGAAAGAGCGAGACTAACCCTATTCTACAGGGATTACAGGTAGACGAGTAGACCTCATCGTGGAGATCTTCTGAGAGCCTGTAAGCCATGAGATGTCGGCGAGTAGAACGTCTCTGTCCTCGTTAGTGGAATGGAATTGAACTTAATTGAAATGAAAAAGCCTTTAATTGTCCCACAGCGGGGAAATTGCATGTCACCACAGCAGTTATAATTGTATGTGTATAAAAACATCTACCGTATTTACGCGAATATAAGCATCCGTTTTTTTCCCCCAATTTTCCGAAAACCTGCAGGGTACTTATAATCGCAGATCAAAGGCTCATGGGAACCAGTGAGCAGCAAAGCATGATGGGAGGTGTAGTTACCACCACTAGAATAGATTATTGTTTTATTGTTTTTAGGTAAAACAACATTAAAGTGATGCGTCTCAAGTTAGGTTTGTTAAAGAAAGAAAAAACAGTGTCTTAAAGAGAAAATTAACGTCATTTAGCCAGACCCAAAATTTTTTTTTATTTAATAATATTTATCATTATATTTAAAATATAATACTTATTTTATTATATTATATTTTGTGCCTAAAAACTCAGGGGGTACTTATATTCACGAGTTGCTTATATTTGCATGAATATGGTATACACAGTTTTATATCAGTGGCCTTCAGATCAGTCAACTCGTCTTTATTGCGGCGATGATGTGCTCTGATGACGCAGATTCACTCTTACGTTCTTCTACATGATGTGAAGAGGTTCGAGCTACATCTGCTCACAACATCTGGTTTTAAGTTTTTTTTTGTTTTGTTTTGTTTACAGCTATTAATAAAATCTTGGATAAGTACATATAAAATTTTTCATCAGTTTTGATTTTGAAGATTTTACTTTTCAAGAACCAATAGGCTTCTAACCCTCTGACTGGGTTTCTCCTTACAAAAATGTGTAATTTAGGTATAAATACACTTATTCAAATATTTTTAAAGATATGAAGCAATAATCCATTCTAATGATTATCGAATAATATTATAAATATAAAGAGCAATTTTCCCATCTAGATTTTTAGAATAGAAAAGATGTAGGAGCTTTGATTCTTCAAAAATGTCAAAATCTGAAAACACATTTTCATAATGACCTTGAACCTGAGAAAGTCACACACTTTACCATAAGTTTTTATAGTAGTATACATGTCTGCTATTTGCTTTATTATCTATAAAGTACCTATAAAATGTATCTATTTACTCTCTGCTGCTATTAGTCTCCACAATCTAAACTGTTGACTTAAACTGTGGCTATAATGTGCAGCGCTATTTATTTATGGCTTGTGTTTGTTCTTTATGATGTGTGCGGTGTGTCATGGTTATGATTATTCATTTATAGTGTGTGCAGTGTTATTTGTTTGCTATTGCATACATGCTTGTTTGCCTAATTATTCCTCATATAGACGTTTTAATAGACATATAATTGACTGCTGTTGTGACATGCAATTTCCTTGCCGAGGGACAATTAAAGGCTTTTTCAATTCAATTTAAACCTTTTTGCAATATAATTTTATCACAATAAAAGGTCTAGTTAAATGCAAACGAATGGCCTTTATAGAAAACACGATTTGATTAATCGATTGATGGCGCAATAACACAGAAGTAGCATTTAACTTCACTTTTATAGCTTAATAATTATATTATAATTAAGGCTGCTTGATATATAAAAAAATATCATTATAGCGATAACAGAATGCAGAATATCCATCTCGCAAACAGTAAAAAATATCGCAATGTTAATTGACCTAGAGGATCAATGCAAAAGTGGTTTTTTTGCAATAAACAAACATGGCTGGATGTGTTTAAAAAATATCCGACAAAAAACTATTTTGTGTTATTTATTTTATTTAAGAAAATGTCTTTTTAAGACAGTCTTGGTTTTTGTACGGTTATAAGGCCTGAACACTAAAAAAGATTTAGTTTAAAAGATGCTCATGTTGATCTTGATGATAGTATGTTTATACTGTATGTGAATAAAATGTAATGTTTCAGAGCGATGCATTTTATCTGTGTCTATTGGTAATAATCATAAACCAAAATATCTGCTGGGGCTTTTAGTTTAAATGTTTGCCTCCAACTAGACAGTTTTTAGCCCAAATTAAGCTAAATTTGATTAAAATTGTTTATTAGTATCATTTTAGTCATCAGTAGAATTTACTTTTAGACAGTTTTGTTTTGTTTTTTTATATGGGAACGTTATATCGCAAGAAATATCGTTGTTGCAATATCACATATCGCATATTTTTTCAATATCGTGCAGCCCTAATTATAAAACTTGTCAACAAATCCAATAAATAATCAATAATTGCGCCAAAAATGTATAAATGAATGTGTGTAAAAGAAATGGCACTTTCCTGCCGTATAATTCCACACACTGACATCATGATGTGGGATATAACAAACGACTTTATTAATCCCACAAAGGAAGGGGAAATTTCTATATTGTGGTTTCTAAACGCCACTTTTTGGGCTGATTTGTTTAGCGTGTCGCCAGGAGACAGACAGACAGTTCAATGTTGACGTCTCATGGCCGATTATCTTTCTACCCAAATTCTCCACTGTTTCATGTTTATGCATCAAGGCAATGATGTGTGTGTGTTTTTTTCCTCGCTCCGTCTGTTTTTCCTCGCCCACCACCACCACCACCCCTTTAAATTAAATTTAAAAGCCCAAACGCTACAGATCCAGGAAATAGTTAGCATATTAAAAAGATGCTGATTATCACAGAGTAGAAACACAAATCTTTAATTTTGTGCATTTTAGACACACTCACTGCGGTTACTGCCAGACTCTGGAAATAATTGTGAAATCTGCATATGGAGAATCGGATGTGACTGTGTTTTGATTGTCGTAAATTGGACCAAATATTTATTCATCGTGGCGTATCCAGAGCTGGTTATAAATGCATGAATCGGAGTTCAAACGCTGAGGAATTTAGCTGCGAGCAGACAATATAAAGACGCAGTTTTGTCTAGAAATCCGTTTGTGTCGTTTAGCGGATTTCCATGATTTTTTTATTTATTTATTTTTTTCAGATGATTCAGCGCGCGAGTGGTTTCGTCGGGGTAGGTAAAGACGAACGGCTTCTCGTTTTGTTTCATTATAAAACCCGGGCAGATTTATTTTAAAGTTCCATTATAGGATCAGTACAACTATTACTCAAAATGCCACCGTGTATTTAGCTTGAGCTGCACAGCAGGTAGTTGAGCGAGAGCGTTCCTGGTTTGTACAGCTAGCTTACAGTATCATTAAGAGAATTATAATGACTACTTATGCTAATTTTGCCGTTATGCAGTAAATCTCTGCATGTCTTTTAGCAGGTTGGCATTTAAAGCAAAACAATTATGCGTGACTCCATACATCGCCAAACCAAACTGAAGTTATTAACCGTAGAGATTCAAAAACCCAGTTTCGGAAGTGTGAAATTCATCCGTCCATTTTCTCATCCGCTTTTCCCTGTCTGGGTCACGGGGAGCTGCAGCCAATCCCTGCCACTGTGGGCCTGTGGGCGGGGCATGCCCTGGATTGGTGGCCAATCAGAGAGCAGAACACCTACTCACACATTTTTTCCAGGCTGCGATTTCCCGGTTGGAGACCCTGAGGAAAGGCAGGCAGGCTCCAGCTCCGTGCTTTTTTTTTTTTTTTTCCCAGCATGCCGACACTAATGTAAATGATTGGTCTAATAAAGCAGGATTTCACTGGGAAAGCAGTTGTAGAGTTTGGTGGGTTACGAGCGAATGTCCAATCAAAGCACGAGAGGTTTTATCTTTCTCTCTGGTTCTTTTAAACCAGACTTAACTCGCGTGTAATGAGAACCAGATCTGTCCGTAAACCAGAGGAGAAAACAGTTCAAACTCTCACTAGTAAATCTACTCACTATTAAACCAACCCGCCTGATATCATTTTCTTTCATGTTGGAGCTGCAGACATATTTTATGTATGGGGAGTTATTGAGCTTGTATATCATGTGATTCCGACTCTGGAAAGTCATTGGATCAATCAAACGCGTTGGATTGTACTACGGTGGAAGTGTAGCAGCGCTCGGGTCTAATGACTTTAATAAAGCTCTAAAAACATGAATTACCCTGCCATAATCTTACAGGCTCGTGGTTTCTGTTACATGTGCGTTATTGTGTCACCAGCGCTTTCTCACTACTTGTTAAAAAGAAATCGGGTTGATCTATAAAATGACTGCAAAGTTACTTCGTATTCCCAGAGTTACTTTGTGACGGGAATGTTGGCGTAGGTTGAAAACCGTCTCATTAGCCACTGGTAAATGACATTCTTCTGTAAATGTATAATGTGAGAGTGGTATTGCCGTAAAGCGTTTAAAGCCTGGATGGCTGATTAATCCAACATGGAAGCTCCCGCACTAGCTGATATCTGTGCCGCTCTCTGCTGCCTTTTAGCATTGCCATTATTTTAACAACTGTTGGCAGAAACCATCTGCACCGAAAACTGGTTCAGCGTAAGTGAAGTCATAATACCGGCTGAATGTCAGCGTGACGGACGGCCTCGTAACGTCAGCTCTGGCACAAAAACGGGGCTTTTTTAATTAAACGCTTGTGATTAGAACAGTATCGCTAATTTTTTACCCAGAGTGCAACATTTGATTCTGGTGGCAACGTTTTTTGCAGAAATCAGCATGAAAGATTGTATAGTCATATTAAAATGTTCTGCATCTATTGCGATTTATTGGCTGTTATATATGTGTTTTTTTATTTAGAATTGTAAAATTGTGTAAAACTATCAACATCAAAAACCCCGCTGCCATTAATAGAACCATTGGTACTAACGTGGCGTATAAAAAAAAAAGCCAAACAAACATTCAGGTGCCAATACATGTTGGACAATATAGTTAGATCAGATTCAATAAACCTTTATTTACACTGTTACTTTGTTGTGGTTTCTACTGTAACAAAGAATTACATGTTCGTAAACATAAAGATAAATAACAATCTGCATCACCATGAAGCTGTTTAAAATTAAATTAAATTATTATACAGTCAATTTCATATTCTCCTTTGGGTTGCTAATTTCAAGAAAAAAAGCAAGTGCAAAATTGAATTCCATCTGTGAATATAACGTTGACCACTCAGTACTACTAGTGGTGACTAGTTCTCATGCTTGAATGGGTTTTGTTTCACAATCGTCTCCAGGGTGCGGTTATCCCTACTACACTTTTTTTTTTTTCTCTACCCCATCCATTTGCCTTTGTTTTCAATTTGTGTGCGTGTGTGTTTATTCGGAAGTGATTGCGTGACGAATCTGTACGGTCATGCAGCTCGAATTCGAAATTGTTTAATCAAGTCTGATGACTCTATGCGTTTAGCATTTGTGTTAATTTGACCGTGTCCAAAGGCAAAAGCGTAAAGAGCACGAAAACACGACTTTTTTTTGCCTGTGAATTCAAAAATGCCGGAATTTATTGTCACGTCTCCTTCAAACACACAAGCAACGTCCCAGCCAAACAAAGCGAGCGTTGAATGGCGTTTCTCTAATAGACTCCTTGCACTTCTATTAAGCTCTCTCACACACACACTCACACACACACACACACACTCTCTCTCTTTATGATAAAGATCCGTCAAGGCAAGCCTTCGTCCCTGTGGATTTATTTTCTATTTCGTTAGGAAATCTATTCTCTAATTACCACGTGCTTCATTTTGTAGCCCTCCTCCTTACAAGATAATGAATTTTCTTTTCAAGTGCCACTTGAAATGGCTTTTTAACATTTCACCCTGCAGCAGTTTGCAATGAAAGTGGCTTTAATTCCGTCTCCCCCTTCCCCGTTTGCCTCATCTCCAGTTGGTACAGGCGGCGTACTTTCGTTGGCGTGGCTTCACCTCTCCAAAGCCTCTTGTGTAACCTCTTTTCCCACTTGTTGAGCTACTGACCAAATCCAAGCACTATAGAATTAGGAATCCCTGCCGAGACTGGAGGACTTATAACTGCAAAGTGCTCGCAGCCATCATCACCACCTGAATTGCTTTTAATTGCCTGGTACGGCGGCATCATCTCGCTGGCTCGCTACTTCAGGGCAATTGTAAGTGTGAAGGATTGGATTAAGTGGCTATTGAAGTTACTTGAGCTTCTCTGGCCACATGGAGCAAAGCGCTCCCCCGCTCCGGCCCCCGAGAGATAGCCCCTCCCCTCTAGCGCCTGACTGGCCGGTGGGGGATACCCTCAGCCAATGGCGTCTCTCTATTTGCTTGGCAGGAAGAAGAACGTGCTTGTCGGTTCTTGACTGTAATTAGTGCTGATGTGACGCCACTGGCTTTGATTGCGATGCTAATTAGAAAAAACTATTACATTTTTCTATACTTGGCATTAATAATTGTGTAGTGTGTGTGTGTTAGTTTTAATTTACTCATGATTGTTCCAAATTCAAATAGTTTCAATAATTGAACTCATGTTGTTTGATCGACAGACTCGAACCTTTTACTTGATGTTGCGACTTTGTCAGTTGGTCTATGGAATCAGATTAGTGACACAAATATCACAAACGTAAATTTATGAAACGCACAAAAATGCCTCACATTTACGTTCGTTTTTTTCGCTTGCAATCTTCATGTTTTCGTTTTACATTTATTTTTCCAGTTGGACTTCTGGCACAAACTTCACATGGGGGCGGGGCTTACTCTGATTGGCTGGTGAGAATGTGATGGACAGCGGATGACCTGGAAGTGTGGGAGGAGTTCAATCTTGTCGCCCTTCGTTTTGTGAAATACTTTCGTTGAAAGAGACTCTATTTTATCGACAAAAACTTTCGTTATGGAAATTCTGTGCCGCTGTATATAAAATCTCACTCTGTGTGTTTCATATTATAATATCGATATAACATCTGACTGGATCGGACTGGTGGTGTAAGTTCAAGTTCTGAGAATTTGTAAAGTGCTTTTCACAGTTTTAACTGTTTCAAAGCACAATTCAAAAAGTAATTTTCAAAACTCAAAAAAATAAAAACTTTTTTCAACTTGACTGAAATTCATTCAACTCGAGTTCTCTGCACTAGAATAATCAAGTTTATGTATCGACATTGTGTAAATCAAAACTCCATTACCCACAATCCTATTGATCACAGCTGCGTCCTGATTAATTCATGTACATGTATTCCCCATGTTCTTCTGCTTCCTGTCAGACGTTTTTTCCGTCTTGTGTTCATACAGTAAACGTTAACGCTACGGCTCTAAGAATCTGAGAATTTCCCATTCTAAAATTATTGACTAAAAATGTATTAAAAGTTAAAAAAAAAAATAGTTTTAGGCCGATTCCATGTTCAGACTTTTGACGACAACACTTTCAGACGCCGTTCGACAAACCTAAAATCCTTTGGAATTTTTGGCGAAGATTTCCATTCTCACTAGAGACTGAAATGTAGGAGTGTAGGCAAGGGAGTAAGGTACTTGAGTAAATGTACTTCGTTACTTTACTTAAGTATGTTTTTGGCTACTTCGTACTTAATAAAAACAAAAAAAAAAACAAAAAAAATATAAGCAACTTTTACTCTCTACTCCACTGCATTTGTGATTGAGTAGCAGTACTTTTCACTCCACTACATTTGAACAAACACTTATCGTTACTTGTTACATTGTAATTCTGCGCGACAAGCCGGAATCGATTAATACCACGGTTAATTTCTTGTGCGGACGAGGTGAATATCGCCATCTTTAGGCTATTTGGACACTATTTGTGAATTAGAAACCACAAGAACGCGAATTAGGGGCGTAAAAATGTGTTTTACAAATGTTATTATATAATATATAACTTTATATAATACATATAATCATTTACTAATCAGATTGATCATCTACTTGCAAATTTAAGTGATTGAGACTGACTTTTTGTTCTTTTTATCTACTTCTACCAGTTTTCAAACATTGAGGTTAAATTCTGTTTCTGTCTTGGAAAACAACAAGTGTGTTTGTTTTCACACTTCTTTTTTTTTTTTGGGCCTATATTGAGCACGAATAAAAACACTTCTTATTACGCAAGTTCTTTTCAAATTGGATACTTTGCAACTTTGACTCAAGTCTTTTTGAAATGGGTGACTTGTTACTTGTATTGGAGTAGTTTTTACAGTAAGTACCTGTACTTTTACTCAAGTATGGCTGTCCGGTACTCTGTACACCCAGACGCATCAGGACGTGTCTTGTGCTCCTCAGGAGGCTTGGCCGTGTGCCGTCGGGGAGTCTGCGTGCCCACCACCACCACCACGCCCCCCTGAGGTACGTGCCACGCCGCGCCGTCCTCTACGTGCCCGGGGACGACCCCAGGAAGCTGCTGAAGCTGGCGTCGCTGAGCGTGGACTGCGCCGTGATGGACTGCGAGGACGGAGTGGCGGTCAGCAGGAAGGTGAGCGGACGCGCTGATCCCTCAGCAGTGCTGTCACAAGTAGTCACTTTCGTCACTTCATTAGAAGTATAGATATTAGAGTTAAAAAGTACTTCTGTGAAAGTAAAAGTAAAACGCCCAATATTCTACTAAAGTAAAAGTAGCGTTACTAATGCTGATAAATCTACTTTTAAGTGAAAAAGTAAAAGTAATGCGAGGGAAAAAATTGCATTATAGAAGTACAGTATATTGTTCTATTAAATTGTTGTAATTACATTGAAAATGTATGCATTTTATTACAAAGCTTCTGTGCAATCTGCGCCGCCTCAAGACACTAAATCACGAAATCAATTATTTTCAAATAAAATTGACATTAATCAAATCCATAAAGCCGCCTCTCCTCTCCTCTCCGTCATTCTTTCGCAGACAAACCGCGATGCAGGCGTTAATGGACCGCGCGCAAACCGATAGGGTGTCGGAACGATACGTGTTTATACGTCTCATCCAACCACAATCATTTACCGCCGTGATTCGTCCGGATGTTTTATTTCACATCGATTCAACACGTCAATAAAACTAACGGGTAAGTAAGTAGTAAAGAATAGAAAGTACCGATATTTGCTTTAAAAAAAAAATAAGAAGTAGAAGTAGAAAGTAAGCTGGAAAAAAAATACTCTAGAAAAGCAAAAGTAAGCCAAATTTCTACTTTAGTTAGGTAACAAAGTAGTGTTACTTTGTTACTTGACACCTCTGTCCCTGAGCCACCTGAAACAAGCGCCTTTCCCTCCCATTATGTGCCAATAAAGGCCAGCGATGCCCCCCTATCAAGGTGCCCGCCTCACACTGAGCAAGCAGCAGGACTTCAGCAGATGCTGCAGGTTAAAAGCATTCTCCACCCGCCCACTCCGCCTGCCCATTGGCCCCGCTCACCTCGCCGTGAAATGCTGATTGGAGCAGGAGCTGATGGGAGGAGTCGGCTAACAAAGCTTTCTCAGTCATGTTAATAGAGACGAGGCGTGCGGCCCGAGGCTGTTCCTGCCGGAAGGGTTCGATGGGCCCGAAGCGTGACCCGTGTTTTCTCACACCCACTCGGTTCGTCATCGCGGCGTTTCTCAAGAGACACGGTAATAAAGCAGGTGTATGTCCTAAACTGGAACTCGCCTATCGCCTCAATCTCCTCTCAGACGTCTTTCTGCGACGTACGAGGACGCGGAACTGTCCTGCTTTGTGTCGATTGGGAAAATTCAGCAGGATATGGGATATGTATTGGGAAAAATGTCATGTTTAATTTACACACAGATCTTGTATAAATACCGTAGTTACTCTAATACAAGCACACCTTCACATTTTTACATTTTAGACGCTCAAAAACTCGGAGGATGCTCAGGAAAACCACTGGCACTGCCCAGCGATGACTGGAGGGCAAAGGCTCATGGGATCCGCTGAGGATTCTGGGAAGTGGTGTTGCGATTGCTAGAACAGATGTTTTGTATCTATTTTTCCAAGTAAAACGGCACCAAAGAAACACAAGTCACAAGTTAGGCTCGTTTTTACCATTATCTCGTCTTTCTTTTTGCACCAAACGAAGTAGCAATACTGGTTTCGTTGTAGCCCTGTGATATAAAGGCATTCAATTCTGTTCTATTCTATTATAGTTAACAGAAGAAAAATAAGTATTTTCAGAGAAATATTTAGCCAGATATTTTTGTCTTTGTTTTGTTATTTTTGGTTTTTTAAAAATTTTTTTTTTATTTTTGGCCTGAATAGTCAGGGGGTGCTTATATTGGAGTAACTACGGTATGTCAAATAATGCATTTTTTTTTTTTTTTTTGCAAGAAGTGTGGCGTTTTACAGAGCTTGTGCGAGTGTTATAAAGCCTGGCGAGCTACAGAAGAAAGCTGTGATCCATTATTTATTTGCTTGTGTAAAACGGCACAATACAAAATCGAGTTATTAGCTTAATAATAAAATGCACTTTGCTCCTCAGCATCCGCTCGCTCACTTCCCACACTCTCAGCTGCTTTCCCTGTCCCAGCAATTGGAAATCCACAGGGGTTTACGTATTTGTTTTATTTTCCATAACTAGACGACACTCGTTCCCGAGTCTCGGATTCTCAGACTGACAAAGAAAGGATTCACATGTGATGCTTTTCTCTTTGAGCGTCGGGATGAAGAAATGCTAAAGTATGAAAAAAAAAAATATTTCATTCCCCAAACAATGTCTTGAAGTTGTGTTGTCATTTATTTAGCTGCGTATCTAATAAACGTTGTGGTGACCATGTTGAGGTTTGAAGGCAAGATCCAGATTTTTTATTTTTTATTTTTTTTTAATTGGATTAGGTTTACTTATTTATTTATTTTTTGTATATTCAGTTTTTTTTTTGTTTTTCTATTTTCCTTGGTGTAAAATGTCATTTCATTTCATCACTTTACTAAAATTCCCTAGAAAAAGTAATACATACATTTTAATAAAATTAAATGCCTAAAGACAAATTAAAATAATTTTCTTTTTTTTAATTGCCCAAATTTTAATTGATTATGACTCTAATTGCTTGTTAGACAGGCCAGCTGTATTCTATATAACAAAATGCTGTTTTAATATTCATTCATGTTATAAACACACTATAATACAAATATAAATGAGAAACTTTTGAAATTCTAAATTCTGAAAATGTTCCATCCATGTATATTGTGGGAAACACACACTGAGTTGTGAGGTTGTGAGGAGTGAAGATCCAGATTTGGAAACTTTCCAAGAAAATGGAAAATGTGGATACACACTGCGTTGTGTTTTTGCCACAACCTGCCATTTTCTGAAAATCTATTACGCATTTATGAGCCATCCAGCATGTTGGGGAATTCATCAAACGTCTGAGTCTGAAGTGCCACGTGTGCCACCCTTGCCAGTCTACTGGTGCCACGTGACAGACGACCTGGACCGCCCACCACACCATCACTGACACTCGGGACAAAGGCTCGTCTTGCTCACACTTATTTAAAAATATCCTGCGTGAGTGTAAAGTCATCTTTCCCTGGGTCACACCTGTCTGTCTCTCTCTCTCTCTCTCTCTCTCTCTCTCTCGCTCGCTCGCTCGCTC
>MU204278.1:2538036-2606837 GCA_017309775.1 Paedocypris sp. Pulau Singkep | reverse complement strand
TCTCTATCTCTATCTCTATCTCTATCTCTATCTCTATCTCTCTCTCTCTCTCCAGGGGAAGGTTTGTTTATCTGTGTGTGTTTGTGGCAGTGATGCCCTGTAGACTCTGTCTCGGTTTGGGGCATTTCACCCGGCGGCTCCGCCCTCTTCACCCCCCCCACACACACACGCCTCCATCCCGGGAAGTTTGGAGCTAATGAACTGACTGCTGAGCTGCTGCCACGGAGCGCGGGCACAAACTATACTGTACTTCACACTCGATTTATTCTCCAGATGGCAGGAGCGCGCAGGCCTGTCGGGCGGGGCCGCCTCATCCACTGAAGTGTGAAAGTGGACGGATGTTGTTTTGGGATGCTCTGTGATCGCCACCTTTCTGTCGTGTGTGTGTGTGTGTGTGTGTGTGTGTGTGTGTGTGTGTGTGTGTGTGGCATCTGGGCTTTCTGAGGCGGCGGATGCTGGGCACCGTGACAGGTGTTCCCGCTTCTTCAGCCTTGTTTTCGTGTTTTCATGCAACTTTTTGTGAGGTTTTGCCAGTGTGCGTCTTTCAGGTTTTTGACATTTTTGCCACGATATAAATTTGCTAATTGTGCTTTGTATGCAGTTAAAATAACCACGAATGGATCTTAATTTTTCTTTAGGTTGTTTGTGGAGTTGCTCTTTACATTTTTTTTCCATGCAAGAGACGTTTTCTTTTGTAATTTCAATCCTCTGAGAATGTTTTGTGAAGAGATGTTTTGTAAAAAGGTTAAAGTCATTGTTTACGTGTCCGTATACAGCGTCACTTCCTGTTTGTCACACCTCTAAAGGATCTAGTCACAACAAGTGCACCCCGTGTGAACTTGTCCGTTCCAAAGGCTCGGAAGAAATACAATAGATGCATTACAGTGACTTTATTTTTTTGTTAGTATTGTTAGTAGTATTTGTGTTTTGCACAGTGACACTTTCCGTACTTTCTTTTACAAATTTGGTTATTTCTCCGGTGACAGTGTGTCCTTCAGAGAAGATCGTCTCAGATTAAAAGTTGTTTTAATATTAACTGAAAATGGAAACAAATGCAACCACATGACACCTCGTGCGATTTGAGACAGTTAAAACTGTGAAAAGCGACTTGCAAATGCTCAGAACTTGAACTTGATACTTCACCCCAATTTGGCAGGTTGGGCATCACTGGTCAAATCTTCGTAATATTAATTTCTTCTAAATAACTGAATATGGAGCTTAACAGAGTCATTTTTTTTAAAGCAGTGCAATTATACTGAGATACTTATCAAATGTGGTAAAACAATTTTTTTTTTTTTTTTTAATTTGCCTAACCGGATTTTTTTAATAATGAGATCGGAATAAGCAGATTCATGCCCAGATTGTTAAAAAGCTGAGTGATTGTTGCGTGAGGTCTAAATGATGAAATTTTACTGTTTTGTTAAACCAAATGTGCATTTTTTCACCCAGATTAAATTACGATGAATTAAATGGCTTGAAACATTGTTCCTGTATTTGTTTATATTTATCATAAAAATGAAAGCGATTAATAGAGTTATTGGGTGTTAAACTGACGTTGTTTGAGTTAAAGGCACATAATTGTGCTTCTGCTGTCCAGGAAATGTCAGCGTCTGGTCCAGCTGCTGCTTTCCGGTGCGAGAACATTTCTGTTATCTTTTGCTGTGATTTGCATTTACAAGTGCTGCACAGATTTCTCGTTCTCTTTGGTCTTGGATTTCAGATAAAGCACATTTAAAAGTGTAATATTCTGGCTTCCTGTCCAGCGGGGATTTTGAAGTCGTCTCCCGTTTCTTCTGCCGCACTGGTTCTCGCTTCATTCCGAGACGAGAGCAGGTCGGTGATGAGGTTTCGTTGAGAAAAGCGCTTTCTCTTCTCGTCCCGTTCTTCTCTCCGGGTTCCACCATGACAGTGTTTGCGTTCTTCAGCGACTTTGCTGGAAGTGAAGGTTCTCACCTAACAGCAGAGGAGCCAGAACGGCGTTCCTGCCAAGAGAAACATACACGGATCTGAGGCTTTCACCCAGAAACTAGATCCCCAGCATTACTGAGCTCTGATAGAGCGTGTCTGTGTGTTCTAAATACACCCGAGGAGTCATTTACACGCTGTCGTCTCAGTGGGGTGAGGTTTACTCCGGGGTCAGTGAGAGTCGGGTGGTCAGAGACGTTCATTACACATGAGACGGGCATCATCATCCTTACCTGCCAGGAAATCACATCTCTAAACTCTTCTGTTTGACAGTTTGAGTTGTAACTATATTTGATTTATTTTCCTAATTGTTTTGTGATTTTTTTTTTTCTTCTTCTTCTTGCATTACCTGCCTGTTTTTATTCATATTATCATCTGTTTTATCGTACGTTTTCCTGTGCTGCACTTTGTATCGATTAACTTTGTGTTAAAGGTTTGTATCGATTAACTTTGTATCGATTAACTTAAAATAAAGTTACGGTTACCGTTCAGCAGCTACTAATGTATCTCTCTACAATTCAATGTAACTCACTGCTCAATATTTTCCTAAGATCATAATGCAATGTTTCATGCAATGTTGCATTGCCCCTCCCACACCCGTTCATCCATAATTGTAATTTATTGGCTGTAATTTTAATATATATATATAATTTTATTTTTCCTGAGTGAACTCTGATTGGTCAGACTTAAAAATGTACACATGATTGTTGCTGTATTAAAAAAAAAAATGTAAATATTACTGCATGTGAAGTAAATTCTTCATTGTGAAATTGCACATGCTCCGTTACTTTTCATAGTAATTAATTGCTCAGCCCTTGCTACAATTCATTAATCAAATTGTATCCGTTTATAAAAAAAGACATTGAGTGACGTTGTCTAAAAGACATTGTTGTTTCGACATTTTTTCTTCCATCTAAAGATGATGCTTCGACTATGTACGTACGTTTATTTGAGTTTTTTTTTTTTTATATAAAATTTTATTTTATTTTTTGATTTGTCGTGGTTGTTACTATTTGTTGGTGATTCTATTTCCGCGTTTTCTTTACTCTAACTTGTTTAAGCGGCTTCCAGGTTTGTTGTGGAGATTAAAGCTGGTGCTGGAGCAGCAATGTTCTGCTTAACTGTGAACAGCTGATGTTTAATGTCACTTAATCTTTGTGGAACGTCTCTGAAAGCCGTTTGGTTGGGACCTCTATATCATCTTCAGCCTTTGTGTCCAGAGCAGCTTATGATGTCACAGAGCTCCTGTTAAAACTAATCCATATTTCTGTGTGTGTGTGTGTGTGTGTGTGTGTGTGTGTGTGTGTGTGTGTGTGTGTGTGTGGACAGACGATCCAGATGACATCCAGTATAATTATACGGATAAACAGTATACGGATAATTGTTTTTTTTAACTATTTTTCAAACACAGTAATTGTTTTTAAACTTGGATTTTTCATAGTCTTAATAGTTTAAATAAAAAAACAAACAAATTCTCACATAGTTTTAATTCTAATTGTGTCATGTTACATACCTGAACCCGTAATTGTCAGAAAATGCCTTTTCCATTCATCCGTAATTGTCATCAAGTTTCTCATTGTGTCATTGTTCTATTAAACATGGAGTTACATAATCCTTGATACATTGTAGATGATTTTTTTTTTTTTTAATAACAGTTTTTATATGGTTTGCCCCTTTAAAAACCCACCTGTGTGGAAGGTTCTGTGCAGATCTGAGGTTGTAGCCTGTGAGTGTTTGCGAGCCAGAAGCTATTAGTGTTGAGGATGTGCTGTCACCATCCAGACCAGCATTAATGATCAATCGCTTTCTCTCGGACGCTCCGTAGGACGCTGTGCTGCCGTCGGACCCTTCGTTAATGTAAAACATCTTCGTATTCAAAGCTCCGCGTTACAAGTCATTTCTCCTGGGGATCCTCTGAAATATCCGCTGAATTGTTCCCGTCAGTTTCCATGACAGTAGGCGACTTGTAAAGACCGTCTGGCGGATTGAAATGAATGTTTTGTTATCTGGGATATCGCTTCAAAGCTCCGCGTGCTTCTAAACAGCGCAGAATTGTTTAGCTCGAGCGTTTGATACAGAATTACGCCGTTTAGTCCGAGCCGAGGAACATTTCCACCTGATTGGTTGTTTTCCCACTGGTTCTTCGTGATAGCGTCTTTTTGATGTTGATTTGTCGGCTCCGGCCTGTAATCGGAGACACCGGGTCAGTCTTGGATGATACTTGGGATAAGTTGTGGAGATGGGATCCGCCGCCACGCAAGGTTTTTATGACGCTTGAGTTATGGCTTCATAAATCTCCTGACCCTCTGATTTCACCATTGTGATCATGGTAAATTACCGGCCCGTGGCGTCCTTGATTTCGAGGAGTGTAATGTGAGGATGTTGGTTCAGACGTGATGAGTTTAACGGTGGGATGTTTTACTCGTATCGATGCCTTCACGGCGTTTATCGTGATGAGACACAAGATCTCGTCCGTTTTCGAAGACGTTCGTGATACTGAAGGGCGGCGATGACGCACAGGCTTTTAAAAAGAAAAGGTTTTAGGGTTGTTGGCATGGCAACGTAAATTAGGTTGTTCTTTGTTTTTTAAAGTTTTGGTAGACTGTAGAGATTTTTTATTTATTTATTTATTTTTAGTGTTTTTATTGGTGTTTTTTTTATTAGCATCAACAGAATTAATGCATTCGTCAATGAACTGCAATCTGTAAAACCATCATCCATCCATCTGCCAATTTCGGTATGGTTCGCCTTATTGACAATTTCACTCTTTTTACTTTCTGATGCACTTTTCCTTTTCTGGGTCATGGGGAGCTGAAGCCAACTCCTCTTGTCCTAAGGCAGGACACACCCCCAGCATTAATGGCCTACCAATCACAAAGCGAGACACGCACAACTTCACATTTTCACTCCCTCCTATGGAGAATTTGCCCGACTTTAGTTCTGGTTTGTGGAAGGAATGAGACCCAGAAGAAACCCAAGCAAGCGCAAGGAGAAACTGCAAACCAGACTAACAGGACTATGCACTAGATATGAAGATGAAATATGATAAAAATACAAAATCATGAAGATAAATCCAATCAGATATGGTAAAAATGAGTAAAAATACAAAAAAGCGAGTAAAACACAAGTTGGGGTTTTGTGGAAATCAATAGCATGTCGATGGATGGATTTGTTGAGCCATTTCTGAACAGAGTCGTCCGAGGTAGTTTTTTAGCGTAAAGATCTCCCGAATCATTTCCTCTTCCTCTTAAACGAAGCACTTTAGCCGTTTCCCCCTCTTCTGTTTCTCGGCCTCACTCATCCCTCCTCTGATCGAGCCTGACGTCTCCTGAGCTACCGTTTCCTCTCTCTTCCTAACGGAGACCACATTTGGTTTTAAATGGAGTGCTGTGTTAAGCCAATGGAAACCTCATCTCCGACTCTCTCTGCTCCTCGGCTTCAGATTCTCCAGCCGCATCTGGTTTGAATCTCCTGGCGTGTGCTGCTGTGTCACATCCCGCCTCTGAGACTTTGATTCTGCCGTTTCGGCCTCCCTTCACTTCCTCGGGTCATGTGTCTGTGGCGTTTTTGTGCCGGGATTTCCACTTTATGATCTTTGCTGCGTGGCTTGATCCTCCTCGCTAGATCTTCCTCTGTAGCGTAATCCCAGGCGCCGAGCAGCACTTCCACAGTAAATTCACCCAGCGTCCGCACGCGTCTTTATCTTTTTACAGCGCGCGCCAATGGCCAGTTCAAACGGATATTTCCTCCTGCATTTTTATAGCTTGCAGATTTCCATATGTTCTGTAATACTGCTTCCTGTTTACCAGCGAAACACA
Source organism: Paedocypris sp. Pulau Singkep (assembly GCA_017309775.1). Taxonomy (NCBI): domain Eukaryota; kingdom Metazoa; phylum Chordata; class Actinopteri; order Cypriniformes; genus Paedocypris; species Paedocypris sp. Pulau Singkep. The sequence continues at coordinate 2,601,054 of MU204278.1, read as the reverse complement.
AAGGGCGACCCCGAAGCGCGTTTGGCCCACCAGAACTATTTTTAGAATGGAAGGATTCTTCAAAGTTGTGATCAGACTTTGTAACTTTAAATCAGTGTTACTTTGTCACTTTAAGTATGTGTTACTTTGAAACATTATATCAGTGTTACTTTGTAGCTTTTGATATAATGTTTCAAAGTAACACTTACTTAAAGTGACAAAGTAACACTGATTTAAAGCTACAAAGTAACACTGATATAATGTTTCAAAGTAACACTTACTTAGTGTTACTTTGTAGCTTTAAATCAGTGTTACTGTAAAATAAGTGCGGCCTTGTAACTTTAATTAAGTGCTACTTTTGTAACTTTAAATACTGTATTTACGCAAAAATAAGCACCCGTGTTTTTACTATTTTAGCAGCTCAAAAACTTGCGGGCTGCTTATAATCACCGATTTCAAATATGCACGTATATATAAGCGCTTAGTTTTCCACATTTCATGCCATAAACAATCACAGATAAATGGAAATATGTCGTCTTTATGCAGCGGTGCGTGTGCTTTGTTTCTTTCCTTCAGTAATGGTTCTGGAGGCAGACGTGCCAATACGTTTTTATTGGCTCAATAACAGAAATAAAGAAGCATTAGACACGCGACACTTAACAGGGACAAAATAACACTGGAAGTAAGATAAAAAAAAAATTAAAATTATTATATAGTACATTATTTTATTATTTTTTTTTTTTTGTGGCCGAAAAATCAGGGAAGTGCTTATATTCACGTAAATACAGTGTTACTTTGTAACTTTGAATAAGTGCTACTTTTGTAACATTAGATCAGTATTACTTTTTAACTTTAAATAAGCGCTACTTTGTAACATTAATTCAGTGTTACTTCATAGATAAGTGCTATTTTGTAACATTATATCCGTGTTACTTCATAGATAAGTGCTACTTTGTAACATTAAATCAGTGTTACTTGTTTTGAATAATCAAGAGTTCTTTGTCTCATTAAAAGGAAGCAGCTCGTGAAATCATCCCGAAGATGCTGGCCGAGCTGGACCTGGGACGCACGGAGAAGTGTGTGCGAGTGAACTCTGTGTCCAGCGGTCTGGCTGAACGTGACCTGGAAGCCATTCTGAAGGCCAAGACGCTGCCCACCGCCCTGATGCTGCCCAAGGTGGAGGACACGGCAGAGGTTCAGTGGGTGAGTGGATCTCAACATTAGCAATCAAAGCCACGGACACGGCTAGCAGTTTTGTGTCTTTTGGAAAAAATAAACTAATAAACTAATCCATAAAGTTATTAATAATAAAGCTAAAGTAAAGATAAAGAAGTTCTTATTAATAAAAGCACGGTCGCATCTTTCATCTCTGATTGGTTTTAAATGTTTGCACCTAGGATACTAAGGGGGCGACTTTTTTGTAAAATTACATTGTTTAAAAATGACTTTCTAAACTAAAATCTAAAATTCTAAACTAAATCTAAAACTGATTTCACAAATAAAGTTTTGCATTTTTGTGTCTCTGGATGAAATGTAGGACTTGTACTTTTGACTAAAGCGATTGATCTTTTTTTTCTCATCATCTTTCTGTTCTACTTTATTGTACTGTTTCATTGTTTCTTGATGCAGCATTGTTTTACTGTAAGTTATGTAAAGTGTTAGTGTTTTACTACATGTTTTTGCTGTAAATTGTTTTTTTTTTTTGTTTTTTTTTTTTTTGAGGTTTTGATTGAGCTGTTTACCAAAGATAAGTCTGGCTGCATTTATCACAACATGATTTACGTTAGAAATTGCTGACTTTGTTTTTGGGCAAATTATTAAAGTACAAACCTTATTATTTGATTTACATAAAAAAAATAATCTGAGGGGTTTGAATTGGTTTACAATATATTCCCATACATTATTTCTTTAATATTTCAGACATTAAGTGTTTGAAGGCATCACTGTTAGAATTTCTTAAATTATTAAAAAATATATATATATTAAACTTTTTTGTGCATAAAGGTTTTGTAATTGAATGTTATAAATTGCTTTAAAAAATCCACTCTGTGCGTAGTAATTTAGTTTCAGTGCGTATAATAACGAGACATTTCAAAGCTGAACAGTATTTGCACTTTCCACATTAAAGAGATTAATTTGACATGGTGTAATTTAATGCTTCCAATTGAGGGTGTAAAATATACTCCGTTTAATATGAAAAATGGGAAACTAAAAATATATTTTCTTTGCTCTCGAGTTTTCCATTATTTGTAAAGAACACAGTGTCCACAGTAATCAAAAGATAAGAGGAAACCACAGGTCCTTATAAAGCAAATAATGGCCGCCTTTTCAATGGCTCTGAAAGAAGACTTGATCCCAGTAGTCGGGCCTGGAGAGAGATGGCTTGTGTGTCTTGGCGTCCGTTCAAGAAAGCCACGGTATTTTAAAACCGACTTCACAAGACTCTATAAACCACGTTCCTCTCAAACCGGGCCTCCTGAATAAACCAGACTAGGGTTTCCATGTACAGAGGTGGTTCTTTGAATGGCATGCAGGCCGATTCATCGTAAAACGTCGATTTGAAAGGAACTTCAGCTACATGTATCAGCTAATCAACTACAAGAGCAGAAAGACGCTCCTTTAAATCAGTGTCACTTTGTTTCTTTAACCCTGCTATTATGTTTGGGTCTAATTGACCCATTTTCAAAGTTGAAAATGTTTTAAAAATGCTTAAAATGATTACCTGCTTGGCATATTTGGTGTAATCACCATGTAAAAAATGTAATGATTCAGTTCACTTATTTGTAACGCACCACTCTACATGTTTATATTACAAAGATTATGTTCAGGTCAAATTGACCCATGTTAAAAGTTTAAAATGAAAAAAAAAAAACTTCACTTTGAAACTTCTCAATTAATCTACATATTACCTCTTCTAATCTTCTAATACATAATTATAAACTTCTTCTAATCTACATATTACCTAAAATGTTTCAGTGGACATTTGTAACGCCCGGTACATGTTTTTGTTACAAAGATAATGCTGTAGTGACAATAAACTACTACTACTATTAATAATAATGTTCAGGTTAATTTGACCCTTCAGACAAAATAGAATATGAATATTTTAAATATCTAAATGAATATTTTTTTCATTTAGAAGCTTCTCCAGTTTGTGTTAGTTATACATATGAACTATACATTTTTCAGTTGACAGATTTGTAACGTCTGCTACATGTTTGTGTTACAAAGATAATGTTCGGGTCAATTTGACCCTTCAGACAAAACAGAAGCTAAAAAGAGTCAGAAAGATCAAATACTACTAGTTTCTTTGCAACAATGAGACATATCACATAATACGCCACCTCAAAAAAGGAAAGACGCTCCTCAAAAAAACCCAGTGCTCTTGATGGCGCTGGTGTGTGTTATAGGAGGTGTTAAGGATTCTCCTAGACGACTGTTGGTTCATCAAAGCAGGACTTCCTCAGCTCGACCCCCCAACACACCACACCAGCCCCCAAATCCCTACAGCTCATTCCCCCCGAGCTGCTCAACCTTCCCAAATCTGCAGCATTCAGCAGCTCCGCAGGAACACTGAAAAGACCTGAAAGAAGCCACAATGTCTTAACTAGGTATGAGAAAGAAGGGAGGGAGCGACGGACCTGAAGGGGGTCCTCAGTCCTCAGTCCTCCGTCCCGCTCGCTGTTAGTTTGGACCAGAGGCAGGAAGTTTTTAACTAGTGCTTTTAATTAGTGCTCATATATTTCCCAGGCCGCATGGTGTTTCCTCCTTTTTTTAATTGCTGACAGGTGCTTGTTGTTTTTCTTTCCCTCTCAAATGTCTCGGAATTTTCTATTATTTTCCTGTACAGATATTGTGATCAGTGCCATGTTGTGTTGGTTTGGGGGCATGGATGGATGGAGGGATGGATGAATAAGAGTTTTGAAAGATGGATAGAAGGAGAGATGGATGGACAAATGGATGAAGAGATGGATGGACGGATAGATAGATGAATAGGTGTATAGAAAGATGTACAGAAAGATGGATATGGATAGATGGATGGATAGATAGACAGACAGACAGAAGGTTGGATGGATGGATAGAAGTATAGATGGTCAGATAGATAGATTGATGGGTGGATGGATAGATGGATGAGTGGAAGGATGGAAGGATGGATAGATTTTTTTACATTAAACGTGTGTACAGGTGAGCAATTAGCGTCCTTCTCGTTTTTGATAGCCAGATTTAACGATGATTTTTGCAAGATTACTGCTGGTTTTACTACAAGGTAATTCTTGAATCTAGATAGACGTTCTGCCAATGAATGTCATTTGTCTTGCGTCTCTAAATAAAATCAAGTCTTATAAACGTCAATGAAAATAACAGAAATACACTCTTTACATTGCTAATGTGGTAAATAACTATTCTAGCTGTAAATGTCTGTTTTTTGATGCAACATCTACATGAGTGTAACGAGGATGTGTACCAATGTGTTTGCTAATAGTGTCAGAAGGATAATGGATGATAGTAAAAGGCTCGTTTGATCATGTTAGCGCTGCTGGAAACTGTTTAGCTGGTTAAAGAAGCTGTAGAACTGACCTTCCTCTCAGCAGCTTGAGAATCTGGAGCGTCACATCAGAGGCTCAATCAAACGCTCAAAATGACCAGAAATAGAGAACTTTAATGTGGAACTCGACAGTCGATCCTTGTTCTTAGAACATAAAGTGTGACTCTTCATGGAGCACACTAAATAGTCTAGGTGACACCAAACTTGTGAACGGTAGTGTAAGCAAATAGCCCAGGATTTCAATGACGCATCATCTGTAAAGTGTGTGTGCACAATCATGACTTGCGGAAATTGTATATACAAATATATGCAGTACCAAGTTTTTTTTGCATGTTGTTGGGCGCTGTAGTTCCTTACTATAGAACAGTTTAGTAAAGAGCTACTCAGCAAATTACAGGAGTAATTGTCGCACTCCCAATAAACACAAATAGTTACTTTGCGTGTTTATTTTTTTTATCTTAAATTTAAGACTTGCGGAAATTGTGTGTGTTTCTTACCCTGTGTTGGATAGGTAACTTTAAAAAAGTTAGTTATTGCTTTACAATTTTGTAATTACACCACTTTTTTAATTATTTTGTCAGAAAAGTAACTTGGTTACTGAATAAGTAACTAAATACTTCTTAAAGTTGCAGTGTCAGTGTTTCACTAGATTGTCGACCTCGACGGCCAGTGATTTCTCCGCAGGAAGTGTTAATTAGTCACTTTAAATACGACTGTCGCAAACTGTGGCGAATCACGTGCACGACAACGATTTTGAAGCGGAAAACTGAACTTTTACCATAAGTAAAATTAAATAATGATATTCAGCGAGTTTAATTATTTTACAATGTAATGCAAGTTCATTGTAATCAAATGATCTAAATATGAACAGTAATCTGTTACATTACTTTTTTCAGTGAAAAAGCATTTTAATTACAGTAATGCGTTACTTTGTAATGCGTTACACACAACACTGTGTGTGTGTGTGTGTGTGTGTGTGTGACTTTAGTCAGTTTAGTCAGAAACTATGAATTAAACTAGTGTGTTCTGCGCACACCGTTTGCACCGTTGAGTGTACACATAATACTATAAAAGCATACGTACCGGTACACACACACATCAGCTATATAAACCTCTAAAAGTGTGTGTTTGCTCCTTCATCAAGTGTTTCCTCCCCAAAAAAAAAAAACCTCCCCGCACCTGCAGCCATCCGTCTCCAGCGGCGCTGCCCAAAAATCGATGAAAGGACCTGGCCGCATCACATACAGTGCGCATGTACGTGAAGATGCACACGTGGTGGTGTTAGAACACGCTCTCCACATGCTCCGAGCCGCAGCAGGGCCGAGTAAGTCACGTAGAGCCGACCTGACACGGAGCTTTCAAACCAGATCAGAAACGTGAGAAGAGGGCGTGTCCTTTTTTGTTTATTTGCTTGTATTTACGTATTTTATTTCAAGGTTATTTATACGGCGCTTGGTCTGAGTTGGTCTCAGTCCCAGACCAACGCAACGCCGCTATGTGGAATTAGGAAAAACAGAGTTGTTGAAAGGAGCAAAAAATAATAATAATATTTTTTTTTTTTTTTTTTTTTTTTGTTCTCTAACGCATTTTAGATTTTTCTACATGATGTTTCTTTAGGCGGATTTGAAACGTTTTGTCGAATTGCACGCTTTATTGACGGCAATAAATATTTTATGAACGGCAAGCATAGTTAAACACAAGTTTGCACAAGCTTTTCTGCCTAACGAAGGTTGTGACGTTAATAGGATTATATGGTGCAGAACCTTTAACTAAATATTGTTTAAAATCAACAAATATCAAACAAATTTTGTATTCCGTACCTAACAAATGTTTTGAACGTATTGCTCAAAGTCTACCCTGTCAATTCTATTCTACAAATGTATTTATAATCCCATTTTATTCATTTGCTTGTTAATGTATTTCCTCTTTTTGCAGTGACAAAATATATTATAAATAACAAGTCATATAATTCGGCACAGTTTAATGTCACCTGCCTATTCATTTTTATTTTTTTGCTTAATTCAATTGCGACTTCATTTTTTCATTCATCAGCTAAAAGCATTATAGGGATAAGGATGCTTTACGTTGTGTGAGTTCAGTATAAATGTCGGTTTTTATTACTGCGTGCGTGTGTGTGTGTGTGTGTGTGTGTGTGTGTGTGTGTGTGTGTCGTCCCCATACGGTTCTCGGCCTGTTTGGATGCTTTTGTGCGGCAGTAAATGTCTCTTTCCCTCTCTTGTGTGACGATCCGTCCGTGAAGGTCTAATCCAACATCCAGCACAAAGTCGTACCACTACAAGCTTGATTATCTCCCTCTCCTCCTCCTTTTCTTCTGCTCTCCACAGCCAAGCCCAAATCCCTCTGTTGTTTATTTTCTCCTCCTTCTCTCGAGCCGAGATGGACAGAGGAACCTCCAGACTGATTTGTTGCCAAAAGATGGACTTACTTGTTTCCTATTGTGTGAGAATCTTCTGCTCTCCCTTTCTGTCCCGTCTCTCCGGGCTTGTTTGACTGACAAGGCTTATTGGACTATAACAGGCGTAACTCGGCCCCCCTCTTTCTTTTGTCCGCAGACAATTCTCCCACAGATTCGGAGCGGTGCGCATTCTTTGGCCACCACACCGCCGAGTCCTGAAAGGAACCAGCTCGAGTCCCGTCCCTCCCCGTTCATTCCTAATTCCCCCACTCCCCCGACACACACACACACACACACGGTGAAATGAGCACTTCAGCAGTCCGGAAACATTTAATCTGCCTCTCTTTTGAAGGGAATTAATTGAAACTTATCCACTCGCCGCCTCTTTTGCACGAGCAGCTCTCTTGGCCCGAAATCCCATCTAGATGACGATGCTTGCACCCGCACGGACCTTGTTCTGGAGACGTGAGATTTTTCTCTTCAACCGATGGAGAAATCAACTCCTAGGATAGTTTGGGGGTTTTTTTTCCCCAAGAACTGCCATTGACTGAGTCGGTGCTATTGGCTGAGAGAGATGAAGCTCCTGCCAGAATCACTATCCTGGAATATTGTTTTCATGTCATTGTTTTCTTTTATTTATATGTTTATGTTTAATGCTTGCAAAAAGAGTGAAAAAGGCGGAGTCAGTTCCAACTCACTTTCTTGACTTGGCAATACATGATTGGCCAAGCCAAATATAGGCATCCGTGTTTTTCCAATTTTAGTGGCTCAGAAACTTGTGGGGTGCTTATAATCGGCAATTTCAAATATTCACGTAAATATAAGCGCTCATTTTTCCACATTTCAATTTTTTCAATTTTATTCTGTGGTCCGAAATCCATAAATAGACATTTCGTCCAGCAAACAATTTGGACAATCACTCAAGATGGACAATCACAAATAAACAGAAATGTCGTCTTTATAAATAAATAATGGTTCTGGGGGGTTTTATTAGCTCAATAACAGAAATAAAGAAGCATTAGACACTTAACAGGGTCAAAACACATTGGAACTAAGATTTAAAAACAATAAATGTAAAACAATTTTTTTGCTTGCTTTGTAACATTAAATCAGTGCTGTTTTTATTTGTACAGCTTTGTAACTTTAAACCCGAGTGGCCTGCGAGATTTTTCTCTTCAATCGCTGGAGAAATCAACACCTAGAAAAGTTCTTCTCTGTTTTCCGTTTTTTTTTTTTACCCAAGATCTGCAATTGACTCCAAGCGTGGAGAGTCGCAGCTCCTGCCAGAATCACTATCTTGGAATATTAAAACGAAGCAAACATTTAATTGTTTTGTAAGTGGAGAAAAGCGACTGTTTTATTGCGTAAGACTCCAACGTAAAGAAGCGTCCGCTAAGCAAACCAGCGCCACTCTTTCTCTCGGGCGCCGGAATATTATGCTAAGCTGGTGGCGTTTTTCTGTTGCCATGGCAGCGTCGCTCCTGCAGGGTTGTGACCTCAGATGATTACAGTACAAAGCTTATTGGGTCTTGAAAACCCCTTTGAAGATGAAAAGTCTTTGATGGTTTATATTTATGCAAATCTCTCCGATATGATTTATCCTACTGAGATTGAATGGGAAGATGATTAAAATTCCCCCATTAGGGGGAAAAAAAAAGAAAAAATCCCTCAATGAAGGCAATATCCTTTGAGCCAATAAAACAAGTGCGTGTGGGATATTCTGCGCCTTTATTTGAAAGGGCCGTCCCGACGTACCTGAGGTTGTTTTAATCCGCCGGTGTTTGAAAGGGAGACGGAGCGGGGGAACAGGGAATTACACTTTTCTGCTTTGAGTTGCCCACACACACCCCCCCTCTTTATTTTTTTGTACAGGCTTTAAAAGAAAATATCTGACAGAGGGAGCTTTTGTGTGTTTCCAGATGATAGATTTTGGAATTTGGGCAACCCCACTGGCAGTCCGCAGCTCGCTGTGAACTGGTCTGTTGGAAAAAATCTGAACGCTTTGGTCTTCAAAGCGCCAAACTTTTATTCTAAAGCCTTCTTAGGTGAGCTCAAATATGAGCGGGAAAATGAAAAGCAGAGAGAAGTGTCGTATCACACGGCGGCGAAAAAATGGAATTGAAATGTGCTGGCAGACTCTTACTAGGCTTCTCTGAAATCTACACACTAATATATGTCGAACACGTCAACTAACGTGATCAGTTTGTCGATAAAGTTGCTTTGTCGTTTCAGTTTGTCGACCGGTTTCAGCGACTCTTGGGCGGCAAAACGCTGAGCGAGCCTCTTCGCCTGGTCACCTTCGTGGAAACGGCCGTGGGTCTGCTGAACCTGAAGGTAAAGAGTACATTAAATGAATCATTATTATTAATATTATTATAAGCGTGGGACGATCTCCAATGGAGCCTAGCAGTTTAAGTTCTCTGGATTTTTGAACACTTCAGCCGAGACGTTTTTGCCGAGTCACTGCGAGGAATTAAATCGGTCAGAAACCCAACAAAAGCAGAAATTCCATCTGCTCGCATTCCAACCTGTCTCTCAGTCGGTGTTGGTTGCAGACTTGGACGTTCTTCACAGATTCCTAGATGCCGGGTCTCGGTTTTTTTTTTAGCGTGACAGAGCCTGGTGTCTTTTAAGCTTCGGATCAGGTTCCATGTCTAAATTCTGTTTGGGGAAAAATCCACGTTTGCGAGAACTTTAAATGACTGTTGGATTTGATGGCGAGCCAAAACAAGCTCTTTCTGCTTCTCGTACAGGCCGTGTGTGAAGAACTGCGACGCGTCGGGCCTAAAGCGGGTCTTCATCACGATGGAGTCGTGTTCGGCTCGGATGACTTCTGCGCCAGCATCGGTCTGTTGTGCACATTTTTCGTTTACCGTATTCACGCAAATATAAGCACCCGTTTATTTATTTTTTTTTTTCAATTTTAGAGTATAAACGCTGATTTCAAATATGCACATCTTTATTGGTTGAATAACAGAAATATAGAAACACCGCAACACTTAACAGGAACAAAATAACACTGGAAGAATTAAGATCAAACTAAATACAGTCATTCATATTTGAACAGACTGGTCATATTGTATCCGGTAGATCTGCGCTAACGGCTAACAGCTAGCGCCTGAAACGAGTCAATAAGAACGCCAAAGCTTCTTTCGCAAAAAGAAAACGAGTCAAACACCATCAAATCTCCGTCTGCTACACAGAGAAAAACACGAATGTCCTGATTATTACGTCTGATGAAAACCCAGCTCAGCTTTAGTCTGGTGTGCAGTGAGCAGCGAAGGATTGTGGGAGTTGTAGTTCTGATCGCTAGATTAGCTGATTTTTTATTAAAGTGATACACGAGTAAAACAAAGGAAAACTAGTAATTGAACGAGAAAATTGTGAATTTTTTTTGGTGCCTAAAAGAAATCAAGGAGACGCTTATAATGGCGTAACAACTGTGTATGTCGTCACAATCGATAGTGGAGTAATGCAAATCACGCCCTTGCAGTATTGTAAAACTGTGGTATTTCTTTTGCGCCTATAGGAGCCACTCGCACCGCAGATGCTAAGGAACTGCTGTATGCGCGACAGAAGGTGGTGGTCACCACTAAAGCCTTCAGCCTCCAAGCCATCGACCTGGTGCACATCCACTACCAGGACCAGGACGGCCTGCGCAGACAGGCCCGCGAGGGAGCGCTGATGGGCTTCACCGGTCAGGACAAGCCTAAGAAATCATTACATTATCACTGTAAAACTAAAAATAATCATTAAAAAAATGGCTGTAAAATGTAAAAATAATATTTAAAAGGAATGACAATACAAACTTTATTCCAAACGCCTTCTTAGGTGAGCTCAGATATGTACGGGATAAAAGAAATAAATCATTAAATTGTGACTATAACAAAAAAACATGGGAAAAAAAAGAAATAAATCATTAAATTATGACTATAAAACAAAACAAAAACAAAACAAAAAAACATATTTGCTAAATGTAAAAAATAATATTTAAAAGGAATGACAATACAAACTTTATTCTAAAGCCTTCTTAGGTGAGCTCAAATATGAGTGGGAAAAAGTAAATAAATCGTTAAATTATAGACCATAAAACAATAAATAAATGAATAAATAAATGGTTGCAAAATGTGGAATGACGATACATGGGGCAATACAAGCAGCATCTGTGGTTGTACTTTTCTCTTTTGTTGTTTTCTGTTATTCGTGAGTGTGTGGGAGACAGACATATGTTCGCCTACAACGCTTTGTAGGTTAGTAGCCAGGCAACGTGTGTGTGTGTGTGTGTGTGTGTGTGTGTGTGTGTGTGTGTGTGTAACTGGCCGCGGGAGGCCGTACACAGCCCTCCTCCTAGTCTTTGCTAATGAATATGTAATTGCTGTTTGCAGAATACAAAGTTCTGTCTGCATCATCTCTGCAAACGCGAGCGCCGCCATTCCTGCGGATTGATGCCTTCGTCTAATCATTTACTCTTTTCTGCTTTGTTTTATTCTAATTTATATTCTGCACTATTTATTCTTCTACATATATGTATACATTTTTATTCATGTACTTACTGGTATACATATTTTGATATATATTTTGATTATATATATATATATATATATATATACACACACACAGTATAATCATGCATATATGTATATTGTATGCATATTCATATACATATTTACATATAAAAATTATTATCAACAAAGCATTAAAATGTGACATTACAAAATATTATGTTACTATTATGTGTAGATTGACACGTTTGTCAGATCAATAAAATGAGAAATTTTGCTTTCAGAAGCAACTTTATTGCCAAATACTGTACAGTGTTTGTATATGCGGGATCAGTTCAAATTATTCAGCATAAAATTAATAGATTTGAGGAGGAAAAATGGTTTAGTGAAAAAAAACATTAAAATGTGACATAAAAAAAATATGCCGATTTAATGTGTAAATGGGTAGATTGATTAATTAGTTAGAGTTAAAAAATCCCCCGATTTCTTATATTGTTTACAGATATTTTCTATGCATTTTATTATGATAATGTGAACGTTATAATGAATTATACAGAACATATGACGAGATAGACAGTATTAACAGTAAATAGCAATATAAGCGCGGTGTTTCTTCTGTTTTCCTCTGTTTACTATAGTAGCTGCAAAACCTCCAGATCTTCCAGTAGCGCGGCCTTTATTTAGCGGAGCGCCAGCCTGATGGTGCCACGCTGCCTGTCATTAGTCCGCCGGGGTCGTGTTTGATGACTCTCTTCCCCCTCGTCTGCCACCGACTTCGAGCTGTTCTTCGTGCTTCGTGTCTCCGTAGCCGCGACAATCTGAAGTCCTGCAGAAAACACACTTCCTGTTAGCGGACGCGCGGAAAACATAATGCGAGTGACTTATTTATCACACTGAAATGTCACATTAAAACGTCATTTATTTAGTGTAAGGCACGTCTACTGGACACAGTGGTGGATTTAGGCATGATTATATACGGAGATTCTAATCCATAAAGCTATCGGGTGCACAATTTAGAAAATGGAGAAAATAAGGAAAACGAGCGAAATGTAAAGATGTGCAATAGCGTGTCCATGTCATTCAATAAAACACTATAAATAAAGTGTTCCACAAACGGAGAAGAAATCTGTGACACATTGTTTTAATATATTTCAACGTATATTTTCAAAATGCTAATATCCAATATATGGGACATTTTTAAATATGTTTTTAACATATACATGCATTTATTGTTTCATATATGAATTTCATAAATCAAAAGTCTCGCCCAGAGCGTGATTCAGTGTAGATCTGCCACTTACTGTACATAACACTGTAATAAACACACTGGTTACTGTATCAGTAATTATAGCTATCAGTATATGTGCGTTAATGTGAGAGAGAGAGAGAGAAAGAGAGAGAGAGAGAGACTCACAAGCGATGGATGGATGTTCATTAAATACATTTTTCTTTAAACATCCTAATGTATCCTAAATTATCTGCTCAAATTTCCCACTCAGATGAAAAGTTTCTGTTCATCAGTCTATCCATCCAATCAAAGCAGGTGTATATATTTAAATTAATCATCAATTTAGTTATTTTGGACCTTTTGATTATTTCATGTTCTTCTTGGTGAGATTATGATCATCATCCTAGCGAACCCCAAGTGCTGGCGAGCCAACCAGAGCCGCGCCAACCAGATGGCACCAGCCTATTGGCCGACTGGTATTAGGGAGCTTTAATGATGCAGCGTGCTAAGCCAATAGCGGTGAGGCAGGAGTGCGAGCCACACCCTCTCTGCCCGCTCCTGAACAGGTGGCAGTCTGGGGGCGGGGCTTATTTTGTTGATGTGAGGGAACGACCCCCTGCCACTCTCCGCCACACACACACACACACTAGTAGTGTGATAAGGAACACGGTCTTTTGGTGGCACTTGTTATCTTCTCACGCATGAGCGACGTCACGACGATGTGGGAACTGAAATGGGTAACACATGGCAGAAGCGTTTCCGAGGGGTGACCCGGGGTGAGACACACACATGGATCTAATGATTTTCCTGGTGTATTAAATTCTCCGAGTGCCAGTGAGCCCACACTTTTTTTTTACATTTATTCCGGGACGAGCCGGAGAACGACAAGTTAAAAAGGGAAATCCGTGTTAGAAAATCTTTATTCTGATAGTCACTCACTGGATTATAAAACCAAATGTAGGTGCGAGCAGTAATGGCGGGGTTCAAGCCTTTTATTCTCTTTTTTTTAATTATTAACCCTCCTGTTCTTGGGTCATTTTGACCTGGGGCCTTTTATTATGCATATAAGAAACCAAAAAGTTCCCCGAAACTGTGTGTGTGTGTGTGTGTGTGTGTGTGTGTGTGTGTGAGACAGCGGTGTATTATGTCTCATTGTTGCAAAGAAACTAATAGTATTTGTATTTCACTTTTTAGCTTCTGTTTTGTCTGACGGGTCATTGACTGACGGGGAACATTATCTTTGTAACACAAACATGTAGCAAATGTCACTTATGTAAGTATGTTACGCTAAGACAAGCAGGAGAAGTTTCAAAGCAAAAAAAATATTTTAAGTATTTAAAAAAAAGAAATAAACCCAAACAGTGTCTTTGTAATATAAACATGTAGCTGGTGTTACTAATTTGTGAACTGAATCATTATATTTTTTTACACCAAATAAGCCAAGCAGGAGAAGTTTCAAAGTGTTTTTAAAAAATATTTTTAAACTTTGATAACGGGTGAATTTGACTGGAACATAATATGAGGATTAAGGCTCATTCAAGCCTATTCAATCAAAATAATTATTTGAAAACATAATTGACCAACTTAACAATTTGTATTAAATAAAATAAACCATTTTATTTAGTTTTGTTTAGTCTTAATTACTTGTAATAATGCTCCATAAAAACACATTTAAAATCACCCAGGCCAGCACCAAAGCCTGAAGAACCAGAGCAAGACCCAGCAGATCCACTCGTGAAGCAGAAACGCCCGACGTGAACAGCCTGCGGAGTTCCGCTCCGGTGAACAATATCCTGGTAACTAATGGCAACATAAGCAAGCGGTTGCGTTTCTAGTTCATGACATCATGGAAACGGCTCTGATTGGCTCATGAGTAAGGTGAATCATGTGGCACATGTTCGGTCGGACCTGCAATCCGGGCGTGGCTGGTTCGAGTCCAGATCGAGTTCTGACCCAGTTGACGAAACGAGACGACTCACAGTCACAGATTTTTTGACATGACACATTTTTTCACGTTTTCCTAATTTCAAAAATTTAAACTGAATTGTTATTTAAACTGTAAATAACAACAACGACTGGACCGTTTTTGTTCACACATAGCATATTCTCTGTGTGTGTGTGTGTGTGTGTGTGTGTATTATTATGATTTTTTTTTTATTATTTATTAATTTTTTTTACTTTCTAACTTTTATTTCCAAATTAATGTTTGTCAATCAGGGATTGTATTTTTGAGAGCATGAAACAGAAAAGAATTTCCCCCAAGGGATGAATAAAGAAATTCTGATTCTGAATATTGATCCTGAGACTCAGTTTCGTCCAAAACTGGTTTTGTTTGGCAAAGACAAAAAAATCACTTTCCAGTATTTATGGAAAACAGTGTGTCAAATTAGTGAATGAGATATAAAAAAGATACATAAAATGATACAAAGAACTCGTTAACACACGTGAATAGATGTTTTCCGCGACTCCTGAACCTGGCGAGCCGCGAAGGAAAGTGTTTTAATTGGTCAGAGGATGTCGAGGCGTGTCGGCCGTAGCCACAGACGTTAGCACGCATGTTCCTCTCCACATAATGGACGATTTCATGGTCATGTGTGGTCGTCGCCTCCGATTCTTCACCGCGGCGTTGAGTCATTAACACGCGTTCTGAGATTACGAGTCTCATCGGTCCGTGACATCTATATCCGTGTATGACGCACCATTGTGTCGTGTGTAATAAAAGCAGCAGCAGCAGCTCTCAGATTGGAGTGTAACTAAGCGTGTAGTAAAGTTTCTGCCTTCAGCGGGGTGCAAAGTGAAAATGGGGATGACACCCATAATACACGGCATCCTCTGCGCCCGCTGCCATCCCGAGATTCACTCGTGGTCACGGAGCCGTGGTGGAAATGTCCCAAGCTTTTCAAACGCAGGGTTTTTTTACGCTCAGTGCGATACAAACACGTTCAGCAGGAAATATCCACTACTGTTGGATAGAAATGTACGCAACTTATTTCAAATCCTGACTATTGATGCATCATGAGGCTAGATCAGGGGTGGGCAAACTTCCTGATTGGCGGGCCACATTGGGTTCTAACATTTCACAAAGGGGCCGGACCGCGCCTCCTGGTCAAGCGGCTGTCAATCACATTCTCACCAGCCAATCAGAGTAAGGGCCGCCCCTAAGTGAAGCCTGTGCCAGAAGTCTAAAAAAATATATATATTTAAAAAATGAACAAAAATCTGAAGCTGACAAAAAGTTACGTGACGTGTTTCTTAAAAATTTAAGTTTGATATTTTTGGCACCTGATTCCATAGACTAACAGTATAAAAATAAACTAGTACAATTATTTTACATACATTTTGCGTTTATGGTTCTGATTTTTAAAATGTTACAAAAATTCAATAAACCTTCATAACAGATTAACCCGATTTTCATGCAAAAATTTGCCCACCCCTGGGCTAGATGAATCTACGAGTCTGATGAAATGCTCCAGATAGTGTTTCTGTAGTTCTCCAGACATATTCAAATGATTCAAATCATATTCAGTATTACAAATTATTGGAATTTTCTCTGGTATTTCTACAACAAATTGCTTTTTTTATCGACAGGGAAGCAGGTGATCCACCCCAGCCAGATTCCGGCCGTCCAGGAGGAGTTCTCCCCCAGTGCGGAGAAGGTCCGGTGGGCCACGGAACTGATTGCTGCGTTTGAGGAGCATCAGAAGTTAGGAAAGGTTTGTTTCAGATCCAAACCCTCTAACCTCTGTTTACTGTGCTGATCATCATTTCATGCTTTTCTTCTACATCCTCATGATACTCTAGTAAAAGTGTTGCAAAATTGTTACAGAACCTTTGGCTGTGGCTTTTTATTAGTATTACATTTAAGGTTTTATTCTCACCTTATTGATATGCATTTATTTCTTTATAATTAGTTGGTTGGATATTTTGTACAATAAATACATTTACATACAATTTGTAGCTTGAAATATACACTTAATGCAACTTTCAAAGCTACATATTTGTATGTTGTAACATTGTTATTTAAACACATAGGTTTGTTTGTTTGTTTGTTTTGTTTTTGAGTGAATGTTTCCTTTTAGTCTAGTTTTGACCGAATCTTAATTATGGAGCATCAGAAGTTAGGAAAGGTCCGTTTCGGCTCCAAATTCTGGTCCCTGTTTGCTTTGCTCTCTAACCGCTATTTACTATGATATTCAAAATGTCATGCTTTTCTTCTACATCCTCTTGATAATCTAAGATTAAAAAAATTACAGAATCATTGCGGCTTTTGTATTAAATTTGACATTTTTAATCTCATCTTATTTATATGCATGTTCATTTGTAATTGGATGGATGGATATAATATAAAATTTAAATATATTTAACATACAGTATATAGCTTGAAAATTCAGTGGGTATATACGCATGGGGTAACTTTCAAAGCTGAATTTGTTTGTTGTAACATTTCTGTAAACAAATGGAGTTTTTCTTTATAGGATTTTATATATGTACATACTGTATATACAGTATATTTATATATATACACATGTATACATAATATATACTGTATATATGTATACACACATGTATGTATGTGTGTGTATATACCTGTATATATCATCCAACTTTAAAAGCTGAATATTTCTTATAACATTTATTAAACAAACAAACAGGTTTGTTTTTTTTTGTTTGAGTAAATGTGTTCGTGCTCTCTAGTATCGACCGAGTCTAATTCGTATCAAATCCCTGGCGTTTTTACACATCATCCGCAGAACGTCGCAGAACATTTGCAGATGTGATAACTTCACTTGCGTGGATGTGTTTATAACCTCTCGGGCTTTATTTCTTGACTGTAATGAGCTGCTGCGTGTGTGTTCGGCAGGGAGCTTTCACCTTCAGCGGCAGCATGATCGACATGCCGTCTCTGCGTCAGGCCCAGAACATCCTCACCACGGCCTCCACGCTTCTGCAATAATCTCACCTCGCTGAAATCATCTGTGTGATGTTCTAAACAAGTGTGCCATTACAACCCCACTCGCTCTTTGTGGGATTGTCAGATAAACCGTTGAAAGGATCTTGGCCTGGCGTTTATTATAAGGAGCGATGCCCCGCCCTCTTCATACCCCCCCCCCTCCCCCGTGTCCGAGTGTCAGGGTGGTTGATGGGTTATGGCAAAGGTTGCACATGCCCATTGAAAGGGCAAACAAACAGAGCCGCCCTGCCAGAGCTTCCATTCAGCCCGGAGCGTCCTCCAGGCCTGGAGCAGTGACTCCTCTAACTACTGCGGGAAGAATCCGGCAAAAAAAAAAAACATTCGCTCCTTCACAAAAGCCCAAACGCTTTGCTTTTCTCCCTATGCAAATGAGGAAAATAAGCTGTTTTTCTGTTTGTTTTGGCCTGGTTGCTGGTCAGGACCCGGTTTGTGAGGCGTCATCGAGCTTCATCGGGCACTTTGAGGGTGGCTTTTGTGAATAAACAACAATACAAGTCAAGTCAACTTTATTTATAAAAGCACTTTTAAAACGGCAGACTGACCAAAGTGCTTTACATTAAAAAAAACATCACATGATCCGAAAAACATGATCACAATAAAATTAACAAATAAATACCCATATCAATAAAAAGCACACGAAAAATGTAAAGGACGAAAAATGTAAATGTAATTTTAAATGAGTGATTAAAATGATCTAAAAATAAAACCAAATTTAATGCTGGGTCATATGCGAAGGAAAAGAGATTGGTTTTTAGCATCGATTTAAAATTTGTCAGGGTATGTGCCTGTATAATATAATATATATATATATATATATATATATATATATATATATATATATATATATATATATATATATATGCAGCTTCTGGTAGACATTGTCAAAGAGCGGCCATGTTTTATTTTTGCCCTCTGGGTGGTTTGTGCGGCATTTGTCATGAGTCTGTCTTCCAGTACATGATGTTCCTGGTCACTGCTGCTGGTTTTGGTTCCCACAGGCTGATGGGACGTTTGGGGGGATGGTTGATGGTTGAGTCGGTCACTATGGTAATTAAGGCTTCCGCTTACTGCGGCCGAACGTGGTGTGATCAATCGTGTCTGCTGCGGGACAAAGATGCACACAAACTGAAGGCCGCTGTGGCCGAGTCATGATATTTCCCCTTTCATTTGTCCATAATTTGTTTTAATTTATAATGTTATTATAATTTATAATAATTCATGCACATATATAAATATATATATATATATATAGCATATTGTATGTATGTGTGTATGTATATACAGTATAAGGTGTATGTATAAATATACTGTATTAATAAACAAACACACACGCACATCTATTTCTTCCCACTGAATCTGTTAGTAGCATCCTCTCATTTAAAGTTTTCTCTTAACATTAATTTACTGCTTGCTTCATTTAATTTTTTTTTTAAATAATACTCCTTTAGGTCTCTATAAGTACTTCTGCAACGGTAAACCGTGTATTGTCTTGTATAGGTAAATTGATATTGTTTTGCGTTTTGTAAAGAAAATGACATACAGCTGCACAAAACTGATTTTTTTATTTTTATTAAATTATAATAATTAGCATTATAAGGACATAACACATTCTATAGTTTTTTTTGTTATTGTTGTTTTTGTGGTGCCAAACATTTGAGTTAAATAATTTGAAAGCCATGCTTCATTGATCAGTAACATGACACTTTCTTTTAGGTTTTTTTTAGGGGGCATTAAATGACATTTCTATTATTCCTTAAACCTGACATAATCTTTTCAGCTCTCAAGGTTGAATTATTTAAATACATTTCCTTGTATTCCCAAAGAGAATACAATACAATTAACACGAATAGGACCTTACCTAATCTTGACAGCGCTCAATTAGGCTTGAAACACAGTCCTGATGGTTATGTGCTGAGATTGCTCTCATAAATTATCTGATATCAACCTAGCAGAGAAAATGCATGTATGCAAAGTGCTTTCAGAGGAAAATTAAAAGGAAACGTTTTACATATTTTCATTAATCTCAATGGGACCCATGTGGCAGAGAAAATGTTGCTAGCTTAATTTCTCACCCAGGGATCTCACAATAATGACTTAATTCTTTTCCCAGACAATATATGACAAACTCATAAAAAAGTAATAATTCCCCTGCAATAAAACTACAACAAGTCTATGTGGAATCTATTCTGAAAATGGTGCAATTCAAATTAGATTTTGGAACAAGGTAATTATTGAAAACCTTTTTCATTTATCCTTTTCTTTTAATAGTAAACATTTATTCCGTTTACTTTATTTCGAATAAATTGTACGAGAGCATAATGACGCCGTTAAACACCGTTTTAAAAGCTTTAATGCGGAAAAATATGACAAGTCTTGCTTAATATGTTACAAATTTAACCGTTTAAGTGACATAAACTGGATTCGTGTAAGTTCGTTTTATTTATCCGTTATTTTATCGAATTTTACCGACAGTAGTTGTTTTGCCGATTTTTTGTTTGTTTGTTTATTTTTCCCAGTTTAAGACTGAATGGGAAATAATAAAATAAACGGAAACTAAATGGAAATGAATTACTTGGTCGAGTTTTGAAAGGAAATTTCGGCCGAATTCTGTGAAGCAAAAGTAAAAACCGAGACTTTGACTCGGTTTGAAACGGAGACAGATCAAAGGACGAACCTCCTCCGGTCTTTGTCCTCGGTTGCTATGGCTTCGGGTCGAGGGGCCATGTAAATCACACTCGTTACAGTGCGACCAAAGTCTCCAGAAACTTTTCCTTCGTCCTATTCGTGTGTGTGTGTGTGTGTGTGTGTGTGTGTGTGTGTGTGTGTGTGTGTGTGTGTGTGTGTGTGTGTGTGTGTGTCTGAAGAGTTTCTTGATGGCATGGAGCACAATAGACCTGTAATTTCTACCTCAGCTCCGATTTAGGATCAGCTCCTGGGTGGATTCCCCAATTACAAGCCCATGCTGCAGCCCCCATCAAATTGACTTTTTTTTTCGTTCTGTTTTGACGAAAATGTGCAATTTTCGTTTATAGCCCGCAGGAAAAGCAGAGCATCGTCTGTAAACGCATCTTCCGGTTGATGGCTCATTATCACGCAACTGCTCATCAATTAGAGAAATTAAAAGCATTGGTCGCTATTCCTCTCTGCCGCTATAAACCCGAGCCGCTTTTGAATGTTAGTGCGCTTGCTGTGTGCCTTGACTGCTCGGCGCAGCTTGTACCATCTCACCCACTGGCTTTCTGATGAAAGAAGAACAGAACTTTAAGAAGTGTGCCGCCGGATGCTGTCAAAATTGGGGGCAGGAAGAGAAAGGCTGTTCATAAAGGAGACATTTATTGCTTCTTGGTTGTTAGGACTTCTGCAGTGGAAGCTCCTTTAGCAATCGAGAAGTGTTTGATTTGTATTATCTTGGACCGCTGTTCCCGACGAAAGTTTCATCCCGAAAGTAACAGGTGCACAGGTTCATCCAGTTGATTTTCAAATGTAGATTTTCTAGATTATATTCGGTTCTGATGAGTATATCCATAACTGAGAAGGACCTGCATGCGCTTTCCGAGCATAAAACTTTTCCCCCAGATAAAGTATTTATGATAATTTCCCACTTTTCTTTCATTCTTGATCAAACCCGAAGTTTTTTTTTCGGTGCTACGTGATACAAATGCCGCTTTTAAACTTTTGTTATAAAACGAAAACATTTGAAGTGTTGAATTAGGATTCTTATAATGGCTTTCGTGTGCGGAGGATTTTAAGGGAGACGAAAAATCTTCACTAATAGTAAAGTCAAGATTTATTAATACAGTAGATTTGAACACCACCAAGATGCTTCACAGGTTGAAAAGAAAAAAAACGTAATACAGGCAAAAACAAAGCACAAAGAGTAGTACATTAAAAGACAACGTTTTTTAATTATACAAATTACAAAACGTACACATCAAAAGCCAGTGAGAACAAATGTGTGTTATGTCTGGATTTGAATAGTTTTATATCCGTTTTATATCACAAATTCGGCGCGCAATAGATTCGTGAGCTAAAATTGGGCGCGTGCCTGTGTTTGCACAGTCAAGCTCTTTAATTGTAGTTTATGACATCATCTTCGCTAATCCAATTAAACTTGTTTGTCCTATAGACCCAGAACTTTCTGAGGAGTGAATACCTCTGTTGAATTAGTGCTTTTTTTTTTTATTAGAATTGAACTTCACGTTGCCTGTAGCCTCGGCTTAATTCGGTGGTTCTGTTTAATACCTTAAAAAAAGGCAATGCGAGTTTTTCCGTGAAATTTTTGTTTTGATGCATACACGAATAGTTTGTTGTATTATTCAAATGTCTTTTGAATAATGGATGGCGACTAAATTAAAGATTTTTTCGACAATACAGTAGTATTTAATACATTTTGGACATGATATATTTTAGTACATTATAAAACTATATACTGACCACATAAACACAATATATATATATATATATATATATATATATATATATATATATATATATATTAATGTTCCAGCCTCTGGCTTTAATAAATATAAAAACATTATATTGGTCATTCTGAGCATGCACAAAAGTTTTATTTAAACGTTTATTCATTTTGCACTGACCAATTGTACTTTAAGGACCGTGTATACACCGCTTAATAACCTAATTTACTTAATTATTTAACAACCGCAATCTTCATTTGGATTGTATTTAAATATTGAATAAATATTAAACAAAAACCTAGTTCACCGTATCTTCGAAATCGGCCAATGAGAACAAATGTTAGAAGTAATTTTATCAAATTATTAATATGAGTTTAGGCTCCTTCCTCTCTTTATTTATACGTACTTTTAAAAATGTACTTTTGTTTTTTATTTGTTCTATCTTAACATTTCGTTATGGTGCTGTCCATAAGCTGAATTAAACTTGATGTGTAATTCAAACGTTTGAATCGTTGTTCAATTTTTAAAATACAATAAAAAGACCCGAATACGTTTATTTTAATTGTAAATAAAATCAAGAAAAACAATTTTTAAAACTGATAAAACTTTTAATTCATTGTCTTGAAATTAATCGGGTCAAGACAAATGACACCCATTTCTGCTTTATCGAAATAAGCAAATACTTAAAGCAAAAAAAACTAAGCAAATAAAAAGAGAACGTTTCACAAAGTTAACTTCGATCCTGTCAACAATCCTAAAATAACGAATCTGTCGAAAACCAAACCAAACGGGCTTATTTGTTTAGCTCTCCATATTTCAGCTGCAACCGGGGCTGTCAAACGCGGCTGCATAAGGGTCTTGTTGTGTCGGAGTTCTGAAGCAGTGATGCCCAGGTAAGGTGCACAGCTCACTGCTCTGAGAGCAAAAGTAATGAGGGATCCGCTGGTGCCGCCTGGTTGGAGAGGTGGTTCAACCCAACCCGGACGAGGTAGGAGCCCGTTTTTTTTCTTTCTTTTTGTTTTCAATCAAAATGCCTTGCAGGCTTTTCTGGACGTCTTGACAATATCATAGAAATGTCATCCTTGCCGGAATTATTCACGCTTGTTCAAGAACACACCTCGTGCTTATTGTTATCCCAAATAATTTCCAAGAATGTTCTTTTGTTAAATTAAGCGAAAAGCGTTGATGCTTGTAGCAAACATTAAAAATAATGATTTCATTTAGATTACCTAATTTAATTTACTTGTTAATGAAATTATATGTTAATGTAAAATGATTAATTAATTTTCGCTAATCAAATATGGGAATAATAACGAGTGTATTCAAATGTTTGCTTTCACTCTCCAAGGCCTTGCATAAATTGAGATCTCTCATTTGAGAATATGATTATATAAGATGTGCAGAGCTTCTCAAAACCGCCCAGTGCTAAGAAGAATTCCACTAGTGTCACTAAGATGAATTTCCACTGTAATTTTTGCGAGATTTACTGTCATTTACCATTGAAGATGTCATGAAAGGGGCAAAGGTGGGCATCCCCTAAGAGATGGGCCTAATTATATAATTTGTCTTGTGAGTGGGACAGACCATTCTAAAGTCTCCACTGGGATCCCTTCTTCAGCAGCGCGAGCCATCATCAGTTTCATCAACCCTCATTAATGCCAGGGCACAGTGATGATATTCATCCCTCCATTTCTCATCCACAGGAAGTAGACAAGGTATGAAGACGTTCCGTGTCCAGATTATGTTGTCACGCATTATTTTGCATGTTAAATGTTGGAATGTGATCAGTATCAGGCTGTAGTTTCCAAGGCCTGGCCGAGGAGCCGCAAATATAACATTAAATATTCAAAGGGAACAGGAAATGACATTTTTACCTCAAGCAAACGTCTCCACCACGAGCCGCCGTCGGCAGGTTTATCACGAAACGAGATTATTCGGCATCTTCTTAACCCGAGCAGCTCAATGTTCTCGCAATTTCCTATCTGATTTGGCTTTTCTATTCCGGGTAAGTGTGGAAAGTAGTAGCACGGTGAGCTTATCAAGGTGGAACATATGCACTCGCCTGCTTCTGAAACTCGCTCGTACTATTCAGCTTGTGTTCACACCTGCTGAGGAGGAAAGGAGGCATTGCCTTCTGGAGATACGGCCTGCGAGCACCTCCATAGTCTACCTTCACAAAATGTCACAGCAGCTATGAAAGCAAGTCATTATCATCTCAGGAGGACCCTTGACACCGGCGTATGAGAGATAGTTCCAGTAGTTCAAAGCCATGTCTAATGTCCATTCCAAGGTCAGGTTGAAACAGGAGAAAAAGCTTTGTGATGTTTAAGAACATCTAGCCGCCTGGTGGAGCCGACAGGGGTTCTGTTGACCCGTGAGGTGGTCCGGGTGGTTTATTAGGCCGAGATTAGTCTGCTAATTAAAAGACAGGTTGTGTCTACTCAAAGTAAGCGAATCCCTCCTTTTCGTTTGTTGTACTTCCTCTCTTCGCTGCTCATCATCTCCTTCCTTTCGCAGATGACCCAGGCCCAGGCTTCGTCAAGCTGTGCGGGATGAGGTTTCCCCATTGAACGGTAACCTTTCCTTACATGAAAGCTGCAGTAGTCACAACTACAACATGACTTTCCATCTTCTAGACTAGAGCACATTTAGAAACCCTTCTGTGCTTTTAAAGCATGCAGGTCACACTCATGAAGAAAATAAATATATCTAAATGTGTGATAATGACCAGGATCTTTACATTTTAGAAAATGAACACTAATGTGATTATCAACGCTTTTAAAAGATGATCCTGCTCATGGCTTTTGTGAACCGAGTTGTAGCCGTGGTAAACACACAGGCTGAATGGACCAGGTGTAGATTTGGCTTCTGGACATGTCCATGGACGACCTTGCTCTCATCACCAACTGCCTTGGAAAGCCTCCCAATCCTGGGGATCCATATTTGGATCAGAACCAAATTTGAAAGCCCACAGATGTTGTTTAGCCAGCTATTCTGACAGTTATCTCATGAAGGCAACCAAGATAAATTCTGGGCATTAATGATAATGGGGTTAAAGCTGGTGTTTCCATCCTGATTCATTATAGGCGAGTGAACAGAGCAAGTTTGGTCGATTCAACGTTGGGATTATTACTGGAATGTCTAATTATTGTATTATATTTTTAAATTATTTGGAAAGAAAATAGGTTGGAAAAATATGCTAAGGAGTTGACCCAAGTTTTCTGTTTTTGTTTTTGCTCATGTTATTTATTTTTTTTAATTGTCATCTTTTTAATAGGCTTAACTCGTTCTTTTCAATTGATTTATCACATAGTGCACAAAAAAATGTCAATGTTGAAGCACATAAAATTAGTACAAATTTACGTTGTCCGCTTTAACAATTACCAACAGTATAAAGAATATAAATGCACATTTATTTACATTTGCACTGTTTCCAGACTAATAATTTTACTAATTTAACTTTGTATTACTATATTAATATACAATTATAGTGAAATGAAAAGAGAAAAAGATAAGAAGAAGAAAAAACAAATATATCCAGTGTTTTTTTTATCCTCTTCTTTTCTCTCTTCTTTAAGACGTGCGCAAAAATCATGATGTGCTCTGGGAGTAATTGATTTAATGAAGTTCCAATGAAACTATTAAAAGAGAGTAGAGGTCAGGCGAGCAGCCCCCCTGAGAGCTCATTGTCAGACGTTTAACTCAAGCAATCTTTTGGGAAAGACATCGGGGCTAATAGGTGAACTCACAGCTGTCTGAGTCTGGCTTGAGCTTTCAGACCAAATAGCAAACAACCACTCATCCGGGCTTTGACATAACGGGACGGCAAACTTTCCCTCAACTCTACACGCGCACAAAAAAAAAACGAATGTTGACTAAACCAAGTGCGCAGAAACGAAATGTCAGTATCACTAGGTGCATGCACAGCAGCTTTCTGCTTTTACATTTAGTCCATAAACCATGTACTCACGTTTCCCTGCATCAACAGCCGGTCAGTTCGGTGCCAGAGCGTCAAAAGTTTCCGCGTTTTCGGGATGAGACTCGGAGTGCAGGGGAGAAACACGCGGCTCCGCAGCTGCAACTGGATTGTGTTTTCCCACTCTTTCGGGAAACTTGAGATGGTAGGCAGGTAGGGTGCTTGGAAGAGCTTGGCAGTGTGCCTGGAGGATGAATATGTGCCCAGTTTCCGTGGACTTCAAAGCCGACTGCAACACTGTGCGGATGTTTAGAATAGCTCGCATTCTTTGCGTTGCTTATTTGTTTTGCTTTGATTTGAAATGTTTTCTTTTTTTTTTTTGGCTCTTTAAAAGTGCGTCAAAAAGTTTTGAGTCACATGAGTTCAACCATTTTCCGAACCGATTTATATGTGCGTTGTTTTGTTTGGCGTTTTTAAATAAAAAGTTTGACTTTTATATACGTCACTGAACTTTGAACGATCGAATTTGAGTTGGCTGTCGTATGAATAAATGAAACAATGCGTTGTACTTGATCGTGTATGGAATGATGAAAGGCGTTTGTCCATTCCCCATCATGTCACGACTACGATTTCAATATATTTGTCACTTTAAAAGCAGAAAAATGTGTTACACACACTCCACACAATTTATTAAACGCTTGACGCTTTTGAAAACACCTATTTAATGTAATTTAATTTGATTCGGAACACTATATGCACGCATCGCATCAAATGATTTATTCATTTAATTAGCAAAAAGTCCAACATATGAACGAGTCTCACGTGCTGCGTTATAACGGAAATCGCGAAGAGCGCGTCTCGTTTATTGACGCGCCTCCGCTGCAGCATATAACGGTCCAAAGTGTCCAAGTCTCGAGCGCTCGTCAGACGCATAATGAGAAAGTGACGGTGTGAAATTCGACCAGAGTGAAGTAAACAGCCTCTGATGTGATCACTCCGTCCCATAAAGGCGAAACGGGGGAGAACTCGCCGCGTTTTCACACTGACTTTTGCTTTGTCTTTTGAGAAGTGGCGTCTGAGAGTCTGACTCTCGGAGTTACTGATTTGCAGGCTGCGTGTTAAGGTAGAGCGTGTAAGTGATTTCGATGGGCATCGCTCTAAAGGAGAACAAATCGCTGACAAAGGGGAAGCTTTTCGACTCAATAGCGTCGTTAGGGCGACCGAAAAGTATTCCTCAGATAATAAGTTCTACTTCAAAGAGTCTCCCATTCAGCTGTGACTGCTGCGGCTTTTATCGAGTCCCCCTTTTGAATCCGAGGGAACTATCTATTTGGTTATTTTTCGGCGTGTTTATTTTGCGCCATTCAGGGAACATTTGTTTTAAATAAACAGGAGATAATTCTCTCTTTGGACGAACCGTGGCTGGCGGACAAAGCGCGCGCGGAGTTTACAAATCAAACGTGAATGCGCGCGAGGGGTTTCCGAGATTTCGAGAAGGAATATGAAGGTTTCCGATGAAGTGCGAATGACTATCTTAACGTGGCATGAAACCGAAGGTCAGTGGGACTGTATCTTAATAGACTGTTTCCAATTGAAGTCGGTTTCCAGGGCTTAGTAAACACGCACTCTTTATAAAGTACCCTTGAACTTCACAGTATTTATGGGGCGTTTCACTTTACACACACACACACACACACACACACACACACACACACACACACACACACACTCACACTCAAACACTCACTCACACACACGGCTTACGATCTATAGTGACGTGTGCGCACTTTATTACACGTGCGTAATTCATCCGAGTGATTTTAAACGAAACAAATACGCACGAGGGCAAAGACGTCGCCATGGTTCTGGCTTAGTTTATTGGTGTCGCCATTGTTCTAAAGTTTAAAATGTGCGCTGATGGTGAGTGAAAGCGCTGTGGTAAGTGGGAGAACTGTCTGATCTGACGGCTGACCACTCGGGCTTTTCTGCCGTCTATATATTCAAATGTCACCCATTGAAATCTTAACGCACCGTGGAGTCTTCCGTTCTGAGGCCGAACACTTTGAAGTAACTAGATCGAGTTGGCCAGGCGGAATATGGGAGGGTTTTGGAGGGGTCTTATATATGAGGGGGACAAATCTAAAATATTAAGAGAGATTTGTTGCCATCCTTTTGTGCTATGCTTATTAATTTTGCCACCGGAATCTTGATTTTGTTGCGACTCCTATTTCTTCAATAAGCGTCAAAAAAAAAAACATTCACACAGTTAATTAAGAGAGTTTTAACATTTGCATTGTTCCCCAACTTCTGTCAGTAAACGTTACACTCCTGTCAAGATTTACACACCTGTCTTTTATTCAGGGTTCCTTATATACACACACACACACACACAACCACGTTTCCTCACCCCCCCCCCACCCC
The DNA here is from genome assembly GCA_017309775.1 of Paedocypris sp. Pulau Singkep. Taxonomy (NCBI): domain Eukaryota; kingdom Metazoa; phylum Chordata; class Actinopteri; order Cypriniformes; genus Paedocypris; species Paedocypris sp. Pulau Singkep. The sequence goes on along the minus strand of MU204278.1, from coordinate 2,572,656 downwards.
CTCCATGCATCTCGACAGAAAGTTACTACACAAGTCATGCGAAATTCTTCACATTATTACAGCCGGTTCAAGTAAGAACTTTTCACAACACAAAAATCACCTCATTTCACCAGAATTATATTATTCTTTGGTGCATCTGTACTCCAGACCAACATTAACACAAGCAAATAAATACAAAACTCATGGAGACGATACGACAACATTCACGAAACGTCCCTATATATACACGTCAGTCAGGGGCCTGTCAACAACACGTTATTTAGGGTCTCGACGGACTAATTCGTACTCTTTAATCAGAGTTACATTGATTTTGCATAAAATATATGTTTAAATATTTTAAATATAACAAAACCCGCCCCGTCCAAAAAAATTGTAGAAACTTTAACATACTAAATCCATTCATTTGTACACGTATATACAGTTAGAAATCCAATTTTCACTGTTCGTTCAAACAACGTTTCATATTTATTGTCAAGAAATTTTTTTTTGTTGTTGTTATAAAAAATCTTCTGTACACCGAAAGGGTGTTGCAAACAGACAAAACTGACGGAACAAACAAACAAACAAAAAAAACAACCTTAGTACTTTCAATCGTTTGAACTAAAAAACGGCCGAGCTGATTATTAATTCTCATATCAAAATTCCACAATGCCTCTTACAAACACGTATGAAATGTAACCGACACACGAAGGTGAGTGGCATCAGTGCTGCGGGCGAGATTTCGTTCACCCACTGGCAAACTCGAGCGGAAACGTTTGGATCTTGAGAGAAATGTCCGGGTATCAGAGCATGTTTCTGGGATCTGTGTGTCTAAAAGAGTCCTCATCGTCAGAATCCGACGTTGGCATGTCGCTGGAGGGGGTGTGGAGATTATTTGGTCCAGCGCTCCCCTGGCACACGTACCACTCGTTTAGGTTGGTCACCTGAGGCGAGAGATTTGACGAGCGGTTTCTGTGGGGCTCCATGTTGGGTGAAAGGGCATCGCCGATGGTCGTGGAGGGATGATACGAGGAGCCAGTGTTTATGGAGGGGGGAGGGGGAGACTTGCAGTGGACCTTCATGTGCTTGCGCAGAGAGCTCGGGTGCGTGTAGGACTTGTCACAGCCCCGGACTTTACAGAAGTAAGGCTTGTCACTCGTGTGCACGTGAGAGTGTTTCTTCCTGTCGCTGCTGTTGGCAAATTTCCTGTCGCATCCGTCGAACTCGCATTTAAATGGCTTCTCACCTGAAACGAGAAGAAGATATATTCACCTAAATGTTGACGAAAGAAAGCTCGTTTCGCAAACCAAAATGAGGGGAATATGTATGATCACATCTAGTGTTGAGCTTCACCCAGAATTTAATAAAACAATTTAGCTATACCAAAAGTAACATAAATTGCTATCATTTCTAGACAGAAAGTTATTAGACAACCAATATGTATCTCTTTGAAGGCAAACATTTTAATGAGACGTCACGTCGTATGGAGGGGCTACAAGAGCCCACCTGCTTATCCAAAGATTATGCAAATCAAAAATAAATAAATAACGCAGTGCGTTCGTGCACCTTGCTGGCACAGCATGATAAAGTTGACTTCGGCCAGCTACTCAAAACACGTCTGGATATTTAGCTTTTACAATATTGAATGCATTTTTCGTGTATAACAACGATTAGTGAACATTGAAGATTATAATTTCTGTTCTGACAAACGTTTTCTTGTATAATTTGCACACTTTCTGTTGACATACAGACGACGTTGATAATTAACTTGGAGTTTAATTTCGTAAAAAGCTTAAACTTATGCACAGAGGCCTTTATACGCAAAGACTCGCAGAGTCTGAATCACAGTCACGTTTCCATCCTTTCGATGTTTTACTTTATTAATACCGAGTTCCTTTAAGTCGCAACTGTCGCAGAAACTCGGTTAGACTTACAAAAAACGATTCTTCAAATTTTGTTCGTTTACAAGCGTCGGTTACGTCACGTTTTAGCAGTTTTTGCTTTCTTGTTCGTGCTCATCACATCAGTGTCTGTGTATTTACCTATATAAAGCATCGTGATACTTTTGAAGTAAAATTAACTTTTTTTTGCGGTGGGCACCATCAACTCATTTACAATAAACACACTTTGCGCGACGGTTTTTTTTTTTTTTTAACAGAGATTGTACGTTTTTTTACGTACTTTTCTCCACGATGATAAATAAAACGTTCTCCTTCACATTTCCAGCCAAAACGGGTCTACTCGTGAGCAGCGTTTGATCAATGATTCAAAGATAAAGCGTGTCGGCTTCACACTGACCTGTGTGGGTCCTCTTGTGAATCTTGAGGTTCTCCGAGCGGGCGAAGACCTTTCCACAGCCGGGGAAGGGGCAGGGGAACGGCTTCTCGCCCGTGTGCACGCGGATGTGGTTGATCAGCTTGTACTTGGCTTTAAACGCCTTCCCCTCGCGCGGACACTCTTCCCAGAAGCAGACGTGGCTGCTCTGCTCGGGTCCGCCGACGTGCTCTACCGTGACGTGGTTGACGAGCTCGTGCATGGTGCTGAAGGTCTTGGAGCAGGGCTTCTTGGAGGTCTGGTCCTGGTCGATCCATTTGCAGATCAGCTCTTGCTTTATGGGCTGCCGCATGTATCGTAAAAACGCCCCCGTGGCTCCGTGAGGAGCAGTGGCGAGGTTCACATTTAAGTTCATGGAGTTGTAGCCGTGCAGCGACGAAGATCCATAGTGTTCGGGCCTGTGGCCGAAGTGCTCGGGCCTGCCGTAGATGTCCCCCGGTAGACCCAGGCGCATCTGCCCGTTGAGGGCATGGTGGTGATGGTGGTGGTGGTGGGCACCCGGGGCCGCCTGCTCGTGCAGTCCGGTGAAAAGTGGATGGGCACCACCTTCCGCGTGCCCATAAGCACCTGTTGGGGAGATGAACATGCCATGGTGATGAGGGGAGGAGGCGGAACTATGCTGGTCGCCAAGTGCATGCATAGCAGAGGCTGAGAGTTCTCTCCTGAGGATAAAGTCCCTGCTGCTCGGGTAGCCGGTGTGGGGGTGAGCCACGGGGAAACCCACTGCGGTCTGAGACGACGTGAAGGATGCCGCGGTCTGGGCTTCGGGATGGCTTTGGACCGGCTGAGAAGGACTGAGTTTGAGAGCATTGGTCTGTGCCATGTGCTCGGGTCCGAATGGAGTGAGAGCCACTCCGGGGTCGTTGCCCATCTCCCCAGGGTGGAGGTGGGCATGGTGGGAGTGCGGGTGATGCCCCCCCATCCCCGGGAAGCCTGTCATGTTTTGATGAGGAAGGGCTTGAGTCGATGCCAAATCCGCTAATCTTATCGCCGAACTCCTCTTGCTTAAAGGGGGCTCCATCACTTCGCTGTCATGTCCGCGCTCGACGCTATTGTTTTTCCCGCACTAAAGGCCCGCCGAAACCATTAAAATACATGTATATGGTCGTCTGTGTAACTTCTTTTGTCCTGCCTCTAACTCCGCTTGCTCCTTTTCCCACTCTGTCCTCAAGCGATTGGCAGAACATACAACAGTTGGAGGACACAGTGGGGAATAGAGTTTAGAAATGGCACTGCGGGTATTGGACAGATTTCGGTGACTGGCAGTTAAGAGAACGAAGCGATTGGCTGTCGTTCAGTGAGGAGGCTCAGCAGGGTTCCGCCCCCTCACTCTCTTCATCCCCGTTCACTCCGGAAAGTTGTGCTCACAAAGTTATATAGGCAAATCTGTTTACCAAGACACACACACGCACGCACACGCACGCACACACACACACACACACACACACACACACACACACACACACACACACACACACACACACACACACACACACACCTAAATATGGAGCAACATTTTTCAATCCTCATGAACGTTTGATATATAATTGTTGTAGCTTAATATCTGATTAAAGAACGTTTTAACCCACTTAAATTATTTGACAACAACGCAAAAACAAACAAACAACAAACAAAGTAAACAAAAACGGATGAAAAATTTTTTTTTCATAAAAGACAAATAAGGAAAGAAAATAGAAAAGAGCTGATTGAGCAATTATGTATTATTCCAAACTTATTTTGTTTTTGTTTTTTTAGAAGAGTGACAGTTCAAACTAAGCCTCCACGTGTGGCACTGATTAGGGAAGGAAATGGTTACAAGGAAAACCACGATAAATATAATGTTCTTTTTCAATAAGTCTTACATACATTACACTAAAGTGAAGCTATTTTTTTATTGAAAGCTTCATATTTTATAGATTTTATTCAATCATCACTTGTATTTGTGTTTTCCCATCTTTACGTACAGTTAAAATGTAGAAGAAATGTGTTAGCTTCCATGATGTTTAAATAAACAGAACAACACTTTATTTTATTACGGACCAGAAAATGTCTCAGAAACCACATAAAATACAACAGGAAGTGCGTATCTTTGAATTTTTAATTAATTAAATAAGCTGAATATAATTACATTCTTAGTTTAGTTGCATGTAAGTGTGTGCGTTCATGTTTGTTGGTGTGAGAATTGGGGAAAAAAAGGTTTGCATGTTTAAAACGCCCTATATGTAATTCGTGAATCTTTTAGTTTTTAAAAAATCTGGACTGGCTGTCTCAATTTAAGCTAAATTACATTGTGAGATTTTATTATTTGCAATACATTCATTAAATGTAATTTTTTATGGTCTATTTTTATTCATCTTAAATACAAAAAAATGGACAAATCGACGAATTCAATAAAAATGTGGTTGAACAATTTATTCATGATGTCAGAGATTTATTTCGCTTAGTTTTAGCTTAACTCCCAAGTTTCCAATGACGTCTGATTTAAACTCAAACAAACACAAATACTTACTCGGTACTATAATATGTCGCATTCTTAACTTTCCTTTTTTTCTTGCTCCGAGAGAAATAAAAAAAAAAACTGGAGTGACGTTAGATCGAGATATCCAGTACAGCTGCAGTCTAATTTTTTCTGCTTTAAGTCAGGGGCAAAAAAGAGGCAAGGTTTTGTGGTTTCTGGAGAAATAAAGCACTTCTTAGAGGTCGGTGGTCATGACTTTGAACTTGGATCGGATCCCGTGTTTCCTGTGGAGAGGGTAGAAATAGTCTTAGAAGTATGGTACATATAATGCTCAAACAGCGAGGCAATGAGTTTAGAGACACAGATTTGCCAAAGTTTTATACATTCTCCGCCCTGTTATTTACAGCGTCAAATTTACGAGAAATGGACTAGAAAATGCCTTTTTATTCGTTGGAATCGTTAAACGTGCGCTGAAAGAAGTTGTAAGTTTTGTTTTATATGTAAAAATGTTCAGTTAACAAAGCGGATGTATTTCCATTGTGTGCTTATGGGCTTCTTAACGTAAATCTGGATTTATTAATCTCAGCGGTGAGTAATCTCAATTTTCCTAATTTAATAGTAGTGAAAAGTATGAACGTCTATTTTATTTAATGACTTTATTTCTTTGTTTTTAATTTTTCTATCCAAGCGTTTATTTTTATTTATTTTTTGTTTAGACCCTTCTTAAATGTGTGAAAACGACGAGTTTTAAACTAGAGCAAACTTTAATTCAAATATATGTATTTTTATAGAGTAAAAAAAGACAAGGATTAAGACGTTCAGGTCAACGTCGTCACTGACATTGAAAGATGCGTCCGGCATCGTTGTAAAACATGTAGTTTGACTTTACACATTTCAATGAGGTGCTGTTACTAAATGTTTATTATACGTATTTTATTTGTTTTAAAAATGTTTTTTCATGCACGTTGCGGAACGTTATGTTGTCCGTTTTCTGAAGTAAAACACGACTCACGACAACAGTAAATAATAAAAACGCAAAAAGCTTACGCCTCGAAAGTTCCTGACTTTTGAGTTTGTTGTATTACAAGGTGACAATAATAAACCGATTTAATATAATACAGCCGTCTAGGTACCTCCCACATTTTATCGACCAATAAAGTATAACAATGCTTTGCTAATACATACAGTTTCGTACTATACGAATAGAAGCCCGTGCACGTGATTTGTTTGACAGCGCGATTACTATTTTACAGCTTGCTTAAATGAGATTTATTTTTGTTTTTCGTCTTGGCTTACTTCTAAAGGTTAGCCGAAAAAAAGTAGGCGGTAATAATAGGGGGAAGATGGTGATCGGAGATTAGTTGCTCGAGCTCCGCGTGGATTGGAGGAGAGCCTGGGATTGATCAGGAGCGTCGTCCAATGAGAGTGCTTCAAACGAATGACCGGGCTCCAGTTAAAGGGGGCGTGAGAGGAGGTAGTGCCAGTCCACTGAGAAAGAGAGACCCTCCGAGATAAACATAGGCAACCGAAAGAAATAAACACTCAAATTTGCGATGCTTTAAGAACACGAAAGACTCGGTCAGATAATGATGAGCACATTCGTGTAATCAGCGACATCAGCTTTTAAGCGGAAGCCGTAAAGGATTTTTTTTTCCGATCACATTTTGATGCGCTTGAGGATTCCGAGTAACAAGTTATGCCAAGAGAACACCGTCTAACTAGATACTAAAAGGCTTTTTTTTCCTCCTCCACTCTTGAGCGGATCGAACTTCGCCGCCTCATGTCGCATTTTCAGAGCTGGAAGTTAATCTACACGTAGAGCCGTTTTCGTAGACCCGCGCATCCCATACAGAAACGAAATCATGCTGCTGGATGCTGGGCATCAGTTCCCCGGTTTGGGAGTGGGCACCTTCTCCAGGCATCACCACCATCCCTCCAGCGAGATGCAGGACAGAGACTTGAGCCTAACGCAGAACAGCTTCGTGGACTCCGCGCACATGGGCGCCTTCAAACTCAACCACGACCTCTCGCCCGGACAGAGCTCAGCCTTCACCAGCCAGGCGCCCGCTTACCCCGCGGCGGCTCTAGGCGCTCACGCCGCTCACGTCACGTCATACGCCGGCTCGCCCTTCAACTCCACGCGGGACTTTCTGTTCCGCAGCCGGGGCTTCGGGGACTCTTCTCCGGCGGGGAGCCAGCACGCGCTCTTCGGTCCGGCCGCCGGCTCCCTCCATCACTCTCACACCGACGGCCAAGGCCACATCCTGTTCCCGGGCATCCACGAGCAGACCCACGGCTCCCCCAACGTGCTCAACGGCCAGATGCGACTCGGACTACCGGGCGAGGTGTTCGGACGATCGGAGCAGTACCACCAGGTGTCCAGCCCCAGAGCCGACCCCTACTCGGCCGCCCAGCTCCACAACCAGTACGGCTCCATGAATATGAACATGGGGATGAACATGGCAGCGCATCATCACCACCACCCCGGCGCCTTCTTCCGCTACATGCGGCAGCAGTGCATCAAGCAGGAGCTCATCTGCAAATGGATCGACCCGGAGCAGCTCAGCAACCCCAAAAAGAGTTGCAATAAAACTTTCAGCACCATGCACGAGCTGGTGACCCACGTCTCGGTGGAGCACGTCGGCGGACCCGAGCAGAGCAACCACATCTGTTTTTGGGAAGAGTGTCCGCGGGAAAGCAAACCCTTTAAAGCCAAATACAAACTGGTCAACCACATCCGCGTGCACACGGGGGAGAAACCCTTCCCGTGCCCCTTCCCTGGATGTGGCAAGGTCTTCGCCAGATCGGAGAATCTAAAGATTCACAAGAGGACGCACACAGGTAAATACAGAATACACTTTTTTTTTCACGCGCGTTTAATTCGCAAACTGGTACTGGTGTTGTTTACCAATACAAGCTGATTATGCCAGGTTGGTGTATTTATAGACTTTGCGAGCTTATACTTAGTTTGCCGCTTAAAGTAGATTTGGATCTTTAAAAAGCAGACGTGTTTAATTCAGCGCCGGCTTTCCGGTTATTTGGAAGCGGCGCGCTTGGTAGTAGAAAGTGGATGCGATGCTTCTGTACAATGTGTGGAATTATGTAAGAGACTGTCGAGGGTTTGTGGTTCATAAACTTTAAACGGGTCAAAGGCGACTCGAGGGCTCATCGCGTGCGCAGAGCAGCCGTAAATCTCGCCAACCGGTTCGTGTTTGCGTGGGCCAATGCTCGTTCACACTGGCTACGTCAGGGTTTTATGCTTACTCAAGTATGCGAGTGTTTTTTACGCGTCTACACATTTTACTCTAAATGTAATTAGAAATAATAATTTTAATTGGGTTTTTTTTATTTAACATTCCTTAAGGGATTCACACGCTTGCTAATGCTCGTATGCATATGCAGGAATTCCAAAACAAATCCAGACAATTGACTTTTTACAAATAAGAATAGATTTCCTTTTTTTGCGATGGGCCATAAGTAGGCCTATTGTTATTCCCACCATTACAATGCAGTTTATGTGTTAGACAGGCCATTTACAAGGACGTGCACATTCGAGCAATTTGCTTATGGGGTAGACGGAAAACCCTTTTGCCGAGGTGTTAATTGCATTTCGATAATTTTAAAACAAACGGGGGTGTTTTGTGGGGTTCATAAAAACTAAGGGGAACTAGTCGATGTTGTGTTGCCAATTTAATGTTATTTTAATTACTTCTAATACAGTATCAGGCCAGGTCTTTAGGAATTATTTGAAATTAAATTGAATAATTTTTAATTGAGTTCATTTTTTAAACAAATGCTTTTTCTTTGCATGGCGTAAAGCACGGAATTTGTTGTAAAAAGCTTTTTCTAAGCCGTGATTTTAAACACATTAGAGAAATCAAATTGTTTGCGTGTGTGTTTATTTTATAACTAAACGCGGTGAACTTTGAATGCTGAAACGTAAATGTCGCAAGATGCTCATTAAACAAATATTTTTTTCTCAGGGGAAAAACCGTTTCAGTGTGAATTCGAGGGATGCGATCGACGCTTCGCGAACAGCAGTGATCGAAAGAAGCACATGCACGTCCATACGTCAGACAAACCGTATCTGTGCAAAATGTGTGACAAGTCCTACACTCATCCCAGCTCTCTTCGAAAGCACATGAAGGTATTTTAATCTGTAATTTCGTTGATATGTATTTTATAAAATCCTCTGAATAGCATGTGTTTGTTACATTTAATTGTTTCGATTTTGCTGAGCTTTGTCAGACTTTGTTTTAAACATTAAAATTATAATTAGACATTACGTGAATTGTATTTAACAGTAAAAGCAATATTACACTACGAACATCTTTAATAATTCAAATTTCTGTAATTTAGGTTCATGAGTCGACCCCATCTGCATCCGACTCCTCGCCAGCGGCAAGTTCTGGTTATGAATCCTCAACGCCCCCTGGTCTGGTGTCTCCCTCCACTGAGACTCAAAGCAACAACAATCTGTCGCCTTCCTCAGCAGTGCACAGCTCCAACAACCACAGCAGTTTATCGTCCAATTTCAGTGAATGGTACGTTTAAGACTGTGCCATACTTGAAGGAACCATTTCAGAAAAAAACCCAACAACAACAGGAGATCCATACATCTTGTACAAAAACGAACGCTTCTATATTACGCGCGTTTCCAGCAGGATTAAACAACATTCCACATGACAGAAGCAGAACATATTTTTGTACATAATTCTCCTCTCATATGGTTGTCAGATTTCGTCCTTTTTCTTTCTTTTTTTGTGAATAGATGTTCCTTCAATGGTAGCTATTTCTCTAACTGGACTTTTAGTGCACATATTAACATAAAGTTGTATTATCATAATGCATATTGTGATCCCATTAAGGCATACCGATTGTAACTAAACATCTTATTAACTGGAAAGAGTGCCAAAGTCGACATTTAACGAAGACAGACACAATATTTGCTTGTGAATGTAAATCTTAGTTCGCTGGGCTTAACTTGTGATGTTTTGTGCTTTGCAAGTTTGAATTGTGAAATATATTTGGAAGATTTTTGGCAAATTAATGTCGTGTCGTTAAATATCTGTAACTACACCCTTCTTTTTTGTAAATATCGACAGCCATATTTATCCATTTGTAATTAAATTATGGTATTTACTTGCTACAGATGACAATATTTATAAAGAATGTTTCTTTACTATAAATATGTACAATTATGGGCTGATCAGGGGCAGTTGTTTTGTGTTTATGTTCAAAGTTTGAGAAGTGTTTTCTCCATTATTGTGATAAGAATTTTACTGCATAAATATAATAAAATGTGGTGCCAGTGAAAACATTTAGTATCGCGTGTAATTTGTTGTTCATATTAGAAGGAAACAGAACCAGATTAACTTCTCAACATCAGTGACGATTCGAAAATGTGTAAAAATAATACCGTATTTAGCTCGCAATATTACACGTTAAAATATAAAGTTTAAAACAGGACTCCAAAGCAATGCAAACAATACTCGGCTGTTAGTTCTCTGACGTATACAGTGTCGATTGGCCAAAACAAAGCAAGATAAGGAAACACAATTGTCACTGCAATAAGATAACTAATAACAACTATTGCTTTTTAATTTTTTTAATTATTATAGAAAATAAAGCTTAATTAAGATATTTGGGTCATTCTGATAAAAAAAGCTCACCTCACTTTCAAATTGACCCTCCCCAGATAAAAGCCTTTTATAAGACTTTTATTGAAAGCACTAATAGTAACCAATAACTCAAAACGAACTAATGTGAAGGTAAATTGTCTATGAACTTGTAAGGCAAATACATTAAAAATCTCTCTTCGGTTGTTCAGCAAAAGCTTTTTTTTAAATTCAGTCTGAATAATTTCAAATGCAATAAGACACATCTGATCAAAAATTATCAACATGAATGTTACGTCTCTAGAAAGAAAATCACATGATTGCAGAACGATGCTAAAACTTTTTTTTTCTTACATTGTCTTAAAATAAATTGAACGAAAATTGCAATTTCACCTTCGGCATCGAATCTCAATACAGGTTGAAATCTGTGCATCAGATTAATTTGCGTGATGCGGGGCAAAGGGAAAGTTTCCCGTCACTAATATTAGTGTTTCCCAAGGCTTCCTGAGATATTTCTACATTACTAATAGATTTACACACTTATTGCTTTGTAAATCAGTGTAAAACGAGTCATGTATCTGCTCATTAATTAGTCGTGGGGTTAATTCAGCAGGCTGCGTCAGAGAGGAAGACTCGCTGTAATTTTGATGCTGACCTGTTTAGGGGATGATGGTGTGACCTGTAGTGAGAGTGAAAGGTCAGGGTCATGCAGAGTTTGGATGGCGTTTCCGTCTCAGCGCACGCTGCTCTGATATTGATCCATGTAGAAAGGACCAGCGAACAGCAAAAAGTACTGCTGAAAACATTTCTTTAAATTGGCTATTTTCAACGCAAACTTTGTTCGTTTTACTATAATTTATTTAAACGTGATTTGTTATTACTATTTCAGAACAGCAACACGAACCAACACGCACGCGAGCGCCCAATCACAACGAAGCTCAATAAATGAATAGAACTAAAGTAAAACATCTGTAAAACACATTAGGAGAAGGGTCCGAATTACCCCCCGCGTATGATTTCTGGCACTGGGAGCGTCGCTTTCCGCCTCTTGTTGACTTTATTCACTGTCTTCGGAGGCGAGAGGCTCCGCAAAAAGTAAATGAAATATATGAACACGCGTAAACGTTATAAATTAATCAAGTGGCAAATTGTTCATTGCAAAAACATAATTTATGTCTACCCCCTTATGAGCTTTCTCTCAAGGGATTTGTGTTTTTGCATTTTCTTTTCATACGGAACACTAACTTTTTTTGCATACGATTTGCATATAATGGTCAAACATGTTCAAATAACTTTTGTTCAACTAAAAATGACTAAAAATTAAATAATTTAACAAAACTAAAAATATCTAATAAGTAAAACAGGTAATTTCACATGTCCATGCAGATATGACAGTTTTAGTAACTCACATGTTGGAAAATATAAAAACTCAACGTCACCTTAAATACTACAAATATTGTACTTATGCAAATTAACTAATTAAATGTAACGGTGTAATGTATAGCGGACGCAAACCCATTGCGTTTCTTCCTTTATTTATTGCGAAAACGAATCAGTTCATTTGAAACAAAACAAAAAAAAAACATTTAATTGTAGGTGCATGTTGCAAACCGGGTAAATGATAAAAGCACAATTATTTTTTTTTTTCGCAATCAGGCTTTGTGTTTTGAGAGACTGTTCCTCGCGTTCAATCTAACTGAAACGGTCCAATCAAATTCAACGCCGCACTTGTAATCACCTGCTTTTATATAATGCACCTATTCTGTTGACTTAATAACATACGTCGTTATGGAATAATGGTACTGATAGGAATAACTTGAATTAATTTGTGTTTAATATGATAATTCACTTATTTGAAAGGTTAATCATTTGTATTTGCGAGTTTGGGAGCATGCAGCAATAAATGTATATGCACACACATAATATTAAAACAGAAATCAATCAGTTTCCACAGTTGCTGTCTATTGAGAGAAGACAGATTTAACGCATACAATATAGAGAGTTCATATTGTCATTAACGAATATATGAATATGTAAATATAACGAACAATGTTGTCACATTCTCTACCTTTCTCATCATTTTGTCCAACGAATCGTTATATATATATATATATATATATATATATATATATATATATATATATATATATATAACTAACGTGTTTCTTACATCTTCAAAATAAATAAAAATTATTTTAAATAAATTACACATTTGAATAGATATCATTTCACAGAAATATTTGTTATTGAAGATGCACATTGTTTCCTGGTATGCACCATGGTCTATTTAATTTAAAATGCATTATATTTGCTGTTTCCTGTCTTCCTTTCTCTGTTCTTCTCCTATAGTGTATACCTGGAAGTTTATTTATGGTCGAGTTTCCTGGTACAGAACCATCTTTCATGTGAAAGGCAAACACACACACACACACACACACACACACACACACACACACACACACACACACAAAATAATCTCTACACCAACATAAAGCAAGCAGGAATAGATGTCACTTCTGGCCTGTAGTTTCAAACAAAAAGCCCAAATCCTAGAGGAAACCCGCCTTTTCAGGACAATCTTGACCAAGCCATAACTATGTCCCCAGCTAAACACATTCTGCTTTGCCTAAAATAAGGTAGAAAGAGTAGTGTTTTTTAAATAGTTGTTGTGGTGATTAATATACAATTTTTTTAATAAAACAAAATTCTGGAACATAGTGCAATTACACAGGCAAACTAATTACATGGGAACAGGTGACTACTTAAATACTACAACACAAATGAGGCACATGTGAATCTGAAGAAGGAGTAACAGGGGGGAATTGTGAGTTGTGTAGTCCTTGTTTTTTTTTTAAATTAATATTATTATTAAAAATTCAAACCTTCACATATTATTGCAGCAGTTTTTTGAGTGATGCCACAATGTAATGACTTTTTTCTTTTTTGTGTTTTTCTCTTGAAAATGTTCAAAAGGTTGTTGGCAATTAAATATGTACATAACCAATGTTTGGAATCTATAAAACAAAACAAAAAAAGCCACAAAAAAAGCCGAACTTTCAGCTTGTTTGATAGGATGACAACATTAACTCCTTTTTCATTTCTTGGTTAAGGGGAACTGGAGCCAATTCCTGAAAGTCTGGGTCTGAAGGCGGAGCACAGACACACTGGATTGATAGCCAACCAATCATAGAGTGGGATACACAGACACACTCATTCACACTTTCATTAATCATGGTTTTGGTGGTAAACTAAAGACCTGGAGGAAACACACGCAAATCTTGAAGAACCTGCAACTTCCACAAAGAAAGATCAGACGTGAATCTTGAACGCGTCCTTCTTGCCATGAAGCTCTTGCTCTAAACAACTACGCCACCTGAACACAACAAACATTCTGGCATTCCAGTTTTGTACTCTTGCGAAAGAAGTGCAGCATTCGGAATATTCAATATCAATTTACTCGCATCCTATTTTATGCTTGGCACCAACTTAGCAAGCAATACATCCAGAAACCCATGATCTGAATACATCTGCATACGGCAGAACTATCAACATCTATAGGCGTGGAGCATCTACAGTAGCAGCGGACTGATCCCCGTTCCATACGTCGCAGAAGTGATGCTTTTCCCGCACTGTCTGCTCGTCACCTGAGGAGGCCGAGCGCCCGCAGAGATCTCTGAATACTATGAAAACATCTTTGTCTCGTGCAAATATTAGTCCAATTTGATACCCTCCATTCTAAACAATGCTGGAGTGACGCAGAGAGAAAACATCTCCGGTTTATCATCGTTCCGCTGCACCGAGTGTTATTCTCTGGAACATCTACCATGGCATTGTTCACGTCGACCGTATTTATCAATGTATGTCTTACCCCATGAGGAGCGTTGGAGATTGCTCCATCAATGTCGTCAGCCACAAGCTGTTGGGTTTGGACAGGTTGCTCATTGCTCAAGTTAGTGAGCTGGAAGAAACTAATTTGATTGACTCTGAACGTCAAGTCTCCATGCTGGAGGTCCAGGGACCCTGGACTAGACGATCATGGTCAGTGAGCCCATCAGCGGCTAGTCAGGTAGCGCCCGACACATGTCAATTTCCTAGAACAAGGATACAAGGCAACTTCATCAATGCCCAAAGTGATGCTGATGTGAATGAATGGAGCAGACGTAAGTTCCTGTCTGCCAACACGCCATTTACTTTCACCCCTTTATGACGTCAGCTCAAGCAAAGTTTGTGCATTCTAATGGAACCTACACACTCTCATGGTAGAACATTAAAACACACACCTGGACAGAAAAAAACAGTAAGGTCCTGTAATCAGCCGTTGCTTATTTTTCTATTAAAATCCTTTGCTGAAATCAAGAAGAAGCTTTCCATCAAGTACCTTCTGGTTTTTTAGTAACCATATTCATTTCTTTAAACCTACAAGGATGGATAATTGTCTCCCACTTTTTTTCAGAGTCTTCAAAAATTCACAGCAACTGGTTCAATCCGCAGCAGCTAGACCGAGGCGTATTCGTCTGGCTTTAGGAACCACACCACTCCAGTACTGGCCTCCTCAGATTGGCTACCAGTTAAGTCCCACAGATTTTACGATTTTGCTTTAAAGCTTTAAAAATAATTCTGTTTTAATGCTCTTCATTGCTGCACTCCTCAAACCATTTGTCATGTCCTTTTGTCAAGTAATTGTTTACATTGGAGTCTGGTACCTTCAACATGAAAATAAGACTGACAAACTGAGCGATTCAGGGACACTTTATAGACAACACCTCCACTGTCAACGAATCTCCAATAGAGGATGTTTGGGTTATATGGTGTTGTAGCCTAACGATTAGATAGTTGGACGTGTGATCAGAAGGTCATGTACCGTAGCTGACAGGTCCTTAAGCAAGACACTGATCCCTATCTGCACTGCGGGCCTTCTGGGCATATGTGTTCACCTCACGGATGGGTTCACATGTCGAGAAGTCATGCCACAATGGTTCCTAGTTAGAATGTTCCCAACACCTTTTTGATATGTTGCCATCAAGAAATGCCATATTTATGTGAATATGAGCATCTTTTATTCCCCATTTTAGAAGCTTACAAACTTATGAGCGCACATTTCAATTATGCGCAAAAATATGCCGACTCTGCACATTTCAAGTCAGGAGTCTTTACATAGGTTGTCTCGTCTTTGTACAAATAGTGTTTCTGGAGGCGGACATGCATATTAGCCACGCATTTGGCAGTGGCTAAATAAAGTGTTAGAAATAAAAATAAACTTTATACAATGATTAAAATGTAGGAACAGACAGAGATGACAAGCCAATGTAGAGCGAGGTTAGATTGTCCATAGCGAGTCAAAACGATGAACACACGCAAGGAGTCAAAACCAGGAAACTACACAATCAAAACTCTTGGAATGCTGCACAGGGCAAAACAATACGAAGATGAAGATTTTGGATGAAAATGACTGCGCTATATTTGCATGGGTGCCTTTATTTTCAAGGTGAAATGGGTTCTGAAGGCTAAAAGCAGCTCCACTCTGAACCAGGTTGGCCATTCACATTAAGTTTGACTCAAAGTGAGACATCCCTACTAAAACATGGCGGATTTGTACACGCACAAACCCCTTGCAAAGGGTAGACAACTTTTTACAGTCGTGTTTGATGTGTGGATGTCTTGGGAGATTTGCTCATTTTGCAGCACCATTACACAAACTTTGCAGACTTCATGAACACACAAGGCAGACAGACTTCGTTGGAAATTGGTGTTGTGCGGTGACATCCCTCTTGCCGTTTGCTACCGGCCGGCTCTCGGTGATGCGGGACTCAAAGGAGGTGTGGAAAAGTAAAGAGTGCCTGGCTGGAAAAGAAAGGGGTACATTTACTTCCCACCTCCTGCCTGGCTCAGGTGGGCTGTGTGGGTAAGGTGGTCTCCGGTGGGCTTGCTGATAAACCCAGGGACTCTTTTAGCCGCCTGTCTTCCTAGCACTTGAGAGAGAAACGGGAAACACTGTGGACAGCCGCTCACAATGATCCGGAAGAGAGGGAATTGCGTTAAAAGAGCGGCACTGCTGTCAGATATTGTCCTATTGGAGAAAAGAAAAGCCTAAGAGGGGGAGAAATCTATTTGAGGGTGTAGTGCGGAACCGTGGTTTATTATAGAATTCCCCAAAACCCTCCTTTCCGTTCTCAAAAGATGTGTGGTGACACATTACAAAGTAAAGCAGGCAAGCACATTTGGAGGCACACTCTGTGCCAGGGATTGATAAAGAGGGACTAATTGCGGCAAAATGAAAAACAGTGCGGCTTGTCAGCATGGCATGCAGCTAGAGGTTGGGTACATCCTCCGTGAGATATTCCGCAGTTAATTGAAGGGCCCAGGGTACACTAGGGTGATGCTAAGGGGAATTATTAAGCTTTAACCAGGGGCCTTCTGGGAAACGAGGCCTAATCAGGAAGCCAGAGAGATAGTGGGGGCCGAGGAGCGTGATGACGATTATGACATGTTAGCACTTGTCTGAAGGACAAGTGGACAGACAATAAGTTAATCAAGGGCTGGATTAATGGCTCCCATGCTGCCTCCAATCTGCCCCCGGTTTCATGCGTCAGCGTCGGCTTATTAGGGTGCGTGTGTGAATGTCTTGGTGTAGGCTGGGTGTATGTGATTCTTTTAATTGTAGAAATTTTAATGGCCTGGTGGTTCTCGGATATGGACTTCATTCGGAATCTCCAGCAGGGAAGATCGTTTCTTATTAGCACCGGTCAGCTCGGTCACTTGTGAGATTGTTCAACATCCAGCCTTACTACTCCATACGTGGGCCACGAGTAGCAGGTCTAGTTTCGCTTCTTGTTCAGTTGTGGTACCTTCCCATTCGGGTTTTCAAGTGTGTGACCTTGTAGTTCCTTGTCCAACCGCCTTCTACAAGACCACGACTGCCCTTTTTAGACCAAGTGAGCAATTTTTATGACTTGTTATCATTAGCCAGCATGTAGTTTATAATCTGCTCTCTACTTGTGAAGTTTGTCCAAATCCTGTCCTTCGACAGACACATGTGTTCTTGGTGCTAAGCTAATTGATTGGACCCCTCATATGTTAATTCTCATTTGCAGAGAACAATGCCCTCAGCGCTCAAATTTAACTTTTTTTTTTTTTTACCCTCACCCTTTTACTAATAAAGCCGACCTCCCTGCTGATGGAAAATTGTCAGTTTACCTCAAGCTACAGGGGGTTTAGCAATCAGGCCTTAAAAAAGCACTGGCAGGTTAACCTGCTGTGCACAGGGGTCTCCTGAGACCGGCCTCCACTGCAGTTTTACATGCAACGCTTCTGTTTACCAACCAGAGACTCGCCGCATAATAGACTTGTTACCAGACACTTGAGTTTAACCTCTGCAGACCCTTGGAAAAAAGTGGTGGAAACTGCTACATGCTAACTGGATTAGTTTAGCTTATCAGATTGACTGTTTTCTTGATGATGATAAGAGGCGTCCATCTTGCATGCTTGTATATCTTGTATAAAGCAAGAATAACGGGATTGTGTCTTGTAGTTATATAGGGATCATCTGAATATATTTCAAATAGGGCTTTCAAAGAGTCTGAAATTGGCACGCTTTTGAAAAGAGAAGGGAAAGATAATTGTCTTCCTGGCCAAAATGCGATTAAGCCTCGCATGTTAAGCATTCTCGATTTCCATCTGCTGGATTGTAGGAACCTTTAGACACTGAATCCATTTTACATGGTCATGTGTTATAATGGGCTTTTAGTGGTGGGCTTCTGAACAGCAGACGGCGCAATCAACATCGCAAAGTGCCAAAAGATGTCTGCAGAGCTAAAAAAAAAAAAGTGTACTTATCACCCGGATAGCATTCCAACATCAGAATAAATGAAACCGAGATGTCGACACGAAAAAAAAAAAACAACATTTTTTAAACCATCCTCAGATCTAAGAGCACAGAATAATAACTACAGGTTTTTGACAGCTATACGAGAAGTAAAAGTCGAGTGAGTCGTTTTAACACGGAAGTGCTAAAGACAAACTGGCTAATAAACACCTTCTCCTCGCCGCCATGTTGATGCAGTTGTTGATGGTGATTCTCAGGAATGTCTCCCCTGAGCGCAATTGTCTGTCACTTAATTAGCTTAAGTTTAGCACCACACATTCGTTAAGCTTTTGCTCGTCTTGTCTGCGCTGTACTGGTTAATTGTTTGTTTTTTAACATATGGATGTTTTCGTTTACATGCTGATCAAGGCCGTTAACTACGAATTACAGTGTCAACTACGTTTTTTTTTCCCTTTAAACGAATATAAACCAAATGTAATGCAGTTGTGCGGTTACGATACGTGCATAATGCATTTATTATTATGTTTTATTATTATTTGTGTGCTTGTTGCGTTTCTTTCAAATTATTTCCTGTTGGACAAAGATAATGATGATCAGAACGTGTTAAATAGCTGCGGTAAATTGATGTGAAACACTTTAAATTGGACTTCATTTCCACAAGCTTTAACCTGATGCTGTGCCAAGGAAATTCGTTGCATCGTTTAAATCCCTGCACTTAATTATTTCAGTGTTCCTGCGGAGTATCTCTGGCCGTACTGTTTATATCTATCAGACTGCGGAAACCACGACACGACAAACGATAATTACAGAACACCATAATAAGCATGTTTATTAAGAACCGCATTTGGCTTTTAATGCACGATATATGCAAAACACACCGTGCCACGGATGCTAAATTGATTCCAATTGGTCCGACTCGTACATGTCGAAGAACGAATTTCTCTCCGTTTTTTTTTTTTTCAAAGCCACATTCCGTTTTCATCTTTCGGCCTCCCCAAGGGGATCACTTGAAAAATGCCGTTCATTTTATTGTGTGTGTGTGTGTGTGTTTCCCCCATTCCTCATCTCCTCTCAGGTGGTGGAAACAGCGGCCTATGGCTGGTCCTGTTTGGCTGGGCCGCCACTAACAAAAGCCCGTGTAATATAGAGGCAGCGACAGAGGCCATGGGCCAAACGGGGAGCCCAAGCTGTGCCTCTGAAAAGGCCCGAGCCCGGCTGGTGTGGCGGCTTAAACATACTCCAAATCCAAACCCCCGTAAAAGCAAAGCAGAAAGAGGTATGGCTAAAGAGAGAGAGACAAAAAAAAAAAGCAGACAAGGAAAAGAAGGCGTTTGATATCCCACATTAGCCGGTGGTTTTTGCGGCCGGCGTGGTCGGGGTGGCTGATATCAAAGGGGCCCGACGGCGTCCGGCTGTGCCAGCGGAGGCTTCTGCAGGTGGCCCCTGGATTCAGCCCTCACCGCGGGGAGGCGGCTCAGCCCGAGAGAGATGGAGAGAGCGAACCAGAGAGAGAGAAAGAGAGAAAGCAAATACAAGCTTGAAAAGAAAACAAGAGATCGAGAAACGACGTGGTCTGGTGGTTGGGGCGGGAGGTGGATGGCGAGAGAAACGAATGAGCCGCACGATGACACAAAGAACAGTATCAAACTGAAGATTCCACACGGAATTCCCTCCGATTATTCCCGTTTGCCCACCGCGCGGCATTCAGGGAGAGTCCTGGCCACTGTTACTCTTGTAGGTTTTGAGCTATAGATTCAGAAAGGAATTGTGCGGAAGAATTAATTATTTAACAAAACTAGAAACAACAAAACCACAGCGGGGGGCAACGCGGTGCTCCGGGGATGAGGGGCTCTCTAATGCTGAGTGAGATCATTGTGCCTTGCTCAAATATGGAGAATAACACGGGGAACGGCTGACACCTCCAAACGCAGGTCGAATGCGGGATTAATACTAAGCTGCTCGTGATAGTAGAACCAGAGAGAAAAATTAAGTCATATGACACTGATGTGTGCAACTGTGTTGACCGTGTGATTTCAAAACCTTTGGCAGTACGTTTCAAGTAAATCAAGTGTCAGATGTCTCTGATTATGTAAAATCATATTTTAATATTTTAAGATGTAAGTGGCCGTGTAGTCACGTGACTCCAGTTTTAGTGCCCACTCCTGATTAGTGCACGCTCTGCTTAAGTGCAAGTTTGTGTTCCGTCCCCATGCCGTGCACTTATCAAGAGTCGATTGTATACCATGATTTTACTTTAGCATGTTTCCCAAAACAGACACTGAAAATGTCCTCTGGCACTGAAAAATTTCACCTTTTTTAAGAATATTTTTCTCAAGAATACATTTGACATAAATCAGCCGTAAATCCCTGCAACAGACATCTTATAATATAATCCAAATCTCTCCGTTTGTAACACCGAGCATGTTCATTTGAGTACAAAGTATGAATGTAAAACATGTTGGACATGTGCTTAAACTGGCATTCCATAAC
Organism: Paedocypris sp. Pulau Singkep; assembly: GCA_017309775.1. Taxonomy (NCBI): domain Eukaryota; kingdom Metazoa; phylum Chordata; class Actinopteri; order Cypriniformes; genus Paedocypris; species Paedocypris sp. Pulau Singkep. The sequence continues at coordinate 2,551,955 of MU204278.1, read as the reverse complement.
CTTTAAATAAATGCTGGAGGACTCGCAATAATTCCGATCTTCAACTTCGTTTGGAACTGCCAAGCCATCGTCTCACTGTCCACGCTTCCGTCTCTCCCCAACACAATCAAATGGAGTTTTACGATGGCGCAGTCGTGGCTGGCTCTAATACCTGACTCTCTGTATTAACCTTTTACAGTGATATTTAATTAAAGGTTTAAAAGGCCACCAACACCTGCACTATGCTCTGAACGTGGCCTCTGCGACTAAGTGACGGCACGGCGGAGGAGTGTGGCAATTAGCATGACCTTAAAACCAGCACGGACTCTCTCTTGTCCATGCTGTGCAGTGCCTCGCCTGCCCCATGGCCTGCTGGGGCGATCCAGACGACCCCTGAGCTGACACACTTCTCTTCCACGGCAAGAGGAACCAGCCCAGGGGTCACCAGGGCAGCTGTGGTCTCAGAGAGGAGGTGGAATGTTTGTGTGACTTCACTCAAGACCAACAGCTCTTGGCTTCATCACTGGGCCACAACAAGGACAGTTTGTATGTCCTACCCAAGCGCCAGTGATGTTGGAGATTCAAGGTTCGAATTCTGGTTGGTACCACAACTGAAGTGTTCTCGAGCAAGACACTGAACCCTATTGGCTCACAACCCACAGGGAAGAGCTGCACAATGCTCCGGAGTTGTGTGTCTGTTCACGGAGTGTCATAGTACAGTTGTGCCATAGTAGTAGGGAGATGGACTTGACCAAAAGGTTTCAGGTTCGAATCCTGTTCTGGTAGACCAGTGCTTCTCAAATAGAAGCAAGATGTTTCCATAGGTTTAAGGGGGGCGCGACCAAAAGAGTTTGAGGTAGACGTACCACAGTGTCCTCGAGCAAGACAGTGAATGTCTGGTTTCACGACTCAAGACTGCCCACTGCTCTGGGCGTCTGTGCATATTGGGGTGGGCAATCATGGCCTAGTGGTAAAGAGTTATGCCCTAAGGTTGCAGGTTCAAATTCTGGTCTTGAAGAGGTACCACAGCAAAAGAGTCATCGAGCAAGAAACAGAACGGCTTAAAGCTGCCCACTGCTCCCGGTTTGTGTGTGTCTACTGTGTGTATATGGGCTGGGCAGTTGTGACCTGTGGGCTTGCAGGTTCAAGTCCCGAAACAGTAGATGTAGACACTCTTCACTGGCTGGATGGGTGAAATGCAGAGCACGGTAACTTTCTCTATTGTTGGGTAATTCAGGGTTTCCTGTGTGGTAAATGGGTAAAAGTGTTGATCTAACTGACTTGTGCGATGAACCCGACTACAGCTGCTGATTCATTGGGCGTTAAGATGGCAAAGAGTAGTCAAACCATCTTGGCCTAGTTTGCTGTCAACTCAAGAGCTGGAGCTGGTTCAGAGTAAGAATTTAATTCAAAAGGCTGTGAATTGAATTCACAGCTTGAGTATGTCTGCCACGAAATGTATGTGCAAATTTTGACAGTCATCGAATCTTGTGCACAAATGAAGTGGAATCTAGCGCTACTGCTGGTTTGATGTTTGCAACACTCTCATACACACACACACACACACACACACACACACTGCCCCCACTCCTCCGCAACCCCCTGCCAGGTCAGGAGCTCGGGTAGATCCAGGGCTTGCCCAGTCAGGGGATCATGCTGTGCTAATATTTCTGTTAGCTTGAATGGCTCACTGACATGTTGTTTATTTGGATTAGCAAGTTGTTTTCATCAAAATCAATACGCGGCGCAAGAAAAAGAAAAGCTACGATTGAAATGCAAGGAGCAGCATCGGGCTAGCGCGTCAATCTGTCTTGACATGAAGAGGATGTGTTGACATTGGTGAGGTGGAGCGGATGAGAGCGAGACGAGGTAAAGGGAGGGTACGCCGGGCTTGTATGATATGCCGCTCTCTCAGGTGGTTTATTTGGTGTCGAGGGGCAGGTAGTGGGGTAGGACCAGTGAAACATACCCCAAAACTTGCCAAAACTCATCTGTTCCCAAGTGTATTGAATTCTGATACGGAATCCCAGAAGGCCACACTTTCAAACGGAGGAACGTAAAAGCCCCGTGGGACTGTTCTGCTCACCAGTGCCATACAAATTAAAACACTCTGCAAAAGTACCCACACGTTCATCTGTTGATGGCAAAACAAGATGACTTTTATGCGACGCCAAAACTGATTTTTTTCTTCTTCTCGCGGATCACTTAACGTTTCCCAGCACCATGGGACAAGCTAATGAAATATCATCAGAGCTAAATGAAAGCTAAGTGGTGAGGGAAAGAGTTGAATATTCACGTTGATTTGGGTGACAGCTGGGGGAGGCCGGTCATTCATCACACATTGATATTCATTGCATTCTGCAAGACAGCGACCATCTTTCCCCTCCTTCCTCCTCCTCCTCCACCTCCTCGGCTTTGACAATCAACAGCCTCGGCACCTTTTGTTTTAATTTAATTAAAGGTGTGAATGCAAAGGTGCAGACTTCATTTGCACACATGCAAGGGGTGAAAAAAAGGACGGGTCATAGGAGGAAAGGCAAGGAGCGACAGTCGACTAAACTTAGCACAAAAACTGCAATTTCGGCACAAGCCGGATCGGATCGATCACCCTGTGAGGAGAGAAAACCAACCATGCCTGGTCCGACACTCCACGAGCTCTTTCCGTGCATGACAAAAGGTGCAGCAGGTAGGGAGTAATGAGTTGATTTGAGATTCAGCCCTGGTTCTGGGCTCTGCTCGGGCCCCCAGGCTTCACTCTCTCTCTCCCCCTCATCTCAGCCGGCTGTGCTGTAGGACAGGCTTATCTTGAGAGGGACCTCTGTGTAGCCAAAGGCTCCTGGCCTGCCCTGATTAAAGAAGCGCTGCTTTTTACTCACGCTGAGGCTAGATCAATGCTGAGATGCTTTCAGCCTGCCTATATGAATTTCAATATTTCCATATCTTAGTTCTTGCCTTGTTGCACTGTTAGATCATTATTAGGGGAGCTGGCCCTACTCAAGCTGTGTGCCATTAAGCAAATGAAGCTGGCCTGGTGAGGTTGAGTGGCGTCTCTTTCTCTCTGTTTTTTTTTCTACAGGGCACTAAAAAGATCTGTCATCTTTATCTTTTATCTCAGAGCTCACTGGTGATTCTTTCTTCCGATGACCTGCAGATCCGCCATCCCTCTCCGCAGTAGTAAAAGAGGCTTCGTTTTCATGCTTTCCCAGGAGTCATTCCATCATAGGGCTTAGCTGTAGCGTTTAGCTGTAGCAAACTGCATTCTCTAAATAAATCATTTAAAACGAGTCACACTACTGAGGATGATTTATGAGATTGAATACTCGGAGATGTATTACACTTCTCTCTGAATTGGGGGAAAAATGGAGGGAATGGTGAAGAAGTGAGTAGCACTGTTGCCTCAGAAAATGGAGACCAGTTTAAGGCTCGTGGTTAGGTCGGGGTCTTTCGGCATGTTCTCTTTGTGTTGGTTTCCTCTGGGTCTCCAATTTCATCCCAACATGCGTTCAGGAGTCTGAAAAATGATCTATAAGGGGGAAATTGTCTATTTTGTCTGACTGGGTACCAAGTGCTGGAATTGGCTCCAAGTCTCTGTGACCCAGAAATGAAAAGTGGTTTGGAAAAGAGATGGTAGAAAAAAAGAATCTATCAATCGTGACCTCTCAGCCCTATAAACATAGTAGACATAGTAGAAATAAACAAAAGTCTATGCATTGTCTACAAGTAATTATAAATATACAGATGTTCCCCAATTGTCTTTTTGCAATTGTTACGTGTAAGATTAACAAAATAACAAAAATATTAATTAGAGAAGCACAACCCAGATTAACTTTTGCTTTAAATATATTTAGAGTGGTAAAAAAAAAAGCTGATTAGCTTCTGAAAGTCCATGTTGAGATTGAGTTGTGACCCACAACACAAACCCAAATAAACAAAAAATAAAAAGATAATAGGATGTTGTATATTTTACTTTGTTTTCTATTTACGAGTTCCAATCACCTTAAAATACTTACTATGCATATGATATGGCAATAGTGTTTATATAAGATAAAAAGGCACTAGACATTTTTGGCTGTATTAAAAAAAAAAAAAAAGTTTACTAATTGATCAGAAAATCGATTTCACCATATTACTTGTTTGTTTAGAATACCATTCAATAGAGCATTTTTTAAATATTTTTTTCCTCATCGTACAAGAAAATAATTAATTTATAAATATTGATTCCCTATGAATAGGAAGGACTCACCGGACTAATCATTTGGAGTGGATAAACATCCTTTACTTTTATATTTTACATTGACACAATTTGTTACATTTACTAATAAAAATGTAGCAAAAAAAATGACAGTCTAGCAAAACTCTTTCACCATTCTGGTAACAAAACCCCCCAAATCTTTTTATTTGATTCGTGCTCAACTTAATATGCAAGCTTCACAATCTGAAGGTTATCAGTCCCGGTTTAGCAGTCATTGTAAAGTAATGCGTCTCGTTTGCATTTGTTCTTGAGCACATGCACACGTTTGGTCAGCTTTCAGGTCCATTTACTCGGGCTTTCACACCTCAACCAAATGCTCAATCCAGCTCCCCGATTGTCACGAGGAGCTAGTCCCGGGTCAAGCCTCTGGCACTTTAGTTGTGGAAATGCTTGCTTTTACTCTTGACATGTTAAAAAGGTAATTTTCATTCATTGTCCTGAGAAAAGGAGGAGGAAAGGACTCGGTGTAGCTGTAAATAACTGTAAACATCCAGGTAACCAGGCTCTTTTGTGTCTCCAGGCTGCGTGGTTGTCACCTTGTTATCTTTGGCTTTTATGTTAATAATCAGACATCGCCATCTATGCCCGGGTTGCCTTTTTATATGCGCTTCTCTATTTTGTCGGGCTTGTTAAAAAAAAAAGAGAGAGAGACATTTGGAGAAAAGGCAGGAGGAGGGACGTTGCCCCCGTTACCTGGGGGGAATTTTACCTTACCCTGCCCAATTTTCACCTTCCTCTGTTTACTCACAGTCCTCGCTGTGTCACAACATTTACATGTCTTTCCTTTTGCTCAATTTGTATGTGTTAGATAAGCAAAAAAAAAAAAAAAAAAGTAAAAAAAAAAAAATCCATAATAGAAGACCACCCATGCAAAAAAAAAAAAAAAACCCCAGCACTGGCCAGCCAATGGCAATCCTCGGCAGAACAAATGAAAATCAAACGGGAACTATGCTTTTAGCTTTTAATTCTAGCCTAAAAGTTTCCAGCTGCTCACATAATTATTACCCTTAAAAGCGAATGAAAATGGCGGGTTAATTCACAGGGTTGCTTTCTCTGTCTCTCAGTCTCCTTCCTCCCTCCCTCCTTCCCATCTCCACCCTCAAACCACGACAGGTAAGCTCCGCTGCTAAATGAAGGCCTTTTTTCCCACTTTTAATTTGGTTTGAACTGTTCCGTGCCTTGATTGTGTTTAGCGGGATCTCTGTTTCCTGTCAGTGTGAGATGGGAAGGAACAATGTGGCTTGTCCAGGTTCCTCTCGCCCCCTGCGCTGCCTGTCAGTCTGCGATTGTCATGCAAGTCCAGCTCTAGAAACAAAAGACCCTGATGGGCTCGTGGCTCTGTGGCTCGGTGGCTCGGTGGCCCACCAGGACCCTGGCATTGTTTGGGCTCCCCTGTGACTATTTGTTCTTTCTTAACGTGTAAAACCTTCAGGCCGTTATAGTTTACAATACATTTAACTGTGTGTTATAATACGTGATATATTCTAATATATAAAAGGAAATAAATCTGTCTATGTAAATATATAATTATAAATATATAAAAGGTAAAAAAACTGGAAATACATTTTACAGATTTTATATATTTAGTATTAAATATATACATACATAGTATTAAAAATACATCTATTCATTTCTATTCCCCTGTCTGTCATATATATATATATATATATATATATATATATATATATATATATATATATATATATATATATTTATATATATTTATAAACAAACATTGAAGTTTTATTCGATTTATTCCATTTGAAGTTTTATTCTTCCATCCACTAGTTAATCCATCCATCCAATCATCCATTCATCTAAGCTTAATTTAAATAATACATGTAACCTAGTTTGACGTAAACGTGTGCCGGGCAATTTAATGCTTGTCTCGAATAGTAGCCTGTCCTTGGTGCAGGCAAATGTTATTCTATAGAATATTATATATTAATAAATATATATATATATTTTTTTTTTCATTATATTATATCATATGATCTTACATTATCTTATATTATATATAATATGTAATATCATATTTAAAATAGAATTCAATAAAATAAAATTCAATATAAAATTGAGTTTTTTGGACTAATGGAGACAGAGACGCAGGTCTCTATTAAGCTAAATGCCCCAGCTACTATTGGAAGATATACGCTAAACATTAAATAATCTCTCTCATTGTTTGTGTTAGATCCATCAAATTATTATTTTTTTTTCATCCATCCATCTAAATATATAAAAAAACCCATTATTGTCAGTGTGTTAACTGGTGAGATGGATTGTGGTGTGCTGTGTGTGTTGGGTGATGGATGGCTGTGGACACACATGATCGCTGCCCCTGCTGGCGAGGGCACGAAACAACTCGGCTTCATATTGTCCTTGATCCGTGTGACAATGGGCCACTTGTGGGTTTGACACTCATCACCTGTTAGTCGCCCTCATTCGTATGAAAACGCGGCCCGGCCATAGTTCCTGCTCCGTAGGTGCCTTTTCCTCCGGGCCTGTGTGTTTATTTAGACAATGGAAGCCATCACAAGGTGACACTTATAATTGAGAGCTTTTCTCTCCATTGCAAAACCCAAGACTTGTAGAAACTGAATTAAAATCACAGATTTTTGTTTTTTTTTTTACGTGAGCTGGCTGTCACATATTACCATATTTGGGTTGCGTATGAACGGGAACATTTGCAAAGTGCTGACAATATATGATGGACAAAATGAACATGTTTTTTTTTTTTTCATCCAACCAGCCTCAGATGAAGCAGAAGCAGAAGCAGGCGGATAGATGGATGGATGGTCCGCATGTGTGAGTGAGTGTTTGTTTGCTTTGATATTCAAACTGACTTTAAATTAGGGCTTCGAATGATAATAATGATGTGTCATAATAATTCATTTAAATTAACTTATGTTCAACGAGTGCGGATATTCATCACCCGGCTCATGATGACGTTACATGTGGCTGCCCCTTTTTTTATTTTTTATATTTAAATTCACACACTTTAGCTCAGTTGGTAAAAGAGGTTGTGGCCTCTACTTTAACTTTAAATTACATTTCAATCTGAGATGACCTTCACTTGTCTCGAAGGACACATTTTGAGAATATTTTATTCATTTATTATTATGAGAATAATTGATTCTTAATATTTGCATCATATTTGCAGTGCATAGTGGCTGACCAAATCACTCTTGAATTGTTTTTTGAGTTTTTCAAATTCAAATTTTATCTGTCACATAATGTGTTTTTCTGATCAGATTCCGATTCCGATTCTGATTTTTTGAGCGTCCAGCATTTAAACATAGGGATGGAGGGAGGGGATGCATTCAAGGGAAAAACAATAAAAGTGAAGATAAAGGATAGAAATACAATTCAATACAGTAGTTATATTATAAAAATACGAATATAATACAAAATTATGAAGGTGAATAAATAAAAATACAATAAAATATTATAATATTTTAATACAATATAAAATACTGTAAAATCAAAGATAAAGAATTAGTTTAATACAAAAAAAAAAATGGTGACTCAGCGATCCTCAAATCATCTTTTGCTGCATCATGTCTTACAGGTCCCCAAGGTGTCTGGATCTTTCCACGGGCCTTTGCTAACAGGAAACATCTGCGTGTAATAGTCGTCCTGCTCCGGTGAGGCCGAGATGAGGCGACTGACAGCTTCTCTGGCCCTTCTGTGCCTGGCAGATGTGAAGGTGTCACCGTGGTGATGAATTGTTTACTCTCACCTGACGTCCTTCAGCATCGGGCTGGGCATCAGCGCCGCGGGGTCAACACCATCTTCATGCCCGCGTGTGAACAACAGCGACAGGCTTGTCAAACATGGACGTTGGCGCTCACAGGTGGGGGATTGTGTGGCGTTTGCCGCCTTTTAATAGGCGACTGGTTCTGTTTGGCGTAGGCCAGTAAATGGCATCTGTCCCGCGGCGTAATTAAAAGGGTTTGTCGGGAGCGACGTGGTTTTTTTTGTGTGTAAACGAGGAGTATTTTGCACAACTTTTCATAATCCTGCTGAGAAGATTGCCACGCTGATGAACCTGTGCCGTTGATTTTTTTTAACCTCCTATTATGTTCGAGTCAAATTGACCCGTGTTAAATAATAAAAAAAAAAAATACTTAAAAGTATACTTTCACTTTGAAACTTCTCCTGCTTGTCTAGTTAGTGTAATCCACATATACATACGTAAACAACAATGTTTCGGTTACATATTTTCATATTCATTTTACACATTCATATCCGCTACATGTTTGTGTTACAAAGATAATGTTCAGGTCAGTTTCACACTTCAGACAAAATAGAAGCTATAAAGAGTCAGAAAGATCAAAAATGTTGCTTCTTTGCAACAATGAGACATAATACTGTCTCACATTTGTCTCTCACACACACACACACACACACACACACACACACACACACACACACACACACGCACACACACACACACACACACACACAGTATCTTTGTAACATAAACATGTAGTTATGTTACATATACGTAAACTGAATCATTGTATTTTTGTATTTTTTTAATGATGATTACACCAAATAAGACAAGCAGGAGACAATACTAAATAAGACAATACTTAAGTCTTTTTAAAACTTTGAATACAGGTCAATTTGACCCGAACATAGGAGAGTGACTCTAATAATGTGCGCGTTTGGACGAATGTCAAGAAATTGCCAAATATTTGAGCATTAAAATAACCACTAGGGGCATAAGAAAAAAAAAGATGAATTGGTTAATATGCCAAGCCAGCAGAGGTTTGACGGACGGCTCAATTGCAGCATCTCCTTCCCGATTCGATTCCTTCCTAATCCCGATTCGGGCCAATGATGTGCTGCGAGACGAGCAGACGGAGGCGTCATGTTTTTATTCACTGCATCACTACGCTATTCCATTTTAAGCGCTTCTACATGGGCCTATTCTCCCCATTGTTGATTTATTCATTATTTACAACTGTTCCCCCCTTTCAGATCAATGTTGCAAAGCGGCCCCCTGAAAATGTGGACGGGAGCTCTCTTCAAAGTGTCCACGCTGGAGTGTTCAGCCATCTGTGCTCAGACGCACAGCAGTATCTGCATTAAATAGCCCCTTAGTAACAAGCCACGCAAACGCCATCGGCTCCGTGATACGTTCAAACCTCATTGAGTGTGAAGGGAGAGGCATCAAAACTCTTCTGTGTTGCCATGGCGATCGAAAACCTCGATAAGTTCATCGTTGGCATTTTGATGCCCCGAATGTGAGAGCGTGTGCGATTGGTCCGCTCCTCCACTCCAGCGCTTCGTCAGGGATCGTGACCGGACACGAGCTGATGTTTCATCACAAAGACACTAAATAATGATGTTATCTGCACCTCAGGCCGCAGCCAACCAGTGTGCTCCTCCTTTATTCAGATTAAAGACCAGTTATTGATTTCTTGTACTCGTTAAATTTGTATAAGTTCTCTATTTACACGAATATAAGCACCCTTTTTTTCTAATTTTTGACACTCAAAAAGTACTTATAATCGCTGATTTCAAATATGCACGTAAATATGCGCCCATTTGTCCGTATTTCAAGTCAGAAACAATTACAAATAAACATCTACAAATATATCTATTAATATAATGTTAAACAATGGTCCATTGACAGACATGCATTTTTTTTTCTTTTTAATTTTCTTTTATCTTTTAATTTATTTTTATATTTCATATTTACTTTATATTTATATTTAGCTTTTTAACCTATATACATTTTTACAGTTGCACTTTGCACCATTTATTTATTGCTACTTCTTATTTCCTTACTTGCACATTTTGTTTTTACTGTTATTTGCATTTTTACTCTGTTATCAGGTTTTTTTCTTGTTGTACCTTCTCTATGTTGCTGCTGAAGCCATAGAAATTTCCCTTTAGTGGGATAAAAAAGTCATTCAATTCAAACCTGTTTTACCTGTTTTACACACTTATACATAACACACGAACACAATCAATGTATGTAAAAATTTAAATTATTTATTTGTTTATTTTTTAGTGGTCAAATTGTGACCCTACAGGCTCTGCGTCAGACAACCTGATCAGATTATTAGGATTCATCCCTCCATTTCCCACCTTTCCATTTAGCCAATCCCAGCAGCTCTGGGTCTGGAGGCGGGCCTCGCCCTCTGGCCGACCAATCCCGGAGCGAGACACAAGAGAACACCCACTCAGAAAGTCGCCCACTGGGACTCGAACTTCACTCTCGATGGAATCCTTCCTGCTCTTATTCAGTTTGTTTGTTTCAATGGAATCCCCCGATACATTTCAATCTCATTGATGTTCCGTGTCACATCTAATGATCATAAAGCATCACTGTACAGTCTCACATCCTCTAACGACCACACTTGTTGGTGCAGACTTTAAACAGCACGGTAGAGCGGATCGTGGCTCGCTCATGCAAACGTAAAGGATGTAAAGAACACGGCAGTTTGATGGTCCCTTTGATCCGTGAGTCTTTGAGTGTGATGGAGTGATGCTGCGAATGGACCGACTCCAGCATCATCTCATCCCGGCCTAGTGACGGAACGTGCGACCTGTCTGCCGTTTAAAAAACCGTGCGACTTGCCAGAGCCGTAGTTTGTGGTGTTTGTGTGGTGAGCTGTGTGGATGTGTCGAACACGGCCGCGCTAATGTAATTCTGCTGGGATGAAAGGGCCCGGCTGAGCTGTGCGCTTTACTGTTGCTGTGAAACACGGACCCAACGCAGCCAATTAGATCTGCTAAAGTGACATGATCAAGCAGAAATACTGTGTGTGGCTGTTTTAATGGCTTAAGTCGGCTCTGATGCCGGATCACTTTAATGGCTGCCATATGCCGTGTTTGGTTTGGCTGGTTTCCCGCAAGATGTTGTGCCGGTGTTTTGCAGCTTTTCGGTTTGTCGGAATTTCTCTCGCGGCTTGTTTTCATGTCTTTTTTTTCTCTGCGCACGGCGACGGATGAAAGGGGCGAGAAGGGATGAGGCGCTATCGGGATTACAACAGTTCAGGACGTTGTTTGATTTATGTTTTGCCGTCAACCGCAAAAAAACAGCAAATTCTAATTTTATTTGTCACATACAAATATGTGAAATACAATAAAAAGATAAAGAATAGAAAACGATCAAACAGGGTATAAAGATAAAATATGCTATTCAAAATGTGCAAAGGAAATACCAAAGAGGTTAAATAAACAATAGAAATACTCTATAAAATAAAATATGCTATTCAAAATGTGTAAAGGAAATACCAAAAAGGTTAAAAAAAATCAATAGAAATAAATACAATAAAAGACAATAAAAACAAGATATGAAGATAAGAATATATGAAGCATGTATAAATCACAAGTATTTATGGTTAAAGATTTAGTGTTTGGTTTTTTTCCCATGTATTATTATTTGTCTTTCCGTTTATTTATGTTTTTATCTGCATGTTATTTACGATACGTTGCATGTTTATTTACATATGGTGTGCATTTGTCATTTGCCAACAAATATGCATGTAATAAAAATAATGACCATAACAACAACAACAATAATAAACAATAATAAGAAAACATCCAAGAACAATCAACTGTTACAATTAATTAAATTAGCAACATTTCAACGTATTTACCTTTTAATAATAAAAGAAAACTCTTTACTGTTTTCCGAAATTCCTATAGAAAAATGTGCAATACGTATAATATTACTTGTTCAATTTACATTGCTGTAGAATTTCTGCGCAAACTATTTGTGCAATAATCTGTAAATGTGCATCACACATTGTGCCGCCTTTACTTGTTATTTTCAATTTGCTAAACATTATAAATGTATATGCGTTTATAGACAACAATAGTTTTTATTTAGATTGTAAAGTACTTTTTTTCCCTTGACAAAATGTCCCTTTTTTGCACAACACACAGGTAAACGCATTTGAAATGATAAGCAGTGTGTGTGTGTGTGTGTGTGTGTGTGTGTGTGTGTGTGCGCCCCCCCCCCACCCCATTGTGACCCGTTTAAAAGGGTTTGTCATGAATGTGAGAGCCTCTTTTCCCCTACTGCTCCTCTCTGGAAATGGAGATGTAATGACATTTGCAGCTAAAAGGGGCTCATTCACAGTTTGTACAGTTTAAGAATTCAAATGAAGTGTTTTCTCGTGCCGTATTGCCTGGAGGAACGGAGGAGAGAGGGAAGCAGATTTCTGAGGATTAGTTCTCCAGGTCCCCCTTTATTATGTTAACACTGCGTGGTAAATGGTGAGGTAAAGTGAAGGTTGTGTGTGTGTGGTAGGGGGAGGGGCCGCGGGGCCACAACACTGATACTGGACACAGTTTACACACAAATGCTACAGTCGCTGGTGGGCAAACAGCTGTTTTTTGGGGGGGCGGGGCTGGTGGGGGGGCGGGGTCACTTCTGCAGCCCCCGCCTCTCTGCTGTGTTTTCGGTAAACACAGACCTGTGAAGAGAAAGTGAGTGACATTTGAACTTTTAATTACGCTTCATTTGTGCAACGTCGCACCAGAGCGCAGGCTTCCCTCAACATGTCTAAGCAAACTGTGTGTGTGTGTGTGTGTGTGTGTGTGTGTGTGTTTATATACATGTAAAGAGTGCCATGAATATCAACATGTACTTTGTACTTTTATGATGGTTACATCTTTTATTTTATAGTCGATTAGTTGGGTTTTTCTTTTTTTCTCTAGTCAAAAATGTTTCACGCAATGTCATTCAATATTAACGATGTTTAGTCTCAACTTGAGCTTCAGATTGGAAAACATTGCACAGCTTTTTATAATGTTGTTAAAAATTCACAGTTTCAACGGTATTTACTGTCTAGATGTGTGTTATTTCTAATCACGATGATTGTTTTGGTAGGTTCGGTTCGGTTTGAGTAAAGTAAGAGATTGAATATTGTAGGCGTGTGTGTGTGTGTGTGTGTGTGTGTGTGTGTGTGCGTGCGTGTGTGTGTGTGTGTGTGTGTGTGTGTGTGTGTGTGTGTGAAATATTCATCTCTTTATCTGTGAATGCAATTTTTTTTTTATTCCGTGTTTTTGTAAAATTTTAAGTTTTTTCAAAATTGAAGTATTTTGAAATTTGCACTTCTGTACAGCTGCTTTGCTACAGCCCAACTTTGAAAGTGCTTATCACTTAAATACAACCTAAATTTTCTTTTTCATTTCGTACGTGAAAAAATATCTGCACAGATCCCAACGTAAATAAACATTACAATCCTCAGGCCAATTCATTTACATTGAATTGTAAATGTACATGTGTGTATGTAACCTGGATTTTAACACGGCAGCAAATTTGCATATTAAAACGGGACAGAAAAAAAGAGAAAATAAACGGTATCTACAGTATTTATCTTCATTATCGAAAAATCTGCAGAATAGCCGCACCTTTGTATAAGCCGCATGGTTCAAAACCTATGAAAAAAGACACAGAATGTTTGATTAGACGCGTGATAGGGTCAAAAAAAGGGGGCGGGGCCAGCACGGACTTTTTTTTTTACTATGGTTTTCACTCTCGTGTGACTCACCTGATATGTCGGAGGTGTAAAGGTAAAGCCGCTATTATCACGGCAGGTAGCGGAGAGTGTCACCTTCACCGGACACACACACACACACACACACACACGCACACACACGCTACTCCAACCGTGGGAGACGAGATCAGGAACAAATGAATCGCCAAGGTCAGAGCCGC